>JARFJB010000156.1:0-350000 GCA_036346205.1 Vesta saturnalis | reverse complement strand
AAAATAACTTTGCTGGTTGGGCAATTAACCACGCAGACTATAGTTTCGCGTTTGAGTATGTGTCACTAAGATGTATAACAATGAATGTTTGTATACCAATAGAAAAATTAAGGTATGCAACTGAAATTTACTTTTTTTTAGGCGAAACACTAAAAATCAGGTGAAAGTTATTGCTAGTACGACAGGCTTGAATCACACTTTTTTTCTAACAAATTGTAAAACAAGACATTAAAACGCAAATTATGTATTACGAATATTTACGACTCCTTCCTGCGAGTTTCTATTTTCTATCATGCATTGAAAGTGACACTGTGAAATGCAACCATTCGCTTGAAAAATTCAAACACTTAGTATAGTTCCCGACCTGAAAGAAAGAAAATTGAAAAATGTCTATCTTATTTGTTCTTTTCTAAGTGCAATTTTCACTATATGTCCTTCCACATACGAGAATAATACATATTTCAAGTAAAATAAAGTGTCAAATTTTATTTTTCTTTTGTATGTTAGTTATAGACCGTTGGTACTCTAATAGATATAGTATGTCAGTGCTAAAAACGATTTCTGATTATATTACGCACAGATTGATATAAGATAGAAACTTAACTATATAAGCTACTTACATTAGATAGTACCCTGTTGAATGATGATGTACTGCAAAATCTACACCAACTCCACATAGCACTGCAAAAAAATTTAATTATTAGATAACTATTTAAACAAAATGATTTTTATGATCAAAGACGTCATCGAATTTAATTTATTTTAAAATACTCTTCCACCCAAATTTAGTGATTTTTACGAAACATGTTTATCTGATGATATCTCGATAGACTTTGATAATTAAAAATCGCCAGCCGTAAAGCTTTTTGTCCTCATAAAGAAACTTTCTAAAGTAACACGCTCGTGTAAAATGAACGTTTAGGTTAGCTAAATCCATATCTTTAATTATAACACAATATTAAAAAAACTGTACGAGCGAATAAAATAAATAAAGTAAAAGCTAAGGCAAAAAATTATAACTCAACAGTGTTGTATTGAAGAAAAAGAAACGGAAAGGTGAGACACGAGCGATAAAATTCCAACTGAAATTAAAGAATACCTCATTTGTTTTTTATACACACACAATCTAATTATTCTGAGGTCTTTTACGCAACAGGAAAAAACAAATCGCATAAACAATGTTTCCCTAATTAGCTAACGTTCTAAAAATAAATATAGATTTTATGAATAATAACATATTCAAGTTAGTATTCAAAACCCAATTTTGATAAATCAATACCAAACCTTCACCTACAATTTTAAAGCCTGCGTAAAATCTGCAATTAATTAATGGTGTACAATTCGACATTAGCTCCAAATTTTGTTAAATAATGGCAAACTCTCACTAGGTTATTAAAACTGTTAATTAGTTAGTTACTTAAAGAAATATAATTATAGTTAACAATACATCGTAAAAGACATTCAATTCGTCATTCATTCACAATTTTGAAAAAAAAAAACGATAACAACATATTATTCAATTGCTTCTATAACGTCTGGGGTAAAACCCCATTATGTAAAAACGTGTAAGTCGTCATTCACAGTCAATATGGATAAAGAAATAACAAAATATCACGCTGCAATTAAAAATCTGATAATTAACTGGTTACGTAATGGTTAATAATTTTATGTTTATATTCTAGAAAAGCCAATTTTATATTAAAAGATAAGAATGATAAAAGCAGAAACATCTACTGTGGCTGGTTCAGCTGTCAATGCAACACAGTTTGCAATATTAAGACACGCTTCATAAAGTGTTGAATAAGATCACATCTTGTAAAAACAAACTGCTGTAACTTGCTAAAGATTTTTTTGAAGGCCTGAAGACGAATACTGTCAAGAAACACGCCAAAATGTGTAAAAGTTAATAGGCAGTTTCACCTATTTGAGATTTAAAGTTATTAAGACGAAAAAAGCAATTAAGAGGTCTGATCCAGCTGTCAACATCTATATCTTATCACTGTAATATTCTCTAGCTGTAAACAGATACTAAAAGTTAAAGTGATGAGAGGATCGCTGTAATCAGACAACAAGAACTTGAGGCTCTGAATTTGGCAACACTTTTCTGCTAACGTCTTACATACAGGAACAAGTTCTAAAAGATTACTTAGAGTTAATTTTCAGAATGAAGAAATCTAAATAAACTACTATCTATAATACATGTAAATGAGAAACCCACCTGTACTATACGAATTTTGCAATTATTAAGTCAATTCTGTTTTAAAGTTATAACCCCTTTTGCTGTTATAAGACCTTAAAATCATTTTTCGAAAATATATTGCATAATTACGTTAGCCACATTTGAATTCATTATTTGAAGAGTGTTTTAAGGTATTCACTAAAATTATCTGCATTGGGTTTCACCTAATACATTGGGCATATGAAATTACTACGAGTTTAAGATGACCAGTAAAACCATTTTCCCTATGCTTTGTCTAATTACAATAGTCATACCCTAATTTAACACTTGAAGTGTGTGCTTTTACCTTGGGTGATAAAACTATTTTAGTTATGTGTTATTTAATTATACTGGATGTATTTGAATTTACTACTTGAAGAGCATCTTTCTAAAGACGGGTAATAATATACACACTCCTAAACCGTTTTAGAAGGTTTGTTAATTAGGTAAATATACGGCATCTGAAAGAGACCTCGAACGTTACATTGTTTTACGAAAATCGACCTTGGGTAACTAGGCCAAACATATAAAACCAATGAATCATGCTTCACCTTCACAAGGATCCCTGTAAAAGGACTGCTTGGAAGCGCGCGATTCGGTATAGCAGAAATGAGGAAAGCAGTACGCATGATACGAGAGGAAAGTAAAGAAAAGGTATTAAGTATAGGCGAGAAAAAGAAGAGGCTAAGCGGGCTGCTAAGGAAAATAAACGAAATAATAAAACCAGATTTAGGGTTTTATGAAATGCATAGGATGGCGAAGAGACTTCGGCTCTGCAATACATCAATAAGCGTAATTAATCAACGAGTAATTAGTGTAGATACGAAATTATAAGTATGAAAGGTGAAATGAAGTAGTGATAAATTGTTCATTCTGATATAAATATATATAAATATTATGGGTGGAACACATATATTCAACTAAAAGTGAGATGTACAGACGCTTTTAATATGTTTTATATATGTGTATAAGCTTTGACATAATCTAAAACCGTGTGTTTATTAATCTAACCTAATACTGTAAGTGTATGGGTCTAACCTAATAACTCAAGAAACGCTTGTAAGACGATAGAGATGAGGGGAGTCGAGGAAGCAGAGAGGGGAAGAGAGGGAGAGGGAGAGAGGAGGAGAGGGAGAGGGAGAGGGAGAGGAGAGGGAGGGAGAGGAGAGGGAGAGGAGAGGAGGGAGGGAGAGGAGAGGAGGAGAGGGAGGGGAGAGGAGAGGGAGGAGAGGAGAGGAGGGAGAGGAGAGAAGGAGAGGGAGAGAGAGGAGAGGGAGAGGAGAGGGAGAGGGAGGAGAGGGAGAGGAGAGGGAGAGGGAGAGGGAGAGGGAGAGGAGAGGAGAGGAGAGGGAGAGGGAGAGGAGAGGGAGAGGAGAGGAGAGGAGGGAGAGGGAGAGGGAGAGGAGAGGGAGAGGGAGAGGAGAGGGAGAGGGAGAGGGAGGGAGAGGGAGAGGGGAGAGGAGGGGAGAGGAGAGGGAGAGGGGAGAGGGGAGAGGGAGAGGGAGGGAGGGGAGGGAGGGAGAGGGAGAGGGAGAGGAGAGGAGAGGGAGAGGGAGAGGAGAGGGAGAGGAGAGGGAGAGGGAGAGGGAGAGGAGAGGGAGAGGAGAGGGAGAGGGAGAGGAGGAGGAGGAGAGGGAGAGGGAGGAGGAGAGGGAGAGGAGAGGGAGAGGGAGAGGAGAGGGGAGGAGAGGGAGAGGAGAGGGAGAGGAGAGGGAGAGGAGAGGGAGGAGGAGAGGGAGAGGGAGAGGAGAGGGAGAGGAGAGGAGAGGAGAGGGAGAGGGAGAGGGAGAGGAGGGAGAGGAGAGGAGGGAGAGGGAGAGGGAGGAGGGAGAGGGAGAGGGAGAGGGAGAGGAGAGAGAGGAGAGGGAGAGGGAGGGAGAGGAGAGGGAGGAGGGAGAGGGAGGGAGAGGGGGAGAGGGAGAGGGAGAGGGAGAGGGAGAGGAGAGGGAGGGAGAGGAGAGGGAGGAGGAGAGGGAGAGGAGAGGGAGGAGAGGAGAGGGAGAGGGAGAGGAGAGGGAGAGGGAGAGGAGAGGGAGAGGGAGAGGAGAGGGAGAGGGAGAGGAGAGAGGGAGAGGGAGAGGGAGAGGGAGAGGGAGAGGGAGAGGGAGAGGGAGAGGGAGAGGGAGAGGGAGAGGGAGAGGGAGAGGGAGAGGGAGAGGGAGAGGGAGAGGAGAGGGAGAGGAGAGGAGAGGGAGAGAGGAGAGGGAGAGGGAGAGGGAGAGGGAGAGGGAGAGGAGAGGAGAGAGGAGGGAGAGGGAGAGGGAGAGGGGAGAGGGAGAGGGAGAGGGAGAGGGAGAGGGAGAGGGAGAGGGAGAGGAGAGGGAGAGGGAGAGGGAGAGGGAGGAGAGGAGAGAGGAGAGGGAGAGGGAGAGGGAGAGAGTAATAGTATTTATTGAAACTATGTTTGGTATATAATACAAGAAAATAATAAGTTCAGGTGAATATAAAATCCCTAAATTACATATCTACATATCCAATTAGCTAATTGTCGTACGCCGCGTTGTAAAAATACACTACTAGACAAAGCCTCGATCAGTTTCCATTATAGAAAACGTGCACTTGTTTTAAAATACACCACTAGATGACGTCACAAACAATCAAGTCTGCTTTTAAAATTGGTGATATTAATTTGTCATGCGCAAAGAACGTGTACATCATATAATTCGAACCCAATTAACTTTCATAAATGCTTATCTAATGTAGGACTGGTATTTTTTCCATATACATTACATGTACTTGAATAGTGAAAGGTTGTTATTGCGGTTACATAACTATTGAAATCAGAAAATAATTACTTCATGTTAATGATGATTGGAAGGCTCTAAGTACTTTATATTATTCAGTTATAAGCAAGACATCTAAAGCGTATGTGTTGTGATCAGATGTTTAACCTGTCAAGGTGTTCTTCCAAATACGTTTATCGCCTACAACCCTGGTAAGTGCTCGTTTTTGCTTTAACCTTACTCCTCCTTTAGCTACTTTATTTAATTGCTAGTGGCCTGATTTCAGTTTGGTTATATCTGGTGTTGTATAGGTATTTCTACCGCTTTAACTGTAAAACGTGTTTTTATCACTATATGCAAAATTCACCAATAGTGTACACGTTAAGTTGTGGGATATTATTGTTATTATTAGAGCCCGGAAAATATGAAAAATGCATATTCTTTGTTTTTAGCATATCTAATTGTATGTCTTCAAATCTTTGCGATTTGCACAATTACGAACCGATTGACACTAATTTTATATTGCATATTTTGCATATTTGAACTTTTCTTGCATTTTTTCGTAAACATTGCCATTTTTTGGCATATTTATGCATTTCGTCCTCGTATAATAAATTTTCCATGAGGATTAAAACTTTCAAATCATGAAGGACCGGTTAAGGGTTAACAGCTTGACCTTTTCTTTACTTCTTAGAACTGTCTGGTTAGTTCAAGCGCAATTTTTAAGTCAATATAAGGAAGGTTACCTGAATTGTTCCTTATTATTTCTTTAAATGCCGTGAGAAGATATAGTGTATACTTTTGTGCAGTGTAAAAGTGCAGCAGGCCCGTTCAGTGTTAAATTAATAAAATAGCAATAACAACAATGTCTAAAATTAAAAGTTGGATTAAACCTTACCCCGAACTGGTATTGGATGGAGATAAAGTATTCTGCCGTGCTTGCAGCAAACCAGTAAGTGGACAAGTATTTTGAGACATGCAATTCATTTCAATCTTAGAAAATCTAGGGCTATAAACTATAGTATAAACATTGAAAGTTTAAAATTGATTTATGTAGTGAGAATTAATAGAAAACTAAGAGAATGAAGAATATTTTATTTTATAATTTATCGACTATCAGTAGGATCGCGATACCTTTTGTAAATTCCGAATATCGCATAATTCGATGCTTTTGCGATGCTGTTTTTCGGAAATAGCTTAAAAAATCTCATCCAAATAATAAAGGAATACCAACCGCGCCTGTATATGATTGTTCGTAGAAATACGTAAAAAAATGTAAAAGTGATGTTTTGGAAAAATGTATTGAATAGGATTAAAATTTAAAAGTAAATCCATGAAAAGCCGAAAGAATGAAATCATAATTCTGAAGTCTTGTCAATGTCAGCTTAAGTAACAAAACAAGAAACGGTAAGACCAAACAAGTACCGATTTAAATAAATAAATTGCAGTTATTTTGTACCTATATTGTTATATATCTAGAGCCCTTTTTATCAGAGGTATTTCCGAATTTCCGTGATATTATTCTCATGGCAGTTTAATGATAGTGATAAGCGTTGTATGTAGAGAATTAAATACAAGTTCAAATTTACCGACAAGGGGACCTATACCTGCCTTACCAGTTAGTGTTAAGGCCCTACTTATTGGAAGACAAATTTAAATTTCCCACCACAACCTGCAAAGGTTTAAACACAATTTCAAATTCTCCTCCAGCGGGGCGAAGGCTCGAAAGCAAGTTGCGTAGCCCCATACCCGTCTTATAAGTTGTGTACATGAGTGCGTGTGTCTGCTTGGTCGAGAATGTCTGCGTCTGTGTGCATGTGTGTGATGTGTGTGTGTGCGTCTACATGCATGTGTGCGTGTGTGTTTATGTGTGTGCGTGTGTTGTGTGTGTGTGTGTGCGAGTGTGCGAGTGTGCGAGTGTGTGTGTGTGTGTGCGTTTAAAAATAATAAAACTTCTGCTATTTTGGCCATGTTCATAACTATTAGTCAGAGAGGCCCTTGGGACAGACCAACTATAAAATTTAATTACTTATATTTCATTAGTTTCATTAAATATACATTATTGGCCTTAGCTGCAGAGGCAGATTATCGTAATATTTGTCACTATTTATTTTTTTTTTTTATTAGCAAGTTTTAGATTTCAATCAAAGCGATTCACACTTAGAAACGTTTAAATATATTGTAACGATAAGTATTTGAGAAAAACATGTCGTCAAGGACGCATCGATCATTACGTTTGTTTTGAGATAGGGGGTAGTAATTTTGTGGTTAAAAATTAATAGAGTAAATTATTTTTTGTCAGAATTGGGTAGTATTTATTTATTTCAGAATACTGATAACACTGATAAATATTAGCTCATATTTATACGAGGGTAAATTCCAAAGTATAAAACCACATCTTGTCACCTTAGTTATATGAGTTATTAAAGTTAAAGTGTGTCGTACATTTTAGATGTTTGAGATCGAATAATGTATGATATTGTTGTGTAAGCTCGCCTAGGACTATTTAATTTAAAGAAATTTTCAATTATGGTGGCGCCTAGAGATTATTTTCCCCGGACTGAATGTTGATATTTGTTGCTTTATGCATGGTAATTTAATGCATTAAAGCAAGTAAGAGTTTGGATAATCCTGCTTCTAATGTGTTGCTAAGAAGGAAATCACATCTCGGGAAAAAGAGTAGCAACCAATGACGATTAACCAAGAATAAACCAATTTGTTTATGATTGTATGTATCCCAACATAACCGCAAACTGCCAGAAGATGGCTGCTACCATAGTTGACAACATCTTATTTTACTAATTATTATTGCAGTGTTTTTTGGAAGGCTTAGATGAGTGTAACGTTATTATTTGTTGTTGATAGTGATAATAAGTATAACTTAAGTTTCATAAAGGTGAGACAGTGCGTAAGTATGTAGAAAAATTGACTATTTACGTCGTCACCTTACATTCATCGGTAAGTAAACAAACCATAGACATAACATTAATTATTTACAAAGACCCCTAGTAAGCAAAAATCAGAAAATTCATATTTTGTCTGATTATTAACCTGAAGCGCAAATACTGTTTTACATTTTACTACAACTTCTTAATAAAGAAATACATTATATAAGCGTTGTTTTAATTTTTTGTTACATTGACGTTATTAATAACCATAGTTCCTACAGAAATGTACGCCTATGTCGGTGCCATAAAGCTATGTTATGTTGGAGCAAAACAATTCCTATGTAAAACAATAGGGAATGCTGAGTCTAGTCTTGGTTAATCGTCATTGATAGCAACACAAGTAGGTGTATATTTGAATGATCCTGCTTTCAATGTGTTGCCGAAAAGGAAGTCAACAACACATCAACAACGGGGGGTGGGGACAAGAAGCTGGACGTAGTCGGATTAAATAAGCACTAGCAGGTATAGTTGATGACAATCCTGCTTCCAAAGCGTTGGCAACTTCCCTGGTCTGGTTAAGTACACATACCTTTCTTTAAGACGATAGTTTTGATACTAGGGTCACTATTTGTATTTTGAGGCTAACAATGAAAAAACAGTAATTTGTCATTAAAAATAGTTTCATTGTTTTTCGAAATATTCTCCTTTATGATCAATACACTTTTCCATTCGTTCGAACCATTTGTCATAGCATTTTTTCCAATCTTCTTGAGACATCTCTATAACATGGTTTTTGAATGCATCAACGGTTTCTTCCGCCGACGAAAATCGTTGTCCACGCAATTGGAAACAAGAAGAAGTCAAGGGGTGCCAAATCAGGACTGTACGGCGGATGACCCATCAATACGATTTTTTGAGTGTTCAAATAATAGGTTGTTAGACGAGATGTGTGAGGGCTCGCATTGTTGTGATGAAGAATGATCCGACGGCGCTTGTTTGTTTTCCGAATTTCATCGAAAACTCCAGGTAAACAAATGCCTGTGTACCATTCAGAATTGACAGTTCTAAAGGCACAGTTGCCACACATCCAGTTTTTCCGAAAAAACAGGCGACCATTTGTTTCGATGTGCTTCGAGCGCGAACAACTGTTGTTGGATTTGGTTCATCTTGAAACACCTACACAGTTGACTGCTGTTTACGTTCCGGCTCGTATGCATATATCCATAATTCGTCACCTGTTACAGTCTTATATACGTCTTTTGAAGCACCGCCATTGTATTCCTTGAGCATTTGTGTGCACCAATCGACGCGAGCATCTTTTTGAGATTTCATCAAATTGTGTGGTATCCAACGAGAACAGACCTTTTTCATGGCGAAATGATCATATTTTATGTATAATGGTGGAACTAATGCCTAAGGTTCCCTCAATTTCATAGTATGTCGCATTGCGATCTTGCAAAATTAGTTTCTGCACAGTATAAGTTTTCTTGAATAACAACTAATTTTGGACGACCTTCGCGAATTTCATCAGCGTTTAGCAGTGCCAAATGTGGAAGTAAGTTGATCGATGCACTGTTGTCTTGATAATCCACATCGAAAATCGTAATATATCATCGCACGAAAATTTTCACGACAATCAGTGTTGCCAAGGCTCAAAACATAAATAGTGGCCCTCGTAATAACATTTAAATCGGCAAAATTTTAATACAGTCAGTATGTAAATGCAGTAACTAGTTTTGTTGTAGCACTAACGCCCTTGACTGGAAGGTCGGAACTACATAACCATGTATACTTATTAATTATGTTTCTCACTCTAGATTATGATTACCTTTGATTACAAATTTATTCTTGTACATTTAAAATCCAGCCAAGGGCTTCCAATAACATTTTAAAAATTAAACAAGAGTTTATGTTAAAACTTAAAAGAGATAATTAAATATTTCGCTAAGATTATTGCCCAAACTCTAAAATAGTGAGCATTTATTACTGTTTATCTTTACATAATTGCCTATGTTGTAGTTACCTAAAAGTAGTGTTAATTTTTTTCATTTATAGATTTGTAATATTATTTGTGATACAAATTTGTATATATATATATATATATATATATATATATATATATATATTATTTACTTTTTGGTATTATTATATTTAATTTTTATCCAATATCCAATTTTGTTATCCCACAAAATTCAATTTTTATTTTTAACGAAAAGAGGGAAATGTTTGTGCTATAATCCCATAAAGTTAAAACTGTACATGCTTGGTAACCTTTTTGCAATTCATAGAAATATCAGCATGGCGGATAATATAAAAATAAATAGCTTAGGCTCCTTCAAATTCCGCATTGAGTGAGTAGGCAAAAGCTTTGCTAGTCATCATCAATTTAACAGCATACATTTTTAATCTAAGTTTGGTAGAGTGTAAAAAACGGTGATTTATCATTATCACATTTGCAAATGTACAGAATTGTTAGAGTTTGTTCAATTTTTGCTAATGCTGCCCTTTGGCACGGATGTAAATCATTAACAAATGAAATGCGTTAATGTATACTTACTCTGAAAAGTGTCGAGTTTACTGGAAAGGAATATAAATAATTAAATAGAAGTTATTTATGTAACTGTCTGGAATTTTTATATTTGCGAGAATATGAGAAGATAAGCCGTTATCTGCGCGATTTCAAATGTTTACACAGTACTACATTAAAATCCGCCGACAGCATAAAAATTTGGCTTTGAATAGAATAAACGTTGAATGTAGGCATTATTACAACGTACAAAATCACTACAGTAAGATAGTATTTATATATTTCCTATAATAAATAACCCTGAAAGGGTTAGTGAGACAGGGGTCTAAATAAGAAAATAAGTTAAAAAGTAGTAACTTGAGCTTAATTAAAACTTGTTTAAAATAAAGATCATTAATTTGCATATGATCGACTGATTTGCATTAACCATTTAACGCCCGATTTTTTTTGCAAAAAAATTAATGATACTTATAATTCACTTTTGTATTGATATTACAGTTGTAAATACAAAATATTATTAAAATATTATGTGCCAAGACTGAGATATGTGGCGTGATCATATGAACACGCTAAGCGTTAGTAGGTAAAAATAATAGAAGACAGAAAATTATTTTTATTGGTAAAATATATAAATTTAATTTGCATGAAATGCTTTAAAACATGGGATACCAGACCAACATCACACTTACTGCGACTAGTGCGCACAGTGCTATTATAATTAACCCCATGACAACGACGCCTATTGCTGGGTTCCACAAGATGACCTCTTCCATCTAGGCGAATATCGTCACTTACACTTCCATTTACACTACTACCTTTGGAAGTAGTTGGTCGTCCAGCTCCTAATTTCACCAGATATGTGTTTACAATTTTCCGTCGAAACTCTAACTGGGAAAATTGTGATCCTGCATGTCTCGAAAGCAACCATACATTATGAATTGCTGCGTCTAACATACATGTAAACAGTGAGCGATACCATTTTTTTCCGCGGAAACTTATACGGTAGTATGCAATATTTTGGTCCATTCGATCTGTGTCTCCCATGAATTTGTTATACCGTTTGGGCTGTGATACGCTGATCTTTTTATTTTCCGTTTTGGAATACCTATTTACTTTTGTAACTGGATATACCCCATGGATCGTGGAAGCGACTATTACGACATTATTGTCAGCCAACAGTATGTTTTCTTCGGTACTGGTTTGGAACTCTAAACTCACACACAGTTGCGCCATAATTTTTAGATTTTAAATCCGCCAATAGTGGCATTCCCGTAAATAAATTATGAAAATGTAACTGGAATGGTAACGCAGCTATATCTTCTTGAAATGCTTCAAGCATTTGCACTAGAGGATCTGACGCTTTTCCGAAGTTATTTTCGAATTCATTACTGCCCTTCAGGTTCTTTCCTTGATAGACGTCAAAATTTATTAAGTACCCGGTTGGCGTATTTAGACACCAGACCTTGTATTCGAAACGAATTAGTTTATATAGTATGCACTGTTTACAGCAGTCCAAAATATTCCACCATGCACTCATCAAAATCTAAACTTTCTGCCGCTTGAAAATTGTCCATGCATCTTCTCTGCAAAAACAGGTATCTGTTTCTCAAACACAGGTATCCGTTTCCCAGATCATTCAGTTAATCGGACGCTGGATCCTATATGTGGGTGATGGGGAGGTTCGGTTCTGAACCACAGAATACAAATTTCACTTTTGGAAATAGTAAAATAAGCATTCCTATCTTATCCGATCCTGCCCGATCTTACCCGATCTTATCGGATCTAAACCGACCTTACCCGATCTTATCCTATCTTACCCGATTATTATCAAATTTTACCCAATCTCATCCGATCTTATCCGAATTAGCTTGTGTATCACATTACAATTCTTAGAAATCTTTTCAAGGTTAGTGGTTTTAAGGATGCCGGTTTTTAATGAAAGGCTTGCTTGGAGGTGATTCAGTTTAGAAGAAATGACGAAAGTAATACGAAGAGAAATTAAAGGAAAAGTATTAAGTGTAGAGGAGAGAAAAAAGTACGAATTTCAAGTACGTAGGTCATCAGGCTCCGAAGGTTATATTGTGATGGACAGGAAACTATATGTTTTGGTATTGAGCACCATATTGCGCTTCACCTCCATTTATAGACAAAACTAGTTGGGAAAAAGGTTGGGCATATAGTTGGTGATAAAGAAAACTACATTTTATGATGTTTTGGCACTGTTTCGGATATATTGAATATTGTAATCAATGGACGTAGTTTCCACATTTTATCATTTGTGTCAATGTTGTTACTGTCCACGAAATGTATAAATCAATTTATTTCTAAAACTCTAGATCTTCTCACAGCATTTGTCACTAACTCGTTTCTCAAATCTTTGAAAGCTTCCCAGTATGACCATTTGGAGGGCACTACATTGTAGCCAGACAAAAATAAAATAGCTATGAAAGCTTTCATTTCCTCTCGCGTTATTTTTGAGTCTTTATTATTAGAGAAGACTGTATATTTGGACGACTCACTAACAAATAAATTTATTATTTCTTCATCGATGAATTTGTCAAATATATCAACAAGAGAGAGGTCCCGATATATTATGTAATTTGCCGATGGAAACATACTAGTATTGCTTGGCAAGTCTTGGTTCTCCCACGAGAAAGTTTTTGTTATTAGTAGAGTGCTCCTTGGAAGGAGAGTCACCTAGAAACGACTTCTGTGAGGGTTTTGGTGTCACAAGCTGAAATTCACAAAAATGAAAGGTCATGACATACTGATTCTAAATGTCAGGGCCGTCCAAAATCGGCCGATGCATTAGGGCATAAAACACGAAAAACGAGTTAAAGTGCATGTACGGAAAGAAGAAAAAACCTGGAATTTTTTCGTATATAGATCACAATTTTCTTTGTACAGTGAAAGTTACAAATAATTGTCAAACGTTGCAAGTTACATTGGGTTTTACAGAAGAATTAAACTTAAAACACCATTATCTCAATTCAGAACCCGTAAAAATGTTACAAATTTTGAGCAACTTTTGGGTTTACACCGTATTATTTAACAAACGGAAGCTTAAATAAAAAAAAATTACTCTTAAATTGTAATTTTATCTACAATATTAAACTAAATATCTAATTAAAAGTAAAACAACGAACTTTTTTCTCACTTCGATGCGTCGCGCTTCCACTTCGGTGAATAAATAGCATCCATCTCTACGTTTCACGTAGCTCCATTTCGCTCTTACATTATGTGAATTTGTTTTATTGAAGGAACTTAAAATTTATGTTATTATGTACACCATTTCACATACCTTTACTATTACCAATTACTGTGGTAGGATTTATTTTTAAGCGTATTCATAAGAATGAGCCTGTTACAATTTATTAGTTAGGGAGGGTTTCAAGAGTCTGCTTTACTTCAACAAGGAGTGCTTTATAACCTTATCGGAATATAATTGAATATAATGTATTAGTATGTTCATCGCATTAGTTGACAAATGCAGACGATTGTTCTTTTTTTCCAATTGTATATTTTAAAACAAACTTTAAAGTGAGTGGTTAACAGTAAGCGATTCAGAAGTGACATTGATTGATTGTAAGTAAAATAATATTTTATAACTATTTTTTAACTGGGGTTGTAAAGTTATAGAATGTAATATTATGGATAGTACAGATAGCACCGGTACAAATGATGAAAACGATCTTGAATGTTTGTTAAAATTTAAAGGTAAGCTCCGTCCAATATGTATTATTTGCAAAAGAGAAGGTGCATCTTTAAGTGTCACTAATAAAACTGCACTCACTTTCATAGAATGCACAAAAATTAGAGACGACATAACCAAAGTTCCGATCCACAAATTCATAAAATAATTAAAGACATCAAACTCGGTAATATAAGTATATGATGCTTTACGTAAAAAAATTTCAAGACAAGACCAATTCCTTGAACGAGGTTTAACTTTAACACCCCTACAGCAGGTAAATCATTGCGGGGAAGTCCATTTAATATTAACAGGTGCGTCATTTGTCAGAAACGTTTACCCGAAAAACGCTTGTCACAAGTAATGTCCATGAACATTGAACAAAAAATAAAGTATAAAGCAGGTATAAATGCAGATGTTTTAAAGATAATAGGATCTAATGATGTGATTGCTCCAAGGACGCAAAAGACGTACGATTTGATACTGATACTGATTTGTACTTGTTTGAGATATATAATAAACATGTTCAATTAAATGGGTTGAAATCAATACGTGTTTTCATAGAGGAGTTGAGAAAACATTTAGGAGAACAAATAAAAACTATTAAATCGAGATGACTGAACGAATCATCTATCCTTCTACCAAAATTTGGAAAGACGAAAACTCTCCACGAATATATCGATAATGCTGACAATGCTTCTGTTTCGCAATCGATACTCTTCGCGGCCCTTCTGAATTAGCAGAAATGGATAAAACATGCAGGAACTTGTAAAAATACCGGATTTTGTTGACTTAAATAACCTTACCATTGAATACATACATACCTCAGAGTTTAATTTGGATAATGAAATGTATAACTGGAGATAGCGGGGATAATAATTCAACTGTGAGTATTTGTCAAGATACTATTCATAGCCGTTTTAAGGGACAAAAGTTAACTCCTAAACATGTAGGTCTAGGAATCATGATTCACCAAGAGATCAGATCGAAAAAAAATGTTGAATCCTTGCACCCGTGCGGGCATTATATTTCTTATAAAGATGTGCTAAGACTCAGAAATACCATCGCCCAGAAAGAAGTTACACGATTCGTAGAAAATGATAATTGTTACATACCCGGACAACTCGTTGAAAACCGTTTTGTTCAATTCGCCGGAGATAATATCGATGTTTTGGAAGAATCACTTGACAAGTCGCCTACCTTTCACGGTACCCAAATCATTGCATTTCAGACAGGGCCACCACGCAGGCAATTTTTACCTCTGAAAGTACTACCCTATAAGGTGAAACTAGCCATTCCTGAAAGTTGCACATGTTTCACAAAGCCAACTATAACGAAGGAAGGAGATCTATTCCACGGGTATAAAATAAAAGCAGCGTACTCACAGAAACAAGAAACTCAAGTTTTGTTCAGGCTTATAATTTTGTATGGATACTGTGCAGGACGGCCACTACCGGCACACATAAAGGTCACAGTGCTGTGATAGTTCCACAGTGGTCTGGATTTGGAAAACTGTTGCATCATGATGACACACATATTACAACATACGCTTATCTACCATTATTACCTTATGTGGCGTCAGAATACGATACGGTCTGGACCACGATGTAAGATGCGATCTAATCGCAAAAAAATTAAAATACCCATATACAGTCATAACTTTCGATCAAGCTATATATTTTAAAGCGAAAGAGATACGGTGGTTGAAGCCTTAATAATGCATGCATTGTATAATAAGATTAGGTGGATTTCATATAGTGTTGAACTTTCTGAAAGTTATTAGGCAGCATATGGAGTGTTCAGGACTTAATCATGTATGGTTGGAATCCAATTTATATGGAGATGCGACTGTTTCACGAATTATGGATCGAAAAAATGGAACAAAGGTATACGAGCACATAAAGTTATCTATGAAACCCTCATGGGAATCTGTACACCTTTGTTTGAAAAATGGTTAATCGAATGTAAGAGCAATCTCATACATTCTATAAACATTTCAAGATTAAAGGCTAACGAAATTTCTAAAAAAATTAAAAACAAAAATCTTTAAGTGATTTTTTTGACATTATTAAAAGTTTCGAAAAATTGCAAAACGCATTTAGAGAGTTTACTGATAGCCAGTTACCGACATTCCAACTTTAATGTAGTTACTTGGATATTGTAGAAACTTTGTTAGAATTCTTGTATCGCGAAAGAACTGGCAAATGGGAACTGCATTTGCAAAGTTTTAGAATAATGCTTCCGATGTTTTTTGCGTATGACCATACACACTACGCTAGGTGGGGTACGGTGTACTTGTGTGACATTAACAATTTACCTTTCATTGCACCTGCAGTTCATGAAGAATTTCTTAATGGTTATTTTGTGGTAAAGAAAACTAAGGGAGGATTTAATCATATTTCTGTTGACCAAGCTTTAGAGCACATTAACAAAACGTCAAAAGACGCCGGAGGGATTATTGGTTTAACTAGGAACAGTACCAGACTGAATGAATGATACCTTAGTTTTAATGATATAGGTGAAATGATAAACACATTTCAGGGTTCCTTGAAATTAGATAGCCAGAATATTGAAGTAGGTAAGCAAAGGATTCTTATGGATGAACAGACCGTTTTAACTTTGCAAGAACAACTTCTAAAATATGGAGTTTTTGTCTACTCATACTAAAAATTTAATATCTATAGCTACAAATGAGATCTATTCTCAAGAATTACAAACAGCAACACTTTGTGCCAATCTATGAGGCGAAGCCGCTTTTGAAGGTTTCATTCGGAATATTGATACCATAGACATTTACAAACCACTTAAAAAGATACGCACAGCTGCATACGTGAAAAGAAAAGAACAACCTTCGACAAACTCAGATCAAATGTTGGGGCAACAGTTTTTACAGAAAATATTGTCTGCAAAAGAAATGGGAAAGAATATAAATTACGATGATATATTTCGACATGAATTGACACATTTTCCAATATCTCTAACGGTGAATGGACAACTAAGCACTCCATCACATAAAAGTGCATTGGGAAACATACTCAATAATTATACCCAGCCTTTTAAAATGCTACTTCCAGAAAAAGAAAACACGAAGCCATGCCACATATTTGATGGTATGTCAGTCCAAAAAACGGAGAATTCCAAAACGTTTGAAGAATATGCAGACATTTTTTCCCAAATTGTGTTTAATTCAGTGCAAAGAGAATCGATGTGGTTTTTGATAACTACAGAGAAAATTCAATAATAAGTGTTACTCGGCTGAACAGTGATTCCATAAGATCTATACACTTTTGCATTCGGTAAAACCAATCTCTTTAAAACACGTTAAAAGCTTTTTTTGCACGATTGAGCTTTTTTGTTTATTTACCATATCTGTTACCAAGACGGTAGGTTATGTTTACTGGTTGAGCCGGTAAGTATTTTACTTACCGACGTCTTTTACTTACCAACGTAAAATTATATATACTACTTATATTTCACAACAATAAGAACAAAAAAATTGGACATTTCTATTTAAAACGTCACTTTTGACTTTTCCTTTATTTAGTAAAAATTAAATAATTTCAATTGTGGTAAATTTAATACAATCGTGCAAAAAACAGTATGAGCATCACGAACATTAAGGGGGTAAACGTCCCTTACTGTTCTTGATACTCAATATACTCTCCAGGTAATGAAAAAAGTTTACCACGCCCTTTATTTTTGATGTTTTTGAACAAAAAGTCATTGGGTGACACATCAGGCGAATATGGGCAATGAGTCTTTAATTTGATAGTTTCTGTAGTTTGTCGTGCTACGTTAAACCGTATTGAAAGCCATAAAAAAATCATCACTCGAAAATCACATTGGAAATATCCATTTTTCACAAACTTGCTACTTTTAAAATTCTACTGAAATGAAACTGCTCTGTTTATAATCAAACTGTCAGTTGTACTAGCGGTGTAAAATGGCAAATTTTAAGATTTTGATAATCGCAGAACCTTAGTATTCCAAAGAGTACTTGATTCCGTGTGATTTAGCAGTATCATTCAGTATGTATACAATTAAAAAGTTATCTTAGGAGACATGTATAATGTTATAAATTAACGTGATGTTCTGTATCTACACTTTTTTATACGTGCCTATGTAAGTTTGATCCGTATTTTGAGTTTTACATTTATATAATTATCTGTACTAATTATATTGGCAATAACTTTTGAGTGACACCGAGCTGGTAGTTTAGTGGTGACACGACCTGCTTAGCATTCGGTAGGTAATGTGTTCGATTCTCGTTACCGTCTACCTTATATGAGGTTTTTTCAGGGGGTTTTCCTCATGCACATGTAGCGGCATGGTCACCGCGTATATGCACACGTATATGCACACCATGTGCGGCTACTTAGGCGAATGCTGGGGTAGTATTTTCCCCCTCAGAACCCTAACTCCGTTCCTTCCGATCCTATCCTGGCCACACCTATCCTTAATCCCACCATGCATATATACGTAATGTATATGTATGTATGCTGGCAATCCATGATTGTGGCTGAAGAAGCTCGGGAAGCTCGAGCAGCCCGCCCTTCCCCTTGGGGAGGGAATGAAATACGTTACCCTTTCCTTTTCCTTTGAGTGACATCCGTGTGGAGAGCGTACATATGATTTAAGCTTCCGTTTATTAGATAATACGATGTAAACGCAAAAGTTCCTCAAAATTTGTAAAATTTTTATAGGTTCTGAATTGAGATAATGGCGTTTTAAGTTTAATTCTTCAATAAGGCTCAAAGTAATTTGCAACGTTCGATAATTATTTATAACTTTCACTGTACAAAGAAAGTTGTGATCTATATACGAAAAAATTCCAGGTTTTTTCTTCTTTCCGCACATGTGCTTAATTCGTTTTTCTTGTTTTATGCCCTAATGCATGGACCGATTTAGGACGGTCTTGACACTTAGAATCAGTATGTTTTGACCATTCATTTTTTGTAAATTTCAGCTTGTAACACCAAAATCGGAAGTCATAACTTTTGCGACGGAGCAGTCTACTATTTTGAATTTATTCGTATTTTTTGGTTGAACTACAACACTTTCGCTTTCGGATTCTTCAATGCGCTCATTACTTCAAAGCACTACTTCCGCCCGACTTCGTAGCTGGCGCCCCCGATAAATTATCGGCCAAACGACCCTCATCTTCGTCAGCCGAATCTTCGTCAGAGTTTACGTACACCTCTGGAGGTTCAATGAATATTCCTTCAGCATCTAATTCGTCTGCTTCTAAAAAATCCAACGCGTGCTGAAGTGATATGCTACTGTAAATAATAAAATAATACCAAAAAATGCGAAAAATACATAAGTAATAATTTTGTAACCCGTAACGCTTAGCGTGTTCGTGTGATCACGCTGTAATTACGAACCTAATTAATTCATAAATTATTAAAATGATGTTAAATCTAATATACATTCTTTCTATTTGATCATTTTACTTTATACTTTTGATGTTTGTCTGGAAATAAATGTAAATATAACATTTTACTTACCGGAAACGAACGTCGCCGGCGGCCGGCTCATCTATTGTCGCACTTGCAACTGCTTCCACTAATCTTAGAATAACAAACAAACTAAAATGACCTAACCTTCAAGCAGCCAGCAAAATACTAACGTTCTTCTGTCGATTTTGCCTGAAAATACCCTTGGTTTATGAGAAATAAAATGGTGGGGTAGTAACATAAAGGTACCTGTTTCGCGTGATCATATGGACACGCTAAGCACTAAAGGGTTAAAGTATTTTTAGACAAATTCGCCAATTATGAAGTATTAACAAATATGTTTCTATTTTTCTTTATTCTACCTCAAGCTGGTGTTAAAGGCATTTGCATCGGTTATAGGTTAGTCCTTCACACTCTCAGGTATCTAGGTTTGGAGGTTGTGTAAATCGTCCAGCCGAACCTAACACGGAACCTGCTACTACAATATTCTTGGTAACACAATAAGCAACTACTGCGCCTACTTCGCTTCTATAATTTGTAAAAAGGTAGTGAAATATATCGAAAAATAGACATTAACCGGTAAGTAGTGATTTAAAAGAAATAATGTGAATATCTGTCGCTTTTTAATTCATAGTCAGACACAAGATTAAATAGTTTGTAGTTTAGTATTATCTATAAAATTATTAATGAAATAAGATGTTTAAATCACAAGGTTATGGTTTAGCCTACTAAAGATTTTCTGTAATGTTATTGATTATGCTACAGTTCTAAAATTCAAAAGTCGCCGACTCTTGCAGCTTAGTAATAAATGTAGACCTCATTATAATACGTCTTATTCAACGGCGTAATATATGTGTCAAACAAATTACATTTACATTGTAAAACCCTTAAAGTTCTATAAGTATACTTCTACACCCATGGCTACAAATTTTAGCTACTTAACAGTCTGGGTAATAACTAGAAGATTTTGTGCCTTATGCTCAGTCGTAGATTAAGTAGGCCAGGTTCATAAAATTATCGATTTGCCTTGTTAACCAAAAAATATGTATGTGTGCCAAGATACGTTCGCTTTAAAATCGGGGTTGCACCTTCCTGAAACTAATTGTTAAACATTCGGACGCCAACTTGTTTTTAAATATGCAATAAACAAGTAAACCATTATACAATAAAGTTAAAAGAAAATTTCTACAATAACAAATTTTATTACACAATCTATATTTAATCATAAACGGAAATACCTTAATGCTAATGTTAGTAAAGTTATAACCTAATGAACAATTAATATTATGGGTAATTAATGGAATCAGAATACCTTATTCTTGGTCATACTATAGATAACGAAATGGCTCCATGCTGGGGTCAGCGTTTTGGAAATTGTTGCGTGATATTACTTCAGGGTTGAAATAAATCTGGATCTGTAAGCTTTATAATTCCCAAATGAATAAATTTGCAGGTTTTAGAATTCCACTTCGCATTAACACAGGTGATCATCTCACTCTTGATCAATCGTACTAATACCGTAAATTGGATTAACGGTAAAATAATTAATTGCGTAGATGCATATAAACGTGTGAAAAGTAACAATAAAGGTGAAGCTAAGGTAAAAAAATAAAAAGTGCCTGAAAAGCCAATTAAAATAAATTCAAATATACTCACCGTAAAATTTACACTTTACATAGAAAATATTTAACAGAGCAAAAATGAATGCTCTACTACCTTTCAGTATCGCACACAAAACGACGCTTCCAAAAGGTCTTTGCACATGAAAATGTCTGAAACTGAATGTGCAAACGATATACATGGTAGGCTTCACTTTAAATAAGTAAACTACGTTTTATGCAGCTATAATATGCAGCACACATGGCACGAAATGCACGTTAGTTGCCTACAGAAAGGTGAATTATTAACAAGACGTTCGAAGCTTGTTACAACATTTATGATGGTAGGGAGAAGTAAAGTATGTTCGTGATGATTATAGTTTTGTCGTCGAAAAGTGATACAAATGGAATGCGTTTTTGCTGTAATTGTCAAAGAACTAAGACCTAACAGTTTGTTTTTAGATTTAGGTATTTTTTTATAGGAAAATTTATCATCAACAAAAGACTTTCAGAAGTAACCCAGTCAAGGGAAGATAATTTCGTGACAGGATATCTAATTTCCTGATATAGGGTAGGTATATTCGTAAGACGACAAGGAATGCTAAAACTTGTTAGGTAAGATCTTTTTATTAGTTACAATGCCGCATTTTATAAGTGAAATCTTATTCTGAGTCATCGCTGTTAGTACCAACGCATCGATCGCACATAAAAAGATTTTCTTAATCGGATGTTTGACATTTTAGGTGATATGGTATCAAACAATAGGAGCACTGTATCCACCGTAATCCATTTTTTTCTTGCAATCTTCCAAGTAGCCTCCTGCATAAACACTCCTCCAGTATTCCTCATCCTCATTCCTGTTGGGGATTTTTTTTCAGAAATGGTATTGCTTTTTGATGCAGACGACTCCAGAGTCTTGTCATTCATTGTGGAAAGTCCTTGATATTTGGCCATGACTTTATGGAGTCATGAGTACCTGACGTAGAGGGTTCGTTCAGTGAGGAAACATCAATAAAGTCATTGATACATTTAGCCTTCGAATCCCGTTTCTTTTGGTTTGCTTTGTCAGAAACATTGGATGGATTGGGTGCAGCCGGTAGAGATAATATCTGATCAATTGCACCGGCTGGCTCAGGTTTATCTGCAGCAACTGGTTCTTGAGGAGCTGCTTTATTGGTAAGTAAAGACGGAACAACAGCATCTCTGGGAATAGCATTCCTGTCAAATGGGCACGCCCCAGTTTTTCGAAAAGCGTTTGTGATATTGGGACAAAAATTTGCGATAAACTCTGGATTCAACAAAGTGTGAAAATTTTGCCTTTTGAGTTTTTCTGTAGGATGTTCTCTCATATAATCATTTAAACTCTTGAACCAATGGTATTAAGAGATTTATACACGTCCACATGGAAGCATGAACAAATAATTGTCATTTTGTTTGGCTAGAGAAATTGCTGTTCAATTTATATGGAAGGCATGATAACCCATTAGGAGGTTAACAGGACAATCTGCAGGAATTGATTTAATAAATAATTGAAACCATTCCACAAATAAATCAGGGTTTATCCAAAACTTAGGAGATACTTTAACAAGTGCACCAGGAAGATAATCTCATTTTAAATTATCATTCCAACGAATTCCATTGAGTATTATTAGCGGTGGTATCCTTAACCCGTCAGCACAGATACAACCAAACAGTGTGTCGGATTCACCCCTATCAGCATATGCTCTCTTGTGAATATATCGTTTGCTAATAGACGTAACAATTTTACTTGGCTTAACGACATAAGCTAGGCCAGTTTCATAGCAATTCCATATCCTACTCCGTATATTTTTTATGTTTAGCTTATCCATAAGTGCTTCCAGTTTTATGAAATAGTCCTGTATTATTTTTGGATTACCCATAGAGGCTCGATACGCCGTCAGATTTTCTGAAACGAGTAAGGCAAGATTTTACCCCTTATTGAATGGTGAACACTACCACTTACTTGCAGAATCGTTACCTTCCTCAAGAAAATTTTCTCTACCAGATTCTTTTGCCAATTCAAAAGCTGTTTTTCTTGCCATTTCGACTGTTAGACCAAAACCTAGTTCTTGCATCTGGACAATATAATTAACCGTTCCGCTTCAATTTCTGGCGTCAACGCATTTGGCCTTGCATGTTTTCCAATTTGTTTCTGGTTGTCTTGATTCTTTGACAAAAAATCTTTAAGTGTACTCTAAGATATTCCAGTCTCTTTGATTGCTCTCTAGATTGTCATATTTGTTTCCCATACTAACCTCCCAGCTTCTATTAATTCAGATATTTCATACGAGCGATACTTTCTTTTGTTGCCTTGCATTTTAAAGCTGAAAATCAAAAAAACAAAACAAATAGGTAACTTCGTGATAATAGGTAAGTTCATGATAGGTTCAATAACGTTTCTTTTAGCTTAGGTTTGTATTTAATCACAAAAATAACACAATCTTAAAATATGGGGTATTTTTACTATACAAGAAAAAAGATATTTAAGATTAAACAACTCTTGCAGTTTAAAATCTTTAGCAAGTGTATCCACCACATGGAAAAATCATAAAAAAATTTGCTCCACGGAACAAGCCACTACGGTAAAACTAAACACGAATTTGTTAATCGGATTTGACAGGAAGGTTCCCCATCTTAAATTATATAATTCTTATAAATTTCATAAGCCTACCTCTCAAAATTTCCACATTCACAGTAAATTTCTTTCCAGTTACAAAACAGGAAAAACACACGACGAAATATCCACCACATGGAAACAAAGTTTTCTAATGCCTGGTATGTTCGAAGCGCAGCAGGTTGCGCCATCTAGTAGCATCATACGCCTACTACTCAGCAAAAATTCATTGATCTAAAGCAATAGGCAACGCTACCCTATATAACAGAAACATGCAGAAACAAACATCTTCTTGTAAGATTATCTTGAAGCACTGGGTATATCTAGTGTTACGTTGGGTATAAAAGGCATCATGAGTTTGCACGAACAATTTTTTCGGTGTGCATAATGTAAATCTGGTGTAAATATTACGGCACTGAAATTTATTATGTAAAAGCATATTTAAATGTTGTATAAAGGTTTATGAGTTGGAAGAATTAAATTTGAATGAGTAATGGTTTAGTAAAACCGATATTGAGACGATAATGAGTGCCAGTGTCTGGCTACTGTAGTCAAGAATGTTAGGTTGGAATTGATGTGAATGAGCAATGTGGGAATTTTATGAAGAATATGCATGTATAGAAATAAAATATACACAAATCAGTAAGTATTTGACAATGGAAAATTGTATTTATGATCAAGGACTAATGGTGTTGAAATTTACTGAATTTTGTGAAAGAAGACTGCGCACATGTGAGACTTTCATAAAAAGTTGAATTTAGTTCTGAATGTTATGTGGATTGATTTTTGTTGTGAAATTTTGATGTTTTGGCGGAATGGATGAGAAAAGAGGAAGAGTGACAGGATAGAGAGAACTGTGACTGTTACAGACTAAATACTCACTAGTGCATCCAGCCCGTTAAGCCAATTTGTGCCACGGCATAGCTCGGTGGTGTGGACGGGGTTCTTACTTAATGTTGTAAAAAGTCACTCGTCAGAACTCCAAAAATTCTATTCCAAAAATATTGACGCTAAGTCAATATCAATGAAATCTTAAGCTTCATATAAAAGCCGCAAAACAAGATAAGAAAGCTAAAACTCGTTAAATATTTCAATTTAAAACTTCGTTTAAAATGACAGAAAACTTGTATTACTTCAATAACACGGATCACAATCTAAATGTACGGTAATTGGATGTTGACGCTGTAAAATTATTTTACTCGATAGTTCTCATAAAATAATTCAAATACTGCGGTAGATATACTAGGCGGGTTCTAACTCACTTTTGCCACAAAGTAACCAGGTTTGAAAAAAGTCACTAGAAAAGTTACAAGATTGGTTTTTCAAGGTCATTGAAGCTATTTTACAGATTGTCCGTATCAAAGTTTTTCAAGGTCAAGGTCATCACATTGCCATCGTCTAAGTGCATGGCTTCCAAAGTTATTGCGGGTCATATACACATTACCTTTGTCAAACTACAATGTTTTCAAGGTCAAAGGGCCTACCGTGCACGTTACCTGCATCAAAGTATATTCTTCACGGTCACGTATGGGGATACTAACTCACTTGGGGGTATACAGGAGTATGCTCTTAGTATATTATTCAAGGTCACAAGCGGGATACTAATCCACCTTTGTCACTAGAAAAGTAACTAGATTTGAAAAAGTCACTAGATTGGTTTTTCAAGGCCAATGTCACGTACACATTACCTATGTCAAAGTATGTAAGTCTTAGAATTTCAAGGCCACGTGACAGGAAATATTCAAGACAACCAAGCAATTCTTGTAATTTGGCTGAGTCAATGTCATGTGCTAATTTGGCAGGAAATTTTCAAGGGCACCAAGCAATTTGTGGAAGTTGGTTGAGTTAAGGTTATATGTTAATTAACAGGAAATTTCAAGGCCACGTGACCGGAAACGTTCAATGACACCTGTAGGGGCAGCAAGGTCACTCGGCTTTGAAGGCCATGCAATTAGTTCATTGGCCTCTGAAGTAGGTCCTTCAAGGTCAAATTCCTAGAAATATCAGCATGACTCATGTATCTAAGCTTTACGCATAGGTAGGCGCAATTCGACTGAGTCAAGGTGTTATTACAAATAATGCAAATTAATTTTTAAGTTCACCTGCAGGGGTATTAGAGTTGAGACAGTTTGTCGTCTATGTTAAAAGGTAGGCCAAAGGTAAATGGTTGCTAGGTCATATGGCGGAAGAAATGTTCAAAGTCACAATTTGGCTGACGCTTCTAGGTTAAACTATATATTTAGAATTGTGAAGGTCATTGAAGACGCGGATGATCCATCGAATTTTTTTCAAGGTCACCAAGCAATTCTTGGAATTTGGACGAGTCAGGCACATGTGTTAATTTCCTGAAGCTATTGCAATTCAAATGAACTGTTATCTAGGTCAATGGCTAAATAGGATCAATATATATTGATATCAATATTCAACGTCACCTGCTTGTCTATGCTAAAAGGTAGGTCAAGGTTAAATGGTTCCTGTATTGGCGAGCTTCAAGCTCAAATAGCAAAATAAGCATGGTGACTGGCTTTGCGCGGGCCCCCATCACTTGATTTTAATTTAAAGGTCACACTGAGAAATCTAAAAATAGAACATTCAAGGTCAACCTAAACGATAGGTCAAGGTTAAATGGTTCCTATGTCGGTTAAACACTCTTCAAGGTCAAGTAGCTAAATAAGCATGGCTTTGCGTGAGTGAATATAACATACATAATAATTCTGACAAATCTAAAATAGGCTTTTCAAGGTTAAAGGTGATTAAGTCAAGCTACTCAAGGTTAAACGGTTCTTTTATTGGTTGTGTGTGTGTGTGTGTGTGCGTGCGTGCGTGCGTGCGTGCGTGCGTGCGTGCGTGCGTGAGTGAGTGAGTGCGTGTGTGTGTGCGGGTGCGCGGGTGCGCGGGTGCGCGGGTGCGCGGGTGCGCGGGTGCGCGGGTGCGCGTGTGCGCGTGTGCGCGTGTGCGCGTGTGCGTGTGTGCGTGTGTGTCGTGTGTCGTGTGTGCGTGTGTGCGTGTGTGCGTGTGTGCGTGTGTCGTGTGTGCGTGTGTGTGTGTGTGTGTGCGTGTGTGCGTGTGTGCGTGTGTGCGTGTGTGCGTGTGTGCGTGTGTGCGTGTGTGCGTTTGTGCGCGGGTGCGCGGTGCGCGTGCGCAGGTGCGCGTCGCGTGCGCGCGTGCGAGTTTGCGAGTTTGCGGGCGTGCGGGCGTGCGAGCGTGCGAGCGTGCGCGCGTGCGCGCGTGTGCGCGTTTGCGCGTCTGCGCGTGTGCGCGTGTGTGTGTGCGTGGGCGTCCGCGCGTCCGCGCGCCGCGTGCCCGCGTGCCCGCGTGTCCGCGCGTCCGCGTGTCCGCGTTTCCGCGTGTCCGCGTGTCCGCGTGTCCGCGTGTCCGCGTATCCGCGTGTCCGCGTGTCCGCGTGGCTGCGTGGCTGCGTGGCTACGTGGCTGCGTGACTGCGTGACTGCGTGGCTGCATTGCTGAGTGCGTGCGTCCGTGCGGGCGGGCGTGCGGGCGCGCGGGCGCGTGGGCGTGCGCGCGTGCGCGCGTGCGTGCGTGTGTGTGTTTGTGTGTATGCTACAAGCAGATTCACAGCTAAAGTGAGTCAAGGTCAAAATTTATTGGTATCAATTTTCAAGGTCACTTGCAGAAACAATTCTTAGAAATCTAAACGGTTCGCGGAATAGGTGTTTGTTGAAGAATAACTGGTTGTTGTCTATGCTAAGAGACGTCATGTTTCCTGTATTGGCTAAATGCTCTTCAAGGCCAAATTGCAAAATAAGCATGACTTTGCGCGGGTGTATACCAAGTTCACCAGCTACCCCCGCCATTTTCTTTAAATTTCAAGCTCACGCCTCTGAGAAATCTAAAAATTGAATACCGCAGTGTGTTGAGATCAGTCGGTTAGTAACTTGTAATTGTTAAACATGGAATTATCATGGTTAAACCAAAGCACTATTGCAAACTCTATAAAAATGTACGCGACCTGGACATATCGAAAAATGTAAAGTTATTAATGTGACAGTAATTAACATGAAGTATGGTGAACATATAGTGTTGAAAGCCGAGGAGTTTAAATGTGTATTATCTCAGAGCTTTTAGGAGTATCTCAAAGAAGAAAATCGAATTGAAGAATTTAAAACACTGCTAAATACAAATGATGTGTTCATGAGTAGTCTGGGTGCAGTCGGAAAAGCAACAAACATAACATTTTGCAATAGCCGTGTCCCTAACCATATGTAAACATGATTTAACTAGAACATTTCGTATTTATCGTTGGAATAGGAAAAATTAGTCTAATTGAAATTTGACAGAATATGCAGGGTTTTCGCATCACTAGGAAACTTATGCTTCGAATTGCACGGTTTAATTAAAATACACACGTGTGAAGGACATTCAAGATTATATAAATGCAAAGTATAATATTAATTCATATAACACTGTATGGAAATATTGTATTATCAATCTGCTTATCTAATGTATAGCATTTACCAAAAATAAATAAATATTAGTAGTGACCGGAATTTAGGTATAAATACCCCATACTATCCATCTAGGTCAAATTTGAGCATTCCTTGGAGGTTAAATTCTTGGAACTAGCATATAAGCGTCCCTATTGCTCTATTCTAACAATAGAATCAGTTCGTGGAAACAAGAAGAATCATGGGGTTATTGTCCATACTAAAACGTATATCAAGGTTTTTGTATTGGCTAAGTTGTTGTTTGTAATAATAAAAAGATTATGTTTACGTGGGTTCATATTACTATCCCAACCGCCAGGATGAGGTAGTTTCCCCGAGAACCGGATCCGGTTCCCAAAGACAGATAGCCGTTGCCCAAAACAGGGGAGCCGTTTCCCAAAACAGGGATCTGTTACCCAACACAGGTAACCATTTCTCCCCAGAAAACAAGCCAAATAGCTCAGTCATCGTAGCTGAGGCTAAATTGAACTAGGCTGTGCAAGGTCAAAATCATATTACATTGCTTAAAAATCCATTTTCAAAGTTTATCGTAGAAGTCGAAACATAGGATCAGCCCGTGAGGGGTACCATATTAGATTTCTACGAAATACATGTTCAAGGCGTGATATTCTTAGAAATCTAAACAGAATCAGTTTGTGGAAATATGAAGGTTGTCGTTGTTTATTTTAAAAAGTAGCTCGAGGTTAAGTGGTTCTTAGTACAATTCCTACAAATCTGGAAGTAGGTCAAGATACTGATAGGGGTAGTTTTCATATTATAGAAAAAGCTGGATAATCCCCTTAAATTACCTACTTTTAGGGGTAAAGGGCGGCTTTTCCAATTTGATATATGTGATAGATACTGGAATAAGTCGACAGGGATTATCGTCTAGAGGTGGTTTTTAAAAAGCTGCACTTAGAATGGTAATTCTAGCTCGTTTTCGAGCCTCTAACCATATGCAAACATACTTTAACTAGAATCGTTTTACAGAACTGTACAAAGAGTGTGTAAAAAAATAAGTGTACTATTATGTGTATTATGTTTAAGGAACGGTATTGTATAATTAAAAAATAAAGACTTTAAGTGTTGTGAGTATGGTGTTCTTTTAAGTTACAAAGACGTAAATTTAATTTTTATTTTGATTGGCTGTGTGTGTGTATCTGCGTATCGAGGTTTTTTGACGTTTGGGCGCAACTCTAATGAACTTTTCGACATAGGTAAACGTCTATTCATTAGGTTTACATTAGTACAGAATACCACTGTCCTAGGATTTTATCTGATATCAACCTTCTTCCTCTAGATGTAAAGGAATTACATATCTGTTTAAATATTTAAAGCTGTCGAAACTCTGATTAATTTGTAACTAGATATCTTAAATTATCGCTAATTTTGGCAACTGAAATATCTATAATTCTATATCCGTAAATCAATCTGTACATTTTTACCCCTCATAGCAAGGCTGAAATACGTATTATGCAGAATTGTTTTATTAAGGCTGGCCAAACCTATTTTACAAAGTATACGATAACGGTTTCTGCAATACCGGACGAAATTAACATAGCGAAATTAGGTAATATCCACAAAGTGGCTAAAGAAGCGAAAATGGGGCTATATACAACAGGCTAGCAGTATAAAAGAAGAGTATATGGATTTAGTATTTAGCGTTTTTTTTTTTAATTTTTGGCAATTCTGACCATTTTTAGTGCGCTCTAGCGGTGTAACGGTTAATCATAGAAAGAATTTATTATATATGAAGCTTTGTAGTAAATTTTATCTACTTTAATTTTTCCAGCAAGGTCTTTTTGAAAAAAATGTTTATTCCTAAATTGACTAGCCTATTTCTAGTCTCTAAAAAAGTTGCTAATGGATGCGAGGGGGCATATAGACAAATTTTGCGAGGGCCCAGAATGTGCTCTGACTTTTTCATAGCCTTCAGCGCCAATGAGATACCACATAAAAAGCAATTTATCAAGATGACAGCGGTTTTCCACCGGTTTTCCACCCAGCCCAAAAATACTGTGTATGAATTTTTGAGCAAATAAATACTAACAATCGTGGCTTTTTTATTATCCCTGTTTAATATCAAGTTTAGTTTTTGTTGGTTAAGGTCTCGGCTGCACATATACCTATTTTGCAATATAAGATTTGTTGGTTTTTGATCATACTGTATGCAGATAATGTACGCTTCCATAGACCTTGAAAAGATCTAATTTTCCTGTAAATGAAAGACAAAGAAACGTGGATTGAACTAAAAATAAAAACGTGATTGAAATTTTTTTTGCTAGAAAGCAATTAATTTTATATCAATTCATGCATATGCTAACTTTCCAAAAATTCTTTTTTTATTGATTTAGTGAAATATTCTCAAGCATAATGAAATACGTATTACAATGGCGTTTGTTTGTATAAAGTGATACAACGAATTTGGTTTCATATAAAAGTTGCAATGTACTTATTTCAATGGAGGTTAATTATGTTTTAAAACCAAAATTTAACTATTTATTTCCGTCTAATAATTTCATATAGAGATAATATGATAATATGTGAAAATATGTACATTTTACCCCTCACTCTCCTTTTACATTAAAAATATTACTGTTTAATACTGTACAGAAATAACTTTATTAACTAATGGGAATGAATTCGTTTACTGCGATTTTTACTGGTGACGGATCGTTCCGGTAAATTTTATTAAGAGTGTATTTACAAAATATCGTTCGCGAATAAACGAGCAAGATGTCAAAAATCGTGCGTGATGTTGTGGTGCGGTCACTGCAGATACCTGTTAATTGTATAGTTGGCTTTATACGTTTCTCAAACTGTTATGTTAATAGCAGGCTGATGTTTATGTTTTAATTTTTCAACTTTGTCAAAATTGTTTTCAACATCTTTAACAATTTTAATAGATATTACTACTGACGAAGGTAACTGTAAGTGTTATCGAAACGTTTGGATTGTATAATTTAAAATACACCATAAAAAACTCCAGAAAAGATAAGTATTTTAATATGTGTGATAACGGTGAAAGTTTACATTTTTATATTGTTTCTATACAGAATTAAGCAGTAATTTTTTTAATGTAAAAGGAGAATGAGGGGTAATACGTACATATTTTAGAGAAATAAACCACACTGAAAAACGCAAAAACAGTTATCTATATATGAAATTAATAGACGGAAATAAATAGTGAATTTTCATTTCGAAACATAATTAACATCCATTGGAATCAGTACATTGCAACTTTTATATGTAAGCAAATCCGTTGTATCACTTTATTGTAATACGTATTTGATTATGCTTGAGAATATTTCACTAAATCAATAATAACATTTTTTTAGAGAGTTAACATATGTATGAATGCCATTTATTGATATAAAATTAATCGGTTTGTAGCAAAAAAAATGTCAATCACGTTTTTATTTTTAGTTCGATCCGCGTTTCTTTGTCTTCATTTATAGGCAAATTAGATCCCTTCAAGGTCTATGTAAGCGTACATTATCTGCATACAGTATGATCAAAAACCAACAGATCTGTATATGGCAAAATAGGTATACGTGCAGCCTAGACCTTAACCAATAAAAACTAAATTTGATATTAACTATGGATAATAAAAGCCACGATTGTTAGTATTTCTTTGTGCAAAAATGCATACACAGTATTTTTGGGCTGGGTGGAAAACCGCTAACGTCATCTTGATAAATTGCTTTTTATGTGGTATCCCATTGACGCTGAATGCTATGAAAAAGTCAGAGCACATTCTGAGCCCTCGCAAAATGTATCTATATGTCTCCTCGCATCCATTATTGTTTCATGCTAACGTACACCATAGTAACTTTTTTAGAGACTCAATAGTAGAAATAGGCTAGTAAATTTAGGAATAAAAAGGAGAGTTAGCGGAAATTTTAGGCACATTCCTAATCACATTTATTCTTTATGTTTCTTGGGTAGCTGAACACGAATATGAGGTCAATCTTTTTTTGGGTTTTGAGCTAAATCCGCATTTTTTTCGAAAAGTGCTTGGTGGCAAAATTAAGGTAGAAAAAACTTACTACAAAGCTTCATACATAATAATTCTTTCTATGATTAATCGTTACACCGTTAGAGCGCAATAAAAATGGCCAGGATTCCCAAAAAAAAACGCTAAATACTAAATCCCTAACTCTTCTTTTATACTTCTAGCCTATTGTATACAGTCCAATTTTCGCTTCTTTGTGGATATTAGGTAAGCTTGGGAATGTTACTGAGGTATTTGATTAGTTGTTTTAACGAGACCATTTTTCGCTATGTTAATTTCTTCCGGTACTGTAGAAAACGTTGTCGTAGATTTCGTAAAAAGGTTTTGCCAGCCTTAATAAAATACTTCTGCATAATATGTATTTCATCTTTGTTATGAGAGGTAGGAACATATACATAGATTCATTTACAGATCTAGAATTATAGATACTGCAGTTGCCAAAATTAGCCATAATTTAAGATATGTAGGTATAAATTAATCAGAGTTTCGACAGCTTAAAGTACATAAAATGGTTATCAAACATGCACTAACTTTTGGCAATACCTGTATTTTGGACGAGCGATTAATAAAAAATTCCATATGTTGCACATTAAGTGACACACTGTACATATATATATATATATATATTATATATAATATATATATATATATATATATATATATATATATATATATATATATATATATATTACATGTGATTGAAATATAATATCTTAATATAACAAGTGATATTTAATGTAAGTAAATAGTTCCAAATCAAATGGTATCACGGTAGGTCAAAAATATAAAAATTGTACAAGTAAGTACCCTTATTTCAAAAATTGCAAAATATAATAAAAATGTTATTTAGAATTAAAGTTATGCCGAATACCAAAGTGCGTCTAAGTAATTTTTATTTTTTTTTGAAAAGGTTAGTAATTTGGCTATTTTTTGCATTTTATCAAAACATGTTAATAACTTAATCAAAATAAAATCAATCTGGCACAATTTTATTAAAAGTTGAGCCTATTTGAAAAATTGAATTAAATTTTAACATTTTAAGCAATCACTAACTTCATGTTTGTTGCAACGATATTAAACATAAGTTTAAAATTTCGAAAAAAAATCTTAACATGGTAAAAAATCAGTAATCATAATACGCATATTCAAAAACTCAAAACTTATGATTACTGATTTTTACCACGTTAAGATTTTTTTTTCAAATTATAACTTATGTTTAATATCGTTAACAAACATGAAGTGTATAAAATATTAAAATCTAATTTAATTTTAAATAGGCTCGAGTTTTAATAAATTGTGCTAGATTGTTCATTTGATTAAGTTATCAACATGTTTTGGTAAAATGCAAAAATAAAATTACTAACCTTAAAAAATAAAAATTACTAGAGGACCACGCTGTATTCGCATAACTTTTAATTCTAAATAACATTTCTTTATTACGTTTTGCTAATTTTTGAAATAAGTACTATGTTGCAATTTTATATTTTGACCTAGATCTGTTTGACTTGGAACCATTCTAGTGCACCTAAATGGTTATCAAATATGCACCAACTTTTGGCAATACCTGTATTTTGGACGAGCTATTAATAAAAAAAATTACCATATGTTGCACACTTAAGTTTGACGTGATTTGGTTTAAACATTCTGGTCCTAATTTTGTGAAATTCTACTGTTGCATTTATAGGTCTCCTAATGACAGCAACTTTCAAGACTTCTTCGATTACCTTAGTACGAAAGTTGACTATCTCCTGTCTCAGTTTCCATCTTGCGATATCTCATTTGTAGGCGATTTCAATGTTCATAACTCTAATTGGCTTCAATTTTCATCTACTACAAATCCGCTGGTCATAGTGCAGAAACATTTGCTATTTCATGTGATCTCACACAAATGATTTCTGAACCCACAAGAATCCTGATAACCTAACCATACTCCACATCTTCTAGATCTCTTTCTTACATCAAACCCTCTTGTTTATAACACTTCCGTTCTTTCGCCTTTAGGTCTTTCCGACCATTGTCTAATAAAATCATTTCTACTGTACCTAATTCCACTGTTGTTCGCAAAACCGATGGAACCTTGTGGTGTTTTAAGTCAGCTCGATGGAGTGATTTACGGATTTCTTTGCAACCTTTCCATGGCGTAAATATTGTTTTCTTCGGACATCGCTCTTTCAGTATCTGAAGTCATACTCATGGGAATGGAGTTATACATTCCGAAAAACAGTACCGTGTAGGTCATTCACGTTCCCAACCCTGGTTCAATAAGGCTTGTTCTGATGCAATATCTTTAAAAAATAAACGTTACATTAAATGGAAATCTAATAAATCGGTTGACAGTCATGTAGAATACGTTGGTGCTAGAAATATCTGCAAAAGTGTCATTACTAAAACTAAAAAGTTGTTCGAACAACGAAAATGCAATGAACTAGCTACATCTACTTTAGGTGTCAGGTTGCGATGACGCACCCTGTATATAGGATGTTATAATGACGTGTATTACGTGTTTTGAGCACGAGTGTATTGAGTTTGAACGGAAAAAAAAATTTTTTTTTGTGTGAATGCATAAAGTATGTGGGTGTATGATACGCCACTGGAAATTTACGAGAAATATAATTATGTATGTAGATACGTGTATTTGAATGCTATAAAGACTTTAGTGTTGGAATAATTAGATTTTGATGAATGTAAATGTGAAGAGAAATTTGACTATGGGACGATAATGCTTTCCACTGGATTGCTTCTGTTTTGCTGATGATAAAGAAAGGAATGTGGTTGGATAAATGAGTAATTTTGGTCAGAAAATGTGAAGAATAAGTGTAGAATGTTTTAGAAAATATGTAGAGAAAGATTGGGTATGTTTTAAGTATTAATTTTAGAAAGTTTTGTAATGTTGTGCAATTGTTTTGAGAATAAATGTGTGTGTATGGAATTTGAGACATTAGACTGTACTGATTTTTGCAAATGTTGCGGAAGGAGATCGAGCGCAGATTGGGGATAACGGTTAAAAGTTGCGTAATGGTCCAGAGGGGCCACTGAATGAATGTAATGACGAAATATGATTTCTTCGTGAAGTAATTGTGAAGTTTGTAAGTGAAAACAAATATGGCGATGTATTGTAATTACACGCGTGCTTGTATAGAGGGAAGCAGTTATCAGATCGATAACATTTTGAATGAATATTATTGGAGAATATAACGCGGAAGGAAGACATGTTTAAAGATGGATGACTGAAGTTATAAATAGGGAAGTCAGAGATTGACGAGGGTTGTTGGTTGTTAGTTGTCGTTGGGAGTTGAAGTTAGAGGTAGGAAGTTAGCTGTTGGCTTGTGATGAGAGCTCTGTGAGACGCGCACGCGAGTGATAGACGGTGATGATGTTGGAGTAGGTTTGTGAAATTTTAATGAGGCAGTAATTGTTTAATTAACTGCATTGCCCGAACCGGGGATGAATTGAAAAAGACATTCATAAACAATACCATAAGTAAAATTGACGTTGAAGATAACAATTAGTTTGTTTATTTTCAAGAAAATAATAGTGCATAAGCAGATTTGAATAAAGATAGCAGATGTTATGTTAAAGTATTAAGTGCGGCGCGCTTGTAACGAGATTCAGCTACAAGTATTTGAGACCACCTGTTAAGTGAACGAAGGGGTCATTGTATATTAAACCAATGTTTAAGTAACGTTATATGACATTGAAAGTTTTATTTGTATAAGGGACTAAATTTGTGAAAAGGTTGCAAGAAATTTTAATAGGCAACCAAAGGTGTACCGTTATTACGTGTTATTGGACTGTTTGTGAGTAGAGTAAGGAATAAGTGTTCGTGACATTGTGAAGCAATTGTTATGTGCCTTCATGCAATTTAAAGAGTTACCAATGGACTACATATATTTGGTTTACGGAAGAAAGAAAATCCAAGGATTAATGGACGATTTTAAGTAAGGTTTATATTTAAGTATTTTAAAAATTTAGTAAAGCACGATTATCTCTTTGGTTTATTTCATTTGTGTAATGTGGTTAAATAGTAATTAGCTTAGAAACGAAAAGATAATCGTTCTCGAATTATGTTGTGTTGGATTGTATAGCATTAAGAATTTTTGCAGAAATTGGCGGTGACGTGTGGTTTTGATTTTTAACCACGTTGTTGAGGTATATGTAAATACCCTTGTGTATGTAAACATTTGTTTTTATTACTTTATGCAGGACAATATATATTTATCGTTAAATGTTTTATTCTGTTGTTTATTTAACCAGGTGGTTTACAGAATTTTTATGTCAGTTTCATTAGAGCAATGCACTATTAACAGATCAGCTGTTAGTTTAAAAAAAAAAAAAAATGTCATTAAGTATAACAAAAGTTTTGAGAAATTATACAGTTTACGAATGTCAACTACGATTCAGAAGTAAAGTAAATTTAAAAGATAGCGTTCATTGAATGAATTTGAGGGATAAATTTTATTTTGAAAGTTTTGGTATACGAGGTGTATTCAAAAAGTTTTTAATAACCTGGGTAGTACTAAATTTATTTGAGTTGAATTGTTTTGGACGAGTGTTTGTTTTAGAACCTTCGTATATGAGTTTACCGAGTAAGCACAATCCTACTTTCCACAATCAAGTAGGGTTAATTAACATCCAGCTTAAGACAATTATTTTAGCGAAGTATCGATTGTGGTGGCGCCTAGAGACATATTTTCCCGAATTGAGCTATTTGAGTATAAGTGTAAGGTGTTTGAGCCCATCTCCCTGTTAGCTGGCTTGGCAACCCGCTTACATTAGTAATCCTACACGACGCCTAGTGCGGTTTGGACGTGTAACATAGGCAGTCGTAAATTTTGGTCTTTAGCAAAAGCCATTAGTAAAAACTTTCGAACATCTTCATTTCCCCCCCCCCCACTGACATCTATTGACGGATCGGTAGTTGCTGATTCTGTAGACAAAGCCAACGTTTTTGTGGATTTGTTTGCATCAAACTCGTGTCTCAATGATTCTGGAAAAGATGTGCCCCTAGTCAACTCTTCTTCATACGTTATGAAACCAATTCATTTTCGGTACAAGCTCTTGGAATCGATCATCAGTAGGCTTGATCTCAATAAGGCGACTGGCCCAGACCATATCCCATCTATTGTCTTAAGGAAGTGTTTCCTCAAACTGGTACCAGTCCTATCTAAGCTCTATACGATCTCTATATCTTCTGGGGAATTCCCTTCATCATGGAAGTTAGCAAATGTTCAACCTATTCCCAAAAAAGGTGATAAGACCGATCCCTCAAATTACAGACCAATTTCCATCACTTCCATTTTGTCTAAAGTTATGGAAAAAGCCATCAATCAGCAACTGCTCACGTTTCTTGAAACTAACAAACTCCTTAGTGACCATCAATATGGGTTTAGGCAAAGTCGTTCAACAGGCGATCTTCTTTCATATGTGACCCAAGTTTGGAACAATACTGTAGAGCAGTCCGGTGAAACATTTGTAGTCGCTTTAGATATCTCAAAGGCATTTGACCAAGTTTGGCATAAGTGTTTACTTGCCAAACTCACCTCGTTTTGGTTAATTGATGCGCTCATCAACTGGATTTCTAGTTTCCTTGATGAAAGACGAATACGTGTCGTAGTTGATGGCTTTTTTTCAAAAGAAGTTAGCATTAACGCGGGCGTACCACAGGGATCCGTTATAGCCCCTACACTTTTTCTGCTGTACATAAACGACCTTATTTCTTCAACAACTAACCCCATCCATTGCTTTGCTGACGATAGCACTCTTCACTGTAGTTCATCTCAGTCTACTCATAGCGATGATCCACCTTCTATGTCAAATCAAGAAATTAAAGCTGAAATGGCAAATTCAATCAACAAAGACATTCAACGTATTCTCGAATGGGGAAGCAATAATCTAGTTAAATTTAATGCTAACAAAACTCGGTGTTGCCTTACGTCCGCCAAAGAGGTCGATCATTTCCTGTTGTAAGTATGAATGGCTAAGTTCTTAAGTTTTCAGACCCTATTACTCTGTTGGGTATGACTGTATCTTCAAATCTCTCATGGGTTGACCATCTTCTGTCAGCTACCAAAACAGCTGCTCGTAAAATAGGCTTTTGTACAGATCTAAACAGTACTTTACCTCTCGACAACTCCTTTTGCTGTATAAGGCCCAAATTCGGCCTCATCTGGAATATAATTCTCACCTTTGGGTTAGTGCTCCCCAATACGCTCTCGATATCGTTGATCGCTATTCAAAGAGAGCGATTAGGCTTATAAATGACCCGTCTTTAACTTCTCACATACAGTCCCTTGAGCATAGAAGGATGGTTTCAGTTCTTTCTTTGTATTATCGTTATTACAACGGCTATTGTGCTGGTGAATTACATTCTTTGATACCATCTCCGGCTATCTTTGCGAGAAACACTCGGTTCGCTCAATCACATCATCAGTATGCAGTACAAATCTCCACTTGTCGTACCAAACGGCGCAATCCACATTTTTCTACACGGCTTCTAAACTCTGGAATGATCTCCCTAGTTCCTGTTTTCCTCTTACTTATGATATGAGAAAATTTAAGGTAGCTGTTCATAGGCATCTATTGGCAATTCATTATCCCTCTATCCATCCTCCTAACTGTTCCTGAGTGCTTTAGCACGATAGGCCTTATTTAGCCTGTTCAGGTCCACAATCATAAAAAAAAAAAAAACTTAAGTGACCACACTGTATATATATATATATATATATACCGGATGTTCGCATCAAAAGGAAAACAAGATGTTATAAATGCTAAGTATAATATTAATGCATATAGCACTGTATGGAAATATTTTATTATCATCCCGCTTATCTCATGTATAGCATTTACTAAAAATAAAGAAATATTATTTGTGATCGGAATTTAGGTATAAACACCCCACCCTATCCATCTAGGTCAAATTTTAGCATTCCTTGGAGGTTAAATTCCTATTGCTCCATTCTAACAATAGAATCAGCTCGTGGTAACAAGAAGAATGATGGAGTTGTTGTTTATGTAAAAACGTATATCAGGGTTCTTATATTGGCTAAATTGTTGTTTGTAATAATAAAAATGATATGCTTACGTGGGTTCATGCTACTGTCCTAACCACCAGGATGAGGTAGTTTCCCCGAGAACCAAAACAAGGGAGCCGTTCCTCAAAGCAGGGATCTGATACCCAACACAGGTAACCGTTTCCCCCCAGAAACAAGTCAAATAGCTCATTCGTTGTAGCTGAGGCTAAATTGAACTAGGCTGTGAATGATCAAAATCATATTACACATCCTAGAAGTCCAGTTTCAAAGTTTATCTAAAAAATGTAAACACAGAACCAGTTTGTGAGGGGTATCATATCACATTTCTACCAAATACATGTTCATGGCTATTGCTCTGAAGGGCGTCATATACTTAGATGCTAAACATAGAATCAGTTCGTGGAAATATGAAGGTTGTTGTTGTTTATGCTAAAAATTATGTCGAGGTTAAGAGGTTCTTGTATTGACTAAATTGAGTCAAAGTCAACTTTTTTTGGTATCCTAGTACAATTCCTAGAAATCTGATGCGTTGTCGAGCCCCCAACCATACGTAAACATGCTTTAACTAGAATCATTTTACAGAACCATAAAGAAGAGTATGTAAAAAAATAAGAGTACAATTATATGTATTAGGTTTAAGGAACGGTATTGTATAATTAAAAAATAAAGACTTTAAGTGTTGAATATGGTGTTCTTTTAAGTTAAAGAGACGTAGATTTTAATACAAAACAGTAAATAACTTCGAAAAGCTTCTGTTAATTAATGTAGCATTGGTTGCTTGCTATTGCTCGACTATCCTCGTGCAGTCACTCCATCAAGGTTAAACGGTTCTTTATTGGCTCTGTGTGTATCTGCGTGTCGAGGTGTTTTGGGGTTTGCATTCTAATGAACTTTTGACATAGGCAAACGTCTAGTCGTTAGATTTATATTGGTAGAAACTACTGTCCTAGATTTTATCTCATATTTTTCTCAGATGTGAAGGTAATATATATATATATATATATATATATATATATATATATATATATATATATATATATATATATATATATATATATATTACCTTCACATCTGGAGGAAGAAGATTGATTTGATAAAATCCTAGGACATAATTCTGTACCAATATAAATCTAATGACTAGACGTTTGCTATGTCAAAGTTCATTAGAACTGCAAATTTCATATATATATATATATATATATATATATATATATATATATATATATATACATTACCTTCACATCTGGAGGAAGAAGGTTGATATGAGATAAAATCCTAGGACAGTAGTATTCTGTACCAATATAAATCTAATGACTAGAGTTTGCCTATGTCAAAAGTTCATTAGAACCGCGCCCAAACCTATATATATATATATATATATATATATATATATATATATATATATATATATATACATTACCTTCACATCTGGAGGAAGAAGGTTGATATGAGATAAAATCCTAGGACAGTAGTATTCTGTGCCAACATAAATCTAATGACTAGACGTTTGCCTATGTCAAAAGTTCTTTAGAACGCGCAAACCTTTCATATATATATATATATATATATATATATATATATATATATATATATATATATATATATATATATATATATATACATTACCTTCACATCTGGAGGAAGAAGGTTGATATGAGATAAAATCCTAGGACAGTAGTATTCTGTGCCAACATAAATCTAATGACTAGACGTTTGCCTATGTCAAAAGTTCATTAGAACCGCGCAAACCTTTCATATATATATATATATATATATATATATATATATATATATATATATATAATGTACATTACCTTCACATCTGGAGGAAGAAGGTTGATATGAGATAAAATCCTAGGACAGTAGTATTCTCTACCAATATAAATCTAACGACTAGACGTTTGCCTATGTCAAAAGTTCATTAGAATCGCGCCCAAACCCCAAAACACCTCGACACGCAGATACACACAGAGCCAATAAAGAACCGTTTAACCTTGATGGGTTGACTGCACGAGGATAGTCGAGCAATAGCAAGCAACCAATGCTACATTAATTAACAGAAGCTTTTCGAAGTTACTTACTGTTTTGTATTAAAATCTACGTCTCTCTAACTTAAAAGAACACCATATTTAACACTTAAAGTGTTTATTTTTTAATTATACAATACCGTTCCTTAAACCTAATACATATAATTGTACTCTTATTTTTTTACATACTCTTTGTACGGTTCTGTAAAATGATTCTAGTTAAAGCATGTTTAAGTATGGTTGGGGGCTCGAAAACGCATCAGATTTCTAGGAATTGTACTAGGATACCAAAAAAAGTTGACTTTGACTCAATTTAGTCAATACAAGAACCTCTTAACCTCGACATAATTTTTAGCATAAACAACAACAACCTTCATATTTCCACGAACTGATTCTATGTTTAGCATCTAAGTATATGACGCCCTTCAGAGCAATAGCCATGAACATGTATTTGGTAGAAATGTGATATGATACCCCTCACAAACTGGTTCTGTGTTTACATTTTTTAGATAAACTTTGAAACTGGACTTCTAGGATGTGTAATATGATTTTGATCATTCACAGCCTAGTTCAATTTAGCCTCAGCTACAATGAATGAGCTATTTGACTTGTTCCTGGGGGGAAACGGTTACCTGTGTTGGGTATCAGATCCCTGCTTTGAGGAACGGCTCCCTTGTTTTGGTTCTCGGGGAAACTACCTCATCCTGGTGGTTAGGACAGTAGTATGAACCCACGTAAGCATAATATTTTTATTATTACAAACAACAATTTAGCCAATACAAGAACCCTGATATACGTTTTTACATAAACAACAACTCCATCATTCTTCTTGTTACCACGAGCTGATTCTATTGTTAGAATGGAGCAATAGGAATTCAACCTCCAAGGAATGCTAAAATTTGACCTGGATGGATAGGGTGGGGTGTTTATACCTAAATTCCGATCACAAATAATATTTCTTTATTTTTAGTAAATGCTATACATGAGATAAGCGGGATGATAATAAAATATTTCCATACAGTGCTATATGCATTAATATTATACTTAGCATTTATAACATCTTGTTTTCCTTCTGATGCGAACACCCGGTATATTCTGTTAGATTTCAATTTTGATTATTTATTACGAATTTATTTCTAAGAATACCCCTGAAAGCAACTTTGAAAATTGATTTCCTAGAATTATAATAGCTGAATTAACACATGACTTTGACTCAATGAAATCCCTAGAATTGCTTGGTGACTATGACAATCTCCCGACAAATGGCGTTACCCTCAAGGGTCACTCGCACCTTCAATGACAATTCTAAGAAAAAACTTTGACCTTGAAGCACTGGCCAAATTCTAAGAATTGCTTGGTGACAATTTCCCACCAAGATTTGATTTAGTATCACCCTGGTATTACTATCGAATAAGATCGTAATAACCCTGCAGGTGTTCATTGATTTCTAGGAATTAACAGCCTCACCTTGACTAACTGCAACACAGAAATTCACATAATGTGGTGCAGAATCAACCTACGACTTCTTTGACCAACCAAACACAGAAATTCACATAATGTGGTGGAGAATCAACCTACGACTTCTTTGACCAACCAAACACATAAATTCACATAATGTGGTGCAGAATCAACCTACGACTTCTTTGACCAACCAAATTTTCAAAATCACCCTATACTTACTTTTCTGTATATCGATCGCGGTCCTTACCGGTGTGGCGCCCTCTATAGGTATGTACTGAAAAACTACAAATATTAGTAACAAATATGAATATAATAGCATAATAAATTCGTGAAATCAAACTAAATCTAGTATGAAAACTTAGTAATAAAAATAGCAATTAGTATCGAAAATTAATCCCAGGAATATTAATCAGAATAATCACCATTATCAGAAGTTATTTCTCCTTCGAAATTACTTCTTACGACAACGTCCTATACAAGTTCTGGGTATTGCTTTCCATTGAACTATAGCGGAATATATGAGTTTTCATCTTCAATTCATCGATTTCCCACTGGACTTAAGTCAGATGTAGTTTTAGAAATAGCATTTCTCCATATATTGCATTTATAATTAACTCGCAAAAGTTTTTCCTGTAATTCTTGGTGACATGGTGGAATGTTTGACAAATCGAAGTTTTTTAATTTGGCTTTAAATGTCTCCATATTTTTTTAGGCGCATTGCAAAATATTTCTAATCTCCCTTCATTAACAGTGATCACATTTTTTATTCCATATATTTGACAGACAAATCTTTCTATTTCAGAAAATGTGTTTGGTGTCATTACTTCTGATTTTCCTAAAACACTTAATGATTTTTGAAAAGTTGTATTTTTTCTAATACTTTGAAGGGTTATGTTTTCCTTTTCTGCAAAATGCTAGAGGAAAATCGCAGTCCATGACAAGATGGCAGTGATGTCGAAAGTTCAATACCAAGATTTAAGTACAATTTTGTAACTTCAATATAACGCAAAGTATTAGTTGAAATAAGACTAACTTCAAGCCTGGCCTAGTTTGATGGGGTTCAGAAATTACATATGTGTACCTGTTTTGAATAGTTTGAGACCTTGTTTTATGTTTGCTATTTTTAATTGAAGGGGAAAGATATTGATTGAAGACTAAACCTATTCATTTCGCTTTGCATTGTGTTACCTTTTGCAAAAACACAGTGGAAATACTCCCAAAAGTTTTCAGAAAGTCTCTTATTAAGTTTAATACAAAAAATCCATCTATTATTAATGCGTTTGGGTGTTCCGGTGGTTCGTTTTCTGGACTAATTTTTATTTCTAACAGTTTCATTAAAGTTGACATCAGTTTTGTACCGGGTGACCAACTAACGATGGACGCCGGTTATATCTCGGGAAATCGCAATCTGCCAGCATAGGAAAAAAATACTAATAGGTAAATCGGCCAAGAGAAATCGCTGGAGATTATTTTCAAATTCATAAGATGGCCGTTAGGTGGCGTACACCAACACCAAATCAGAAAATCACCTTTTGATCTTAAATCGGTATTATCAAGATATGTCCAAAATGGTTTTATTATAAACTAGGTAACCTTAGAAACATTTTCTTTTTTTAGGATTTTCTCTATTTTGTTAAGTGAGGCAGGGGGAGAGATAAGTGTTCTCTTGAAAAAGATGATATAACTTCTTTTTAACTCAACCGATTTTTATAAACTGAATATCGTTTGAGAGGGGCACTTCTCGGGTGCTTCTGATAAAATATTAACATTGCCGGTTTAGTTTTTTTTTTCTAGTCAGTAGATGACATTTTGTGACAAAGCCGTAAGATTTTGTAGTTTTCTCAAAAATGATAAATATAAAAGTATAATTATTTTTTAACTCACGAGAAGGGCATGAAAAAATATAGAAATTGGTGAAAACCACACGCCGATATCTTCGTTGGTTACCAAGATATGGATAAACATATATTTTACAAGTAACGGAATTAGAGAGCAGGTTTAACTGTCATTGATTGTTAAAATTTATTAATTATTAAGCTATTACAACAAAGCAATAAAGTTTAATATACTAAATGTCCTCTGGGAGGCGCATCTTTAATTTAGAGCGGATAAAAAAGGACCGATATAGAATATAGAAGAATGGTGTGCAACAACCTTCATACTGAAGATTTAATAACGCCCAAAACGTTCAAAGTGTCACCCGTACTGTTCAATACAGAGCTGTAATCCCTCATGCATACATAGAATAGCAGTCTAGCAAAAACAAGTAGGTCTTGAAATGCCAAAAATAACACAACAATAGTCACTTTAAATATTGCTTTGCATCAAAATAATATTAACTCCATTTTTTTTCCTGTTTTATTAACAAACCGTTGATTTCAAAACGCCGTTAACAAATGAAATAGCATCTGATATGTTTGCTGTATATGTTGAATGGACGAAGAACTCAACTGTTGTTGCAAGAGTTTATTCTGCGCGGTATCAAAAAAAAACATGAAGCAGGTCTTGAAAAAAAATTTTGCAACATTAAAAACATCAACAGAAAAACCAATATTTCACAAAAAGCAAACGTACTGCGGTAGGTATTATGCCTTCTAAGGTAATAAACAGAAAATGAAAGTCGTAATATATTGATGAAAACCATCATCTTTCTCAAAACCGATAATTTATGCACAAGAAGAGAATGAAATGCAACCTAGGTAAATAATAATGATTTCTTAGCGAAGGCATACTTCATAACCGTTAGTAAGCTGTGAAAACAAAATTTCAAGCAATACGTCAAAATATTGAAATATTTTAGTTTCATGGCAGTATCATTTAGTTGCTATTTTTCCCACTACACGGAATAACATGATTGGACGAATGAGGGACTGTATGTAAACTAGAGAGTGCAGTTTGGTCTACGCACGAAAAGATGCTTAACTGCATCGGAAACGATGGTCGGCGGTATGAACATTTAGGGCGGCGTTGATTAAATTGTGGCAATTAATTTCCCAAGTAAAATATAGTATAGATATTGCATAGCTAGCGGCCTAATATTTGCTTTATTGATATCTTCGGTTGGAAAAAACATAGGATGTTGTAGTCTACGCTGACTTTTTAAGAATTTTGTCCTCTATTTAACTATGTAAAAAGATACAGCGTACTATTTAAAAATTTCATGATAATGGGCAATAATGTCAAACAGCGCCCTCTAGGTATCACAGCAAAATGTATTCGGGCGTTTATGCATCAGATCATTTAGTAAGAATTGCTCTTTTAAACGAGACCTAGTTTTAAATCATACCGGTGTTATTGCCATTTAAATAAAAACATGTTTGAGGTTCCCCCACCACTACATTTTATAAGACATAGCAAAATACATTAAGCAAAAAAAATCAAAAATTTTCCAGTGTTTTCTATCGCAGTAGTAGTAATAAGGGCCGGCTTTATGATTGGCCATAACGTCTTTCGAACTTGAAAATAACTTCCAGCGATTTCTCTCGGCCGATTTACCTATTAGTATTTTTTTCCAATGTTGTCAAATTGACAGTTCCCGAGATATAGCCAGCCTATTGGTTTTTACTAGACTGCTATTCTTCCTATGCGTGAGAGATTGCTGGTCTGTACTGAACAGTACGGGTGACAATTTGAACATTTGGGGAGTCATTAGTTCTTCAGCATTGGGGAAGTTGCACACCATTCTTTTGTAACATCGGTCCTTTTTATCCGCTGTAAATTAAAGATACGCCCCCCTGGGAAAAATTAGTGTATTCAATTTTATTCCTTTGTTTTAATAGCTTAATAATTAATAAATCTTAATAATCAATGGCAGTTAAACCTGCTCTCTAATTCTATTACTTGTAAAATATGTTTTATATTTATTTTTTTCATAGCTGTGTAACTAAAGAAGATATCGACTTTCTGCATGTTTTCACGCTCTTCCTCTTTATATTTAAAATTTTCGAGAAAATTGCAAAAATCTACGGCTTTTTCACAAAACGCCATCTACCGACTAGAAAAAAAAACTACACCGACAATGTTAATATTTTATTAGAAGCACCCGAGAAGCCTCTCTCAAACGATATTCAGTGTATAAAAACCGGTTGAGTGAGTTAAAAAGAAGTTATGGCATTCTTCAAGTGAACATTTACCTCTCCCCCTCCCCTTCATTTAACCAAATAGAAAAAAATGCTAAAAAAAGAAAATGTCGCCCATTCTTAGTTGGGCACCCGGCACATATTTCCGTCTAAATGACACATAGATGTTTGATTTTGTAGCGAAATCCGTAGCATTCTTCCAAATAAGTTTATTTGCATTCTTATTTCCTGTAAGCGTAGCAGAAATCAATCCGAAATAAATTTTTCAAGCAGCTCATTACCATTAAGTTGAACAATAAGTAAAAAGCTGTAGTTTCTGATGGAGCTTCTTTTCCAGTTAAAATGTATTTAATTGTTAATTCAAAAGGCTTAATATAGCTTTTAATAGTAATAACAAATTTTTGAACAGCTGGAGACGGCTTATCTATTCTATTTTTTTTCTAATTCAATGGATACATCTTGTCTATTTTATAAGCCAGTTTTCCAATACATGGGAAATTATACTGAATCTTAAACTATGACTTTTTGCCCAACGCTGACAGGCCGATATGGAATTGATAAAATAAATAACACCCGTAAGTTTTTAGATGCGTCTACATTATTCGTTTGTTTTACTGTGAGATATATTGGCTGTCGTGAAAAGCTTTTTGAAGTTAGTTTTATTCCAAAAGAGACATTTTCAAAATCAACTTTTAAATCAGGATGAGTTTAATCTAACTTTAAAATATCATCACGGCGTTTGACTGTCCATCGAGCATAATTAGGCTGATTAAAGATAAAAAATAAATTAGTAATTTTCGGCAATACACAACAAAATAATTTAAAATCCCCTACTCCAATACTTTTAGACGGTATCAAATAATAATATACCAGTTTTATGAATTTCATATAATATTGAATAGTTTTACCATGTAATCCACGCAACGAATCTTCTTGCAATTTTGAGTATAAATCGATAAGAGGTTTTAAACTTTCATTTTCAGTAAGGTTTAAATCATAATCAGTATTTTTCGTTAACAACGCCTTTAATTCCTTTATTATATCTTAGGCAACTTCAATGGCTTCTTTTTCAAGAAATAATTCGAAATGTAAAATGTGCACTAAATAAATTATCAAACTTGGTTGATCTGTCGAATTTGTAATGCAACTTTATCTATCGCCAAGTCGTATGTAACTGACATAAAAAACTTTGGCTACAGTCAATGGCAATCTTTGCGCTTGCAACCATTGTTTTAAAATAGCATATTGAGTATCAAGAACAGTAAGGGATGTTTACCGGTCGACGGCCATGTTTGGCCGGAGACCGGTACAACCCTTAATGTTCATGCTCATACTGTTTTTTGCACGATGGTATTAAATTTACCACAATTGAAATTATTTAATTTCTACTAAATAAACGAAAAGTCAAAAGTGACGTGTTAAATAGAAATGTCCAAATTTTTGGTTCTTATTGAAGTGAAATATATAGATTTTTACTTACCGCGCTACATGCACGGTAAGTGAATTACTTATCCGACTTGTGTACGTATCCTAGTCACCAGTAAAAACAACTCGCAACAAACCCGGTAACTAACTAAAATCGTCCTATCGTGCAAAAATTATTGTAGTATTTGTAGGAGACATATTAATTGGAGTTAAGTAAAATATGTTTTGTTTACTACCCTGGTCAGTTGTTGTTAAACTATTGTAGCCAATCCACATAGGTGTATTTTTAATTTTCAAGGTATGTGACAAAATCCAGGACAAATCTCTTTCTTTACATATTTTTAACGTGTTTGGTATATTTTGGCGTAATTCACTGTACTTGCCTATTAATGTTCCTACCATTTTTGGTTTTGTCCTATATGGTGTTGTTTATAATGTTATGGCCCCGAACGCTATTTTTTTTGTTTTTGTTATATAAATAAGACAATTTATAAAATAAATATTATTTTTATTGGTTATTACTTTTGATGTGGACGGTAAATATTGAGAAATGGTTTCAGAAGTATCTTGATTGGGTTCATTTGAAAAATAATCCCTATAATGCCATGGAGAGTATATTTTCCGCAAGATGTTTCCATAAATCTATCGAAGTTATAAAATATAACACCGGTAGATAATTTTGGAAAAAGCGATACTCCCGGTGGGCATAACCCTAACTGATTAAGGATGAGTAAACGAGTTCGGTTTCTAATTCTTCAATAACATTATAACTAGAGAGCGGATTTTATGCATTATAAAATTTCAAAATATGTGCATACATATGCACCTAAAAATTGTAAAATATGCAGAAAATTTGCATTATTTTTTCAAAATATGCAAAATAAACTACCAATAAAAATGTGATTTTACATCTTTAATAAAAAATTTAATACATAATATGCAAAAACTTTTACAAGAAAGTATTTACATAAAAATTGAAACTATTAGTTAAAAAATAATACATAGTTAACATAATACGTATTAATAATAATATAATATACTTACAATATGAACAAAAATTATTTAGATAAAGGGTGGCTTTGGAATTCTGAACGTACGTTGCATGATTGATTCAAATCAAAACGGACATTTAATTGACATGTAGAACCAACAACAAGCCGAACCTATCAAAGACAGTTATTTTGTTTACCGTGGCCACCCCTTATCTAAATAATTTATGTTCATATGGTATTATAAATTTTAAATTATAGGTACTTAATACTTCTATGCTTCATTGCGTTGATTTGCAAAACAATTTATAATTACGTATATGCTTTTCTATATTTTCTGGTAGAAAATTTTGACGTCTATCAGAAAGCATATATTTATAGGTGGAAAAACTTCTTTCCACGTCTACAGACGTTATAGGTGCATTTTTTAATGCGGTTAACATGGACAAATTTAATTGTACATCCAGATCTTCCCGATTTTCGTCCAGAGTCAAAATTTTGTTAATTTTAGTTAACAGCTGATAACCACTATTTCTTTGTAAAATTTCTTTATATTTATTTGAAATAATTTTGCCAGTATTTCCTGGAACAGTATAAATTAATTTTTGAATATTATTTACTAGTTCTATCGATGCGTTAAGTGGCAATGCTTCCGTTTCCAATTTACAAATAGTCCCGCTTACAAAATAATAATGTGCTTTTATAAATGCTAATTGATTGCGCAGTTCTGATTTCTTTAAAACCGATTGCGCTTTATTATAATATAATTAATTCCTTAATTTTTTCCAAATTTTCTGCATAAAAAAGAGCAGCATTTAGCCACGTTCCCCAACGCGTAATTACAGTTCTGGTGGTAGAGAAATGTTAGGTAGTTTTTTTTCTGTATAACTGTACTCGTGTCGGCGCCTTTACAAACACTTTCTTTACGCTAGTTATTAAACTATTTACTAAAGGAAATTCATTACGAATTGCTTCGGCTACTCTATTTTTACCATGAGCCAAACATGTTGCGTGGATTAAATTTTCGTATAATACCTTCAATTGTTGGCCAGCCTTTGCCATATATGGCGCGGCATCAGATAGCATCAAAACAATTTTATCTGCTGGAACAATATCGGGAACAAAAAACTGGATGAAAGTCTCATTTACAAATCTAACTATTGTTGCATTATTGGTTTTATCAAGTACTTTACAAGGAATCAAATATGATTTGGCAGGTTGTTCTTCGGTTAAATAACCTAACATTAAATTTGCAACATAACGTCCACGACAATCTGTAGTTTCATCTACTATGAAATAAATATATTTATTTTTAACAATTTCTTTTATATGTAGCATGGTTTCAAGATATACCCCATTAGCATAATTTTTTCTAAGTGTGCTCTCATCTGGCACTTCCTTGTTACTAATTTTTTCTAAAAAAGATCTAAAAGTATGGTTTTGAAGCTTTTTTAAGGGAATGTTAGCCTTAACTAGAGCACTGCATAATTCAAAATTGAATTCTTGGTCGTTTCCTTTGGATGTTTCACCACGTAAAGATTCTCGCAGAAATGTTTGAGAGAGCTTGGTTTTCTTCTGTGTTTCTAATTTTCCCTTATGCAGAGCGGTCTCAATGTGTTGCGTAATTCCCAATTTAAAAATAAATCAAAACATAATCGATTAGGTTTCATCGTTGTATTTTAAGTATTTCCCGCGTTATCTTATAAAACGATGTATTTAAATACAATGTTTAAATAGAAAACTAATACCTGCTCTGTATTCACTAAAGGCCTCGTTCATTGTTGTCAGTGTTTAAAAATATTTTAAAACAGTATTCTGAATTGTCACTTACCGCTTTTCCACATGCTGTACAAAACACCTTTTTACCGTCCATTCGGAGTGCAGGGACATTTTTTATCCATACTGGAACTAAATTATTCTTTACTTTTGGCATGTTAAATATAATTCGAAAACTAAATTCTGCAGTCTGCACTACTGTTCACTTGCACGTTTTAAAAAGGAATGGGCAATATTATTCCTTATTTTAAAATAGGGTTTTTCCACTAAGCAAGGTCATTTGGATGTTACGGATTAAGTATGTATATTTTACTCATCAACTCTTTCCATACAAACATTTAAGAAGCACTCAACAAAAAACCGTATTACCTCTTTGCAATCCGGAAATATTAGGATTTAGGATAGTTGTCAACTCAAATTAAAAGTAAACAACTACCTGCCGATGTTAGACACCACTTTTTAAAGATATTTATTTTAAAAGGATATAAAAATTTCTAACTTTGAACAAGAGTCCCGAAAATATTTCATAACCTGAGTTTCAACGCAAAGATTGAAAAAAAAATGTTAAATTATACAAAAAAAAATGCAAAATATGCGTAAAACATCAAAATATGCAGTACTTGGCCAAATATGCAAAATATACAAAAACTAATTAGTGCCAAATAGTTATAGTTACTGCGATTCGTATAAAAACCGAAACGCGTGGGTGGTACTATAAAATATAAGCAACATGCAGTTTGCATAAAATCAGCTCTCTAATTATAACTCAAACATTGATTGTATCTATTAAGAGTATCGATTATCTTTCTACTACTAGTTAATCTTTTTAAGGTAATTCCAAGTGTTGTTTGCTTAGATGGTTTAACTCGTCCATTAGGCACAGCATATACTAAATAACTTGTCAGTGAGTCAACTATTCAAGTTTCCTTGCTTTTTCTACGCGTATATCAGGCCCTCCAACCAAATACGTTATAAGGTCTATGAATTTATACGGAAAAGAACATTCTCCTTTAATTAAATCTTTAGTACTTAAATTTACTCGCAGATGTTGATTTTTAATAGTTAAGATGTCCCGGCATAATGTTTGAGCCACATTTAATATTTCAGAATTATTTTTTACATCACTGAGTGAAGCTTTAGAAAGCGGAAAATCGATGTGAAGTATTTAATACTTCCAACTTTAATTCATTATCGAATTTTTTTTTTAATTTATCCTCAAGGTGTTGTGAAGTATGTGACGTAATCTTTAAATATACAATCATCTGAGTTCACATAATATATAAAGTATAAATATTCATTATATAAATATACAAAGTATTAAAGACGAGAAGTATTACACAGAGGGTGGTCTAGACCTAGCGTTACAAATTTTTTTGGGTGATAGAACAACATAAATGTGACTCAAATACACAATTTAAAAATTCCAGTTCACACAACCACAAAAATTATTTAGATTTTTTTTTTCAAAAATTCAGAAATTCTGGAATATTTTGATACATTCTTCGAACTATAACAATATTATTGTATTAGACATTTAATTTCAAGTAAGGATGGATAGCTTATGATGAGTCTGAATCTACACAACCACTAATTAAATTGATTAGAACTGTGAAGTTACCATTTTCTTAAAAAAAAGAAAAAGCTTATACATACACATTTCTTTAAAAAAAATTGCTAGACAGTAACAAATACTATAAAAATTGCTTCAAAATCTAAACTTTCAGAAGACGGAATACAACATTTTATTCCTCATCGTTTAAGAACAGTTATGCCAGCTTGAATAGTGTAAAACGTAATTTGAGAAAAATAATAATTCAATTCTATCAAACTAAAAAGACACACATGAACATTTTTATTATTATAGCTATAACATAAGACTACAGTTAATTCTTTAGCCCACCTTATGATTCGATAAGGTATCACGCACAGATATAATGCATTTCCACATATTCCCGATTTGAAAACGACATATTAAGATCACTGCCAATGAGAAAATAATCCAAACCCACTAGAAAAACTGTATCCAAACAAAATATAACATCTGTGTATGATACCTTATCTCATCATAAGGTGGGCTATAGAGTTGAATTATTATTTGTTTCAAACCACGTTCTACACTATTCAAATTGACATAACTGTACTTAAATGGTGATGCATAAAATGTTATATCCTGTCTTCTGAAAGCTTTTTCTTTTTTTTTAAGAAAATGATACCTTCACAGTTCTAATCAATTTAATTAGTGGTTGTGTAGATTCAGGATCATCATAATATATCCATCCTTACCTAAAATTTAATGTAGAATATAATAGTAGTGTAAAGTTCGAGGAATGTATCAACATATCCCAGAATTTCTAAATTTTTGGGTAAATGTACAGTTTTGTGGGGAATGGAATTTTTTTAGCTGCGTATTTTAGTCACATTTCTGTTGTTGTATCACCCAAAAAAATTCTTAACGATTGGTCTAGACCACCCTGTATAAGCGTTTTTAGAACAACTAAATCAGCACTATTTGTATTTGCGAACACATGCTACTAGAAGCTAACAATTTTAATACTGCTTCCAGCAGCAGTTGCTGTGATAATCAAATTTAAATGTTTTATTGCGTACTAAAATTCATCATAGATATCCTTCACAGTTTATCCAGGCCTAGGACTGGTCCAAGAAGTTTAGAGTGTGTTCAAGGACCAATCGACCAACAACAACAGAACTTTACATAGCAACATAATAACATATAAAAGTATAAGAATGAACTGGCAAAGAACAAGAGGAATAGCATACAAAGTCAATAACAAACGACCCCCCGTTTTTATGTACACAAAGATTAATTCTACGAAGAAAATTGAACTGCGCCCTATCCATTATCTCTGCACCTAACCGTAAAATGTTTATTGAATTTTTTATTCGCGCCCACAATTCTTCCTCGGTGTTTATTGGTTTAGAATATACCATCTGTTTAAGTGGTCCCCATAAAAGGTAATCTATGGGCGGCAAATCCGGTGAGCGAGGTGGCCAATTGCAGGAGCATTATTTCCTCTGCCGATCCATCGCTTCCGAAAATTCTCATTTAGTAAGTTCTAACATTTAGCGTGAAATGTGGTGGCGCACCGTCGTGCATGAACCACATACTTTGCCTAACAACTAGTGGAAGTTCGTCAAATAAATTTGGCAAATTTATTAAATGTTCTAGGTAATTTAAACCAATTAAACGAGGTGGTAAGATGACAGGACCTATGATAAAACTGTCATTTATTCCTGCCCACACGTTAAGTTTAAATTCATGTTGATAATGCACAACCTTTATTGTATGCAGGTTTTCGTCAGTATAAACGTGTTCATTATTTAAATTTGTCATACCCCTTCTTGTAAAACAGCACTCATCGGCCAATAATTTGAATCTTTTCTCTTTTATCATTAATAAAAAGACTGAAACGTAGTCTTAATTCGGGGTCGTTAGGTAAAAGCTCTTGTATTGTTTGGAGGTGAAATGGATGTAACTGCTGTTTTCTTAAAGTTCTGTTAACCGCATCCTTAGAAACGCGAAGTTCCAAACCAATGTCTCTGGTGCTCAGACTAGGATCTGCTTTCGTTCTAAAATTTCTTCCTCAAGCTCTGCTGTTCTAATGGTACGACTCCGTCCACAATCAACCATACCAGGAGCAAAACTACTGGTTGCTCGAAGACGACTTTCAACAGCGACCAATCTTTGATGGTTTGGAACGTGTCCATTTGGAAATCCTTCTTGGTATGCTCAGACCGATTCCCGACCATTTCCTTAGCAATAACCATAACCTAATATCATATCGGTCATTTCTGCGTTAGTGTAAAACAATAAAGATTGGTCAGACTGAACAGTTTAACAATACTCTTTTGTAACTAATGACATTACTTAATAATGTTTAGTCGTTGCTATGATGCATTTTAGTACGCAATGAAACATTTAAATTGGATTATCACAGAAACGGCTGCTCGAAGCAACATCTATGATGTACACCTTTTTTGAAGAAAACATATCATGGAATAAGAATTTCTGACTGGAAATTTAATATACCGAGGCAAAAAAAAGTTATGGAGCTGGAGATGCCCTCTGGAAGATTCATTAAAACTATAATCAAATCACAACCAAATTCCATGCAAATCCTGTTATTATTAAGATAGATATTTAAAAAAATAATAACTTTGGTATCCTGTATTTTGGAAACTATCAACTTTGGAGTAAGGTAAATTGGGCTAGATCTTAATATTTTAGTCTCAAGAATTTGTCGTAGTGCTTTATACATACCTTTTAAAGACACCTTGTATAAAACAATTTGGTACTATAACAACAGTGCGTATCTATCGGAGTAATCATTCAAAAGTTAGCGATATAGAAAGTTATTCTAAATTTCTCTAATTACTAGATGAAGTGCTTACATTAATTAATAGTTCTAATAAATTTCTTTACGTTTGTGGTGATTCTAATGTACGCTTTGCTAATGAACCAAATAGCTAAAGAAAATGTGTTAGCCCCAACTAGAATAACCTCAACGTCAAAAGTACTATTGACAATGTGTTTAGTAATCTGGATGATGGTCCACTGGAAATGTACATAATAGACTCAGGGTTTTCTGATCACAACGCAATTGTAGCAAGATTAAATGTAAATGTACCAAACAAGCCCAACTCATACAGTAGGAGATATACTGATGCAAACATTTCTAAATTCTTGAAGTCTCTCCGTGTTGGTAATTTCAATTTCATTATTCTGCTAAGTTAGATATTGATACAAAGTTTAGTAAATCTTAAACTTAAGCCATGGTTAACTCAGGGTATTAAAATCTTGTGTAAGCATAAACGGTTATTGAATACGTTTCTGAAATCAAACCCTCATGAACTGTTGAAGTCATTTTATAATAGGTATTCCGCTATTTTAAAATGGGCAGAAGTTAAGCGTTTTTCAAAAAAATCACGTATTTCTAACCTTAATACATCAATCAAGTTACATAACATTGTAGTCTTAGACTCAAAATTAATTGCTAATCATTTTGTTGAAAATTTACCTTAACACCTTCATTGCAACCAACTTGTTACAATTATGGCCTTCCTTTTTATACCACCTCGAAATCATTGTTCCTTGCCACCAACGACACCTAATGGAATATACTGTTGATGGTATATCGATGTTAACTCTTAAAAAATCAGTTTAGTTTTTATCAGAGTAGTTAAGTAGCCTCATAAATCAGTGTTTTCTGTCAGGAATAATACCAATGTGTTTAAAGCGCTTGAAAGTTTTACCTGTGCACAAAAGTGGAAGAAAATAGGCAATTGACAATTATAGGCCCATTACACTAAACAGTATATTTCTCAAAACTTTTTGAATCTGTTGTATATAGTCGAGTTACGAAACACGTCGAGGATCTAAATTTAATAAACATGTTTTTCATAAAACTGTTCTACTAGTACTGCCATGTTTAATTTATTTGTATATGTGTACAGTTGCGTAAATAGGAAGAAAGGTTGCGCAGTATTATTCTGAGATCTGTCAAATTCATTTGACATAGTAAATATTAATATCTTTCTGCATAAGCTTGAATCGTATGGAATTAATAAAATCGCAAGCAATATGTTGTATTGTTACATAAATCTATGATTAGAAATTGTTAGAGTTTCGTGTAATAGCAATGACGTATTAGATGGAGTATCACAAGGTGCAATATTAGGACCATTGTTATTCAGTATATTTATTAACGGTTTACCTCTGTCTATTGCCTACCATGTTATAATGTATGCGGATGATACGACTTGCTTTCTCTTTCACAAATGAGCAAGAATTCAATGCTGCAGCTCTTAATTTAATAAAACAGATTCAAAACTGGTATAAAAGCAATCAGTTGAATGTGAACGTAAACAAGATTAATTTTATCTTTTTAATAATTATATGCAAATTTCCATCTCGAATGAAATATTATTTAATAATATTCCGTTAAAAGCTGTTGATTCAAGGAGATTTATAGGTTTAACTGTTGATAGAACATTATCATTCATACATCATAAATCTTAAAAGCAAAGTAAATTGTGCATGTTATTTAATACGTTCGCTTAAGCGTCTGGTCTCTAGAAGTATTGCAAATAGTATATTACGCAAACTTTGAATACTACCGATATGAAATTTATATTTACGGTATATCTTCCTGTGTTAAAGAGAGTTGCTAGAATTACGGATTATTTAAAACCCAGGGATTCTCGTCGGTTATCTTTTACTAAGCTAGAGATTCTAACATTTACTGCATTATATTTGTTTATTAGCTTCACTTACATATTTAGCAATAAATGTATATTTCTAAAACAATCGGATATCCATTCTCATGCAACCCGTTCTGCGGACTTTTGACCTGTCGCCTGCAGACATTCAATACCAGATAGTCAAGAATAAATGTTCATTATTATTATTGTTATTATTTTGTGGGTATGAACTTGTGTATTTTATCCAAATTTTAACAAATTTAAACGATTCGATAACAATTGCGGTTATCTTCTTCAGATTCCTTATAGTCATTTGACGTCAAAATTAATTTTCAAAAACTATTAAAAATTAAATCATTACAAGATTTCATACCCAAAGTATAAGTAACTTAATTGTGAGTGATAATGATGAGAATTTGCATTTTTATGAACCAGAACACCATCAAACAAAGGCTAACAATGAAAAATGGCATAATCAGAGAACAAACTCAACAATATATAATTATGTTGGAGCAGCATCTATTCTTGGAAACATAATAGCCACCACTGCGCTTATATAATTTCTAAAAAAGGTTCTGAAATATTACAAGATATAGACTTTAACTAGTAAGTATTGATTTAAATAATGTGAGTATCTACGGATCTTCAATTCATCGTTAGGCACAAGATTAAATGATTTATAGTTTAGTATTGTTTGTAAAAATTATTAATGAAATAAGATGTTTAAAACTTAAGGGTATGGTTTAACCTACAAATGACTTCCTGCAATGGCATATTGAATGTGTCCGACAAATTATTTTCACATTTATGATAGTATATCACAGAAACATACATTCTTCATGTAACATTATTATTTAACACACTGGGTATATATAGTATTGCATTGCACGTGTTTGATAAAGTACTAATGAGTTTGCACGAGAATTTTTTTTTTGTGCACAATGTAAGTCAGGAGTCTATGTTCGCCACTGGTAAAGTGTTTAGTATTATGTAAAAGCATATTTAAATATTGTATAAAGGTTTATGAGTTGGAAAAATTAAATTTGAATGTTTTAGTAGAAATCCTATTGAGACGATAGTGAGTGCCACTGCCTGGCTACTGCGTTTTGAAGACCATTAGGTTGATATTGCTGTGAATAAGTAGCGTGAGAATTATCATATGTTGGTATTGTATTAAAGTATAAAAAGAATAGGTGTGTATATTTTACTTATCTAAATAAGTTAGTATTTGACAATGAAAAATTTCATGCATGACCAAGGACAAATGGTGTTGAAATTTATTGAATTTTGCAGAAGACGATTTCGCGTACATGTGGGACAATAAAAGTTGAATATGTGGAGTGACTGGGTAGAGACAGCGGTCGCGAGTGAGACGTTATTTTAAAGGAATAGCGACTTGTGCTAATTTAATTCGTAAACAATTAGTGCCACGGTTTTACATTAGTTGTTACTTCAAAATTTGGATGAAATATTTAAAATGTTTACAAGTAAAACATTTCCAAAATTAAGTAAAGTTGCTAAACAGATTTGTGATAAACACCAATCGCTATATTAAGAAAAATACTGTGTATAAAACCCACGTGATAGAAAATAAATTCTTAAACTGATCCTTTATATAACTAAATCAGGCCCACATGCGAGTAAATTAATCACATTTAATATTCTTGGAAAAATGGTAAGACATATTAATCTCTTTTGTGTTAAGCATTACAAAACGACTGATCTCCGTAACGTGTCTCCGTAAGGTTTATGCGCTTAGCAAATTCCTGTCCAACCCTCGATTTTCTTGCACTTTCTCTCGATACATTCAAACTAAAGGTTAAATTTCTGATTTCTAATGACGATGCTTCCTTATATACTCAATATTATAACAAACAAAATACACCCACGTACCACACAAATTTAAAACACCGAACGCGTTTCGATAGCTACGCTATCATCATCAGCGGTCGACTAGGGCGGACTAAATAAAACATATATACCATCAGCGGGTAACGCTTCGTTGCTAATCTGGTGAAAGTGAAAGTGAAAGTGAAAGTTATGAAAGTTTAATGAGTTCAGAGTAACCTAAAGGTCCTTGATCATCATTATTTATTAGAATTTGTTTGTTTTTGAGGATCTCTAAACTTTCATAACAAGCAAGTTCCTGCTTATTACTAACATGTTTGATTAATGATACATCATCTACTACATGATTTTTAGCAAACATATGTAGGGCTAAGGCAGATTTGTCCCAACGTTTGTAGTGATACTCTGGTAACAAGAAATGGTAGTAACTTACATATAGATATTTCTCGTAAGGGAACTAGCAGTAAAAGATTCATAACCAATGACGTCAAATCACTGTACAGCATAAACTCGCGCTTTTAACTTTTTGGTTCATAGATTGCTTAATTTTCCTCTCAGTTCAAAATTATAATATAGAATTGCCACTATTAAAGGAATTGCTGCATACAGTGGGTTTTCAGATGACAGTGGTTATGACATATAGTTAGAAACAAACACATAGAATGAGGGTTACAGAACGTAACTACATTAGGTAACACACAGACCACGCAACGACTCACGACGTACGCACAGATCACCAGCACACACACACACACACAGCGACACACATACACACGTACACACAACACACACACACACGACGCACACACACATACGACAGACACACACACACACGACTACACACAGCAGCAAGCATTCGCACGTTGTAGACACCACTAACAGCAACACACACAGCTACACTACACAGCATTTCGTAAGACACACAGACACAGACATACACACACTGACACAGCAACACCGCGGTAACGGTCATGACGCTAATTCCTCGTCAGCAAGACTACACAACACAACAAGCACACAACAGGACACGACAACAGACAGTTCAGACACTACAGTCAGACTATAGTACACAGACACAGACACAGAGACGACGTACAGAACGACAATCAACGAGACAAGACACAGACACACAGACAAACAGACACAGCAGACACAACAGACACAACAGACACACAGACACACACACACACACACGACCACAGACACACAGACACACAGACACACAGCACACAGACACACACGACACACAGACACACCAGACACACACACACACACACAACACACAGACACACAGACACACAGAAACACACACGACACACACCACACACGAACAGCACACAGACACACACACACACACACAACACACAGCACACAGACACACAGACACAACACAGACACACAGACACACAGACACACGTACACAGACAACACAGCACACAGCACACACAGCACACACAGACACACGACACACAGACACAGCACAGCACACACAGACACACAGACACCAGCACACAGACACACAGACACACAGCACACACAGACAACACGACACACAGACACACAGACACAGCACACAGACACAGCACAGCACCACGAACGCACGCACCAGCACGCACACGACACGACACACACACAGCACACACAGACACAGCACACGACACAACACACACACACACACACACACACACACACACAGCACACAGACACACACACACACACGACCGACACAGCACACACACACACGCACACACGCACCACGCACACACACGCGCACACACACACAGGACGAGCACACAGACACACACACACACAGACACACACACACCACAGCACGCACGACACGCACGCACACACGCACACACACACACAGACACACAGACACACACACACACAGCACACACACACAGACACACACACAGACACACACACACGCACGCACGCACACACCACCACGCACACACACACGCACACATACACAGTGAGACACACAGACACAACACACAGACACACACACAGACACGACAGCACACACACACAGCACACACACAGACACACAGACACACACGACACACAGACACACAGACACACAGACACACACACGACACACACACACACACACACACACACACACACACACACAGACACACAGACACACAGACACACAGACACACAGACAACACAGACACAACAGACACACAGACACACAGACACACAGACACACAGACACACAGACACACAGACACACAGACACACAGACACACAGCACACACACACACACAGACACACACACACAGACACACACACAACAGCACAGACACAACAACACACACGCACGACACACAGACAACGACACAGCACACACGACACACACACGACACACCACACACGACACACACACGACACACACGACACACACACACACGACACACACACACACACACACACACACACACACACACGACACGACACACACACACACACGCACACGACACACCACAACGCACACACACACCACACCGACACACAAATCAACACATCCTCAGGCTCACCCGCACGCTTGCAAACTCATGGAAACATTCACTCACGTGCAGTTCATCCGTTCTTTTGTACTTCTGTGGAATATTTTACATAATTGTGTCTTTCATAAACTGTAAGATACTTGAGAGTTGCCCTATTTTATACCGGTTTTATGCAGAAACGTGGTATGTGGAAACTTGTGCGTATCTGAACCATGACTAAAACGTTTTATTGGAATCGGTACAAAAATAATATAGATGAAATATTGACCATACCTGAATGTACTGGGTACATACATACAAGTATTTCTTAACTAAAACTGAAAAGTATAGCCATGTATGACAATATTGGTTCCTTTTTACTCACGCTCCTATCAACCTGACGAAATTTGGAGACGGAACACGTATTAGAAAACCAACCTGCGATTACAATATAATGCAGCAAATTCTAATATTTGTATATATATATATATATATATATATATATATATATATATATATATATATATATGATCGATCAGAAAATGATGCTTTCAACAAAAGTTATTGGCACAGCACCCTATTTAAAGTTTTCTATTTTACAAATTATACTGTCAATCACTTTTATAATTTCGAATGTATGATAATTTTAGTTTATGAATGGAAGCATTAATCGGGGAGCAATGGCTTTCAATTTTGACGAATATGTATCGCACATTTACATGTACGTATTTGCGATGTAAATAGCAGTGCTACGAAAGGTAAAAACTTAAATGTACCCACTGAGGCTCATTTGGCTACTGGACCTTCATAATTATTGTTTGCCTTTGTCCTATGTTGACAGATTTTAAATTCTTAAATTCTTTTCTCAATTAAAAAGTTTTAATAAAAATTTTTAAAATTTTAAATTTTAAGTTTCCCCAAAAAAAAAATTTTTCCAATAGAATAAAAAAACTATTAAATTTTTAATTTTATTTCTTTGGGTAAATTTTTTCCAAAAATTTTAAGTTAATATTTTAAAAAAGAAATCTTTAAAAAATTTAAGCCTTTTAAAATCGGGTTTTTTTAAAATTTTTAACTAGTTTTGAAATTTTCAAATTTAAAACTAAATAAAGTTAAAATTTTTTAAATTTTTCCCCTTTTTAAAATTTTTTAAAAATTAACTTTTTAAAAATTTTATTTAACCCTTTAATTTTAAAATCAAGTTTTAAAAAATTTTCTAAAATTTTCAAAATAATTCCATTTTTTTTAAAAATTTTTTACCTTAACCCTTATTGCAAAATTGTTACAAAGGTTTTTTTTCCAAAACAGTTCCTTCCAAACAAACCTAAAATATACTTTGTGGTTACGAGTTAAAAACCTTTTTAAAATCAAATATTTATCAAAATAGTTTGTTTTCTTTAAACCAAAGGTTTTGGGTTAAATTTTAAATTTCCAAAGGGGAAAAAGGGCCTTAAATTTTAACCCAAACAAAAATTAAAAATGAATTGTTTTGTTCTAAAATTATTCAGGTTAAGAGGTTCTTGTATTGACTAAATTGAGTCAAAGTCAACTTTTTGGTATCCTAGTACAATTCCTAGAAATCTGATGCGTTGTCGAGAACCATACGTAAACATGCTTTAACTAGAATCATTTTACAGAACCAAAAGAAGAGTATGTAAAAAATAAAGTACAATTATATGTATTAGGTTTAAGGAACGGTATTGTATAATTAAAAATAAAGACTTTAAGTGTTGAATATGGTGTTCTTTTGTTAAAGAGACGTAGATTTTAATACAAAACAGTAAATAACTTCGAAAAGCTTCTGTTAATTAATGTAGCATTGGTTGCTTGCTATTGCTCGACTATCCTCGTGCAGTCACTCCATCAAGGTTAAACGGTTCTTTATTGGCTCTGTGTGTATCTGCGTGTCGAGGTGTTTTGGGGTTTGGGCGGATTCTAATGAACTTTGACATAGGCAAACGTCTAGTCGTTAGATTTATATTGGTGAATACTACTGTCCTGGATTTTATCTCATATCCCTTCTTCCTCCGATGTGAAGGTAATATATATATATATATATATATATATATATATATATATATATATATATATATATATATATATATATATATATATATTTTACCTTCACATCTGGAGGAAAAATTGAGATTTGGTTCTGTACCAATATAAATCTAATGACTGACGTTTTATTCAAAAGTTCATTTTTATATATATATATATATATATATATATATATATATATATACATTACCTTCACATCTGGAGGAAGAAGGTTGATATGAGATAAAATCCTAGGACAGTAGTATTCTGTACCAATATAAATCTAATGACTAGAGTTTGCCTATGTCAAAGTTCATTAGAACCGCCCCAAACCTTATATATATATATATATATATATATATATATATATATATATATATAAAAACATTACCTTCACATCTGGAGGAAGAAGGTTGATATGAGATAAAATCCTAGGACAGTAGTATTCTGTGCCAACATAAATCTAATGACTAGACGTTTGCCTATGTCAAAAGTTCTTTAGAACCGCCCAAACCTTTCATATATATATATATATATATATATATATATATATATATATATATATATATATATATATATATATATATATAATTACCTTCACATCTGGAGGAAGAAGGTTGATATGAGATAAAATCCTAGGACAGTAGTATTCTGTGCCAACATAAATCTAATGACTAGACGTTTGCCTATGTCAAAAGTTCATTAGAACCCCCAAACCTTTCATATATATATATATATATATATATATATATATATATATATATATATTTGTACATTACCTTCACATCTGGAGGAAGAAGGTTGATATGAGATAAAATCCTAGGACAGTAGTATTCTCTCCAATATAAATCTAACGACTAGACGTTTGCCTATGTCAAAAGTTCATTAGAATCGCCCCAAACCCCAAAACACCTCGACACGCAGATACACACAGAGCCAATAAAGAACCGTTTAACCTTGATGGGTTGACTGCACGAGGATAGTCGAGTAAACAACCAATGCTACATTAATTAACAGAAGCTTTTCGAAGTTACTTACTGTTTTGTATTAAAATCTACGTCTTTAACTTAAAAGAACACCATATTTAACACTTAAAGTGTTTATTTTTAATTATACAATACCGTTCCTTAAACCTAATACATATAATTTACTCTTATTTTTACATACTCTTTGTACGGTTCTGTAAAATGATTCTAGTTAAAGCATGTTTAAGTATGGTTGGGGCTCGAAAACGCATCAGATTTCTAGGAATTGTACTAGGATACCAAAAAGTTGACTTTGACTCAATTTAGTCAATACAAGAACCTCTTAACCTCGACATAATTTTAGCATAAACAACAACAACCCATATTTCCACGAACTGATTCTATGTTTAGCATCTAAGTATATGACGCCCTTCAGAGCAATAATGAACATGTATTTGGTAGAAATGTGATATGATACCCCTCACAAACTGGTTCTGTGTTTACATTTTTAGATAACCTTTGAAACTGGACTTCTAGGATGTGTAATATGATTTTGATCATTCACCCTAGTTCAATTTAAAATGAATGAGCTATTTGACTTGTTCCTGGGGAAACGGTTACCTGTGTTGGGTATCAGATCCCTGCGAGGAACGGCTCCCTTGTTTTGGTTCTCGGGAAACTACCTCATCCTGGTGGTTAGGACAGTAGCATGAACCCACGTAAGCATATCATTTTTTTTACAAACAACAATTTAATACGAACCCTGATATACGTTTTACATAAACAACAACTCCATCATTCTTCTTGTTACCAACTGATTCTATTGTTAGAATGGGCAATAGGAATTCAACCTCAAGGAATGCTAAAATTTGACCTGGATGGATAGGGTGGGGTGTTTATATCTAAATTCCGATCACAAATAATATTTCTTTATTTTAGTAAATGCTATACATGAGATAAGCGGGATGATAATAAAATATTTCCATAATTATATATTTTATACATTTATAAATCTTTTTTCCTTTGTCCACCGGTATATTCTGTTAGATTTCAATTTTGATTATTTATTACGAATTTATTTCTAAGAATACCCAAAGCAACTTTGAAAATTGATTTCCTAGAATTATAATAGCTGAATTAACACATGACTTTGACTCAATGAAATCCCTAGAATTGCTTGGTGACTATGACAATCTCCCGACAAATGGCGTTACCCTCAAGGGTCACTCCCCCAATGACAATTCTAAGAAAAACTTTGACCTTGAAGCACTGGCCAAATTCTAAGAATTCTGACAATTTCCACCAAGATTTGATTTAGTATCACCCTGGTATTACTATCGAATAAGATCGCAATAACCCTGCAGGTGTTCATTGATTTCTAGGAATTAACAGCCTCACCTTGACTAACTGCAACACAGAAATTCACATAATGTGGTGCAGAATCAACCTGACTTCTTTGACCAACCAAACACAGAAATTCACATAATGGGTGGAGAATCAACCTACGACTTCTTTGACCAAAAACACAAATTCAATAATGTGGTGCAGAATCAACCTACGACTTCTTTGACCAACCAAATTTTCAAAATCACCCTATACTTTTTTCTGTATATCGATCGCGGTCCTTACCGGTGGGGCGCCCTCTATAGGTATGTACTGAAAAACTTAAGTAACAAATATGAATATAATAGCATAATAAATTCGTGAAATCAAACTAAATCTAGTATGAAAACTTAGTAATAAAATAGCAATTAGTATCGAAAATTAATCCCAGGAATATTAATCAGAATAATCACCATTATCAAAGTTATTTCTCCTTCAAATTCTTTTACGACAACGTCCTCTACAAGTTCTGGGTATTGCTTTCCATTGAACTATAGCGGAATATATGAGTTTTCATCTTCAATTCATCGATTTCCCACTGGACTTAAGTCAGATGTAGTTTTAGAAATAGCATTTCTCCATATATTGCATTTATAATTAACTCGCAAAAGTTTTTCCTGTAATTCTTGGTGACATGGTGGAATGTTTGACAAATCGAAGTTTTTAATTTGGCTTTTGTCTCCATATTTTTTAGGCGCATTGCAAAATATTTCTAATCCCCTTCATTAACAGTGATCACATTTTTATTCCATATATTTGACAGACAAATCTTTCTATTTCAGAAAATGTGTTTGGTGTCATTACTTCTGATTTTCCTAAAACACTTAATGATTTTGAAAAGTTGTATTTTTCTAATACTTTGAAGGGTTATGTTTTCCTTTTCTGCAAAATGTAAAAAATCACAGTCCATGACAAGATGGCAGTGATGTCAAAGTTCAATACCAAGATTTAAGTACAATTTTGTAACTTCAATATAACGCAAAGTATTAGTTGAAATAAGACTAACTTCAAGCCTGGCCTAGTTTGATGGGGTTCAGAAATTAATATGTGTACCTGTTTTGAATAGTTTGAGACCTTGTTTTATGTTTGCTATTTTTAATTGAAGGGGAAAGATATTGATTGAAGACTAAACCTATTCATTTCGCTTTGCATTGTGTTACCTTTTGCAAAAACACAGTGGAAATACTCCCAAAAGTTTTCAGAAAGTCTCTTATTAAGTTTAATACAAAAAATCCATCTATTATTAATGCGTTTGGGTGTTCCGGTGGTTCGTTTTCTGGACTAATTTTATTTCTAACAGTTTCATTAAAGTTGACATCAGTTTTGTACCGGGTGACCAACTAACGATGGACGCCGGTTATATCTCGGGAAATCGCAATCTGCCAGCATAGGAAAAAAATACTAATAGGTAAATCCCAAGAGAAATCGCTGGAATTATTTTCAAATTCATAAGATGGCCGTTAGGTGGCGTACACCAACACCAAATCAGAAAATCACCTTTTGATCTTAAATCGGTATTATCAAGATATGTCCAAAATGGTTTTATTATAACTAGGTAACCTTAGAAACATTTTCTTTTTTTTTTTTTGAATTTTTCTCTTAAAATTTTTTTTTGTTTTTAAAAGTTGGAGGGGCAGGGGAAAAAAAGGGATTTTTTTAAGTGTTTTTCCCTTTTTTTCTTGAAAAAAAAGATTTTTTTGAAAATAAAATAAAAAAACCCCCTTCTTTTTTAAAAAAACTTTTTCAAAACCGGAATTTTATTTTAAAAAAAACTTTGAATAAATTTTCGTTTGGGAGGGAAAAGGGGGGCCAAAAAAAACCCCTTCTCGGTTTTGCCCTTCTGATAAAAAATTAACCCCATTTGGCCGGTTTTAAAGTTTTTTTTTCTTTAAAAAAAAGTTTTTCAAAGTTAAAAGGAAAATGAAAACATTTTGTTTGGAAAACAAAAAAGGGCCGGGGTAAAAAAAGAAATTTTTTTGTTTAAAAAAGTTTTCCCCTCCAAAAATTGAAAATAAATTAATAAAAAAAAAAAGTAATTTAAAAAAATTAATTTTTAACCTCCAAACCGAGAAGGGAAAAAAATTTGAAAAAAATATTAAAAGAAATTTTGGTTTTTTGGAAAACCAAAACAAAACGGGCCCGAAAAATTTAATCTTTCGGGGTTGGGGGTTAAAACCCCAAGAAAATATGGATAAACATAATATTTTTTAAACCAAAAAAGGTTTTAACGGAAAAATTTTTTAAAAGAAAAGAAAGCAAAAAAGGGGTTTAAACCCCTTGGTTCAAAAATTTTGGGGATTGTTTTAAAAATTTTTTTTTTTTTTTTTTTTTTTTTTTTTTTTTTTTTTTTTTTTTTTTTTTTTTTTTTTTTTTTTTTTTTTTTTTTTTTTTTTTTTTTTTTTTTTTTTTTTTTTTTTTTTTTTTTAATTTTATTTTTTTTAAAGCTTAAAATTTTAAACAAAACAAGGCATTAAAGTTTAATTTATTACTTTAAAATTGTTTTAATTTTTTTTTAAGCGGTAAAAAGAAGATATGATTTTGATGTTTTCACCCTTCCCATATTTAAAATTTTAAAAAGCAAAAAACGGTTTTCAAAAAGCCACCCGACTGAAAAAATACAGACTGTTAATTTTTATTGAACAGAAAGCCTCTTCCAAACATATTCGTGAAAAAACCATAGTTAAAAAAATTATGGCTTCTTCAATAAATTTACCTCTTCCCTTTTTAACCAAATGAAAAAAGCTAAAAAGAAAATGTCGATTCTTAGTTGGGACCCGGACTATTTGTTTGCAAAGAGTTTATTTTGTACAAACCTAGCATTCTTAAAAATTTTTTGCACATTTTTAACTACAGAAACAATCCAAAAAATTTTCGCAGTATTACCTTAAGTTAAAAAAGAAAAAGTGTATTTTGATGGACTTCTTTTCCTTAAAAGATTTAATTTTAATTCAAAAGGTTAAATGCAATAGTAATAAAAATTTTTGAACACTGGAGACGGCTTACATTCTATTTTTTTAATTCAATGGATACATTTGTCTATTTTTCCATTTTCCAATACATGGGAAATTAACTGAATTTAAACTAGACTTTTGCCCAACGCGAAGGCCTTAATTGATAAAATTCCCCGTAAGTTTTTAGGCGCTAATTATTGTTTTTTTATTAGATATATTGGCTGTCGGAAAAGCTTTTTGAATTATTTTTTAAAAACATTTTAAAATCAACTTTTAAAAATGGTTTAATTAACTTTAAAAATACACGGCTTTATTCCATGAGCATAATTAGGCGTTAAAGATAAAAAAAAATTGTAATTTTCGGCTACACAACAAAATTTTAAAATTCCCTCTTTTAACGGACAAATTAATATACCGTTTTATGAATTTATAAAATTGAATATTTTACCATGAATCCAGCAAAATCTTTTCAATTTTGAGTATAAATATAAGGGTTTTAAATTTCATTTTCGAATTTAAAATAATCAGATTTTCGCAACCCTTTAATTTTTTTAATTTGGCAACTTCAATGGCTTTTTTTCAAGAAATAATTCAAATGTAAAATGTGCACTAAATAAATTTAAATTGGTTATCTTCGAATTTGAATGCAACTTTTTATCGGTCTTTAACTGAATAAAAACTTTGGAAAATGGCAATTTTTTCCCTTGTTTTAAAATAGCATATTATATCAAAACATGGAGTTTACCTGCCCTTTTCCAACCAAAAATGTTTTATATTTTTTTCAGTGGTATTAAATTTACAAATTGAAATTTTTAATTTCTCTAAATAAACGAAAATCAAAATACGTTTAAAAGAAATGTCCAAATTTTTTTTTATTGAAGGAAATTTAGATTTTTATTACCGGTAATGAGGTAAGGAATTCTTATGACTTTTACTTCCTTCACCATAAAAAATGCAAAAACCCTCTAATAAAATCGTCCTATTGCAAAAATTTTGATTTTTAGGAAATTTAATTTTAATAAAATTTTTTGTTTATCCCTGGTCAGTTGTTTTAAACTATTTACCAATACATAGGTGTATTTTAATTTTCAAGGTATGTAAAAATCCAGGCAAATCTTTTTTTACAATTTTTAACGTGTTTTATATTTTCTAATTCATGTACTTGCCTATTTTTTACCAGGTTTTTCCATATGGGGTTTTTATAATTTAAACCTATTTTTTTGTTTTGAAAAATAAGAAATTTATAAAATAAATATTATTTTATTGGTTATTATTTTGTTACGGTAAATATTGGAAAGGTTTAAGTATTTATTGGGCATTTAAAATAACCCTTAATCCAGGAGAGTATATTTTCCGCGATGTTTCCATAAATCTATAAGATAAAAATAAATAGTAATTTTGGAAAAACATATTCTAACCCAACTTTAAGGATATAAAATTCGGTTTTAATTCTTAATAAATTATAACAGAACGGATTTTTGCATTATAAAATTTCAAAATATTCATTTTCATAAAAATTTAAAATATCAGAAAATTTGCATTATTTTTAAAATATGCAAAATAAACTCCAAAAAAATTGATTTTAATTTTAATAAAAAATTTAAACTTATGCAAAAAACTTTTACAAGAAAGTATTTACATAAAAATTGCTAAGTTAAAAATAATCTGTTAACATTGTTTAAAATAATATTATATTCAAAGAACAAAATTTTTAGTAAAGGGTGGTTTGGCGAACGTACTTGCATTTTGTTCAAATAAAACACATTTAATTAATTAAACCAAAAAACCGAAATCAAAAAGTTATTTTGTTTATGGATTTCAAATTTTTGTTCTATGGTATTATAAATTTTTTAAATTAATATTCTATGCTTCATTGCGTTATTTGCAAAACAATTTATAAACGTTATGCTTTTTATATTTTTGGAGAAAATTTTGAGTTAAGAAAATATTTTATAGGTGGAAAAACTTTTTCCATCCAACATAGGTGATTTTTAATCGGTTAACATGGACAAATTTTTTACATAATTTCCCGTTTTTGGTAAAATTTTGTTAATTTTATTAACGCTATAACCACATTTTTTGTTTTCTTTATTTTTTTAAATAATTTTGCCAGTATTTTGGAAATATAAATTAATTTTAATATTATTTATGTTTATGATGCGTTAAGTGGCAAGTTCCGTTTCCAATTTAAAATATCCCCTTACAAAATAATAATTGCTTTTATAAATCTAATTGATTATTCTGATTTTTTAAAACCGATTCCTTTATTATAATATAATTAAAATTTTTCCAAATTTTCTCAAAAAGAGAGCATTTAGCCATTCCCCAAGGTAATTCATTTGGTTAGAGAAATTTGGATTTTTTCTTATAACTTATGTGTCCCCTTTAAAAATTTTTTACCTATTATTAAACTTTTACAAAGGAAATTCATTAAATTGCCCTATTATTTTACCATAGAAACATTTCGTATTAAATTTTTATAATACCTTCAATTTTGGAGCCTTTGATTTGGCGCGGCATAGATCATCAAAACAATTTTATTGCTGGAACAAACGGGAACAAAAAACGGATGAAAGTCCATTTACAAATTAATTTGTTCATTATTGGTTTTATAATTTTAAAGGAAATAAATATGTTTGGCGGTTGTTCCTTAAATAACCTAACTTAAATTTCAAATAACGTCCACGACAATTTAGTTTCTCACTTAAATAAATATTTTATTTTAACAATTTCTTTTATTGTACATGGTTTCGATTCCCCAAGCAAATTTTTTAATTTTATTCACTTTGTTACAATTTTTTTAAAAAATCTAAAATATTTTTGAATTTTTAAGGGAATTTCCTTAACAGGAATATAATTAAAATTAATTCTTGGTCGTTTTTTGGATGTTTCCCATAAAATTCCGCAAAATTTTAAGGCTTTTTTCTTTGTGTTTCTAATTTTCCCTTACGAGCGGTTAATTTTTAATTCCCAATTTAAAAATAAAAAAACATAACGTTAGGTTTCATCGTTGTATTTTAAATATTTTTTCTTATAAAACGTGTTTTAAAACAACTTTAAATAGAAAATAAATATTACTAAAGGGTTTCATTGTTGTCATTTTAAAAAATTTTAAAACGTATTCTAATTGTCACTTCCCTTTTCCCATGTGACAAAACATTTTACCGTCCATTCATGCAGGGAATTTTTACCAACTAACTAAATTATTTTTACTTTTCAGTTAAATATAATTCGAAAACTAAATTTATTGCACTACGTCACGCACGTTTTAAAAAGGAATAATATTATTTTATTTTAAAATTTTTTTATAAGCAAGGTTTTGGATTTACATTAAGTATTTTTTTACTCTCAACTCTTTCCTACAAAATTTAAAAGATCAAAAAAAGTTTACCTTTTAAGGAAATTTAGGTTTAATAGGCAACTCAAATTAAAATAAACCTCCTGGATGTTCACCACTTTTAAAGATTTTATTTTAAAAGGTTTTTCTAACTTTGCAAGGTCCCAAAATTTTCTAACCATTTAAAAAAAAAAAAAATGTTAAATTTCAAAAAAAATGAAAATATGCGTAAAACTAAAAAGAGTATTTAAATACAAAAATAAAAACTAATTAGTGCCAAATGTTATGTTTCATTGTTAAAAAAACGCTGGGTGGTACTTAAAATTAAGCAACACATTTGCATAAAATCAGCTTTAATTATAACTAAACTTATTTTCTTTAAATATCGAACTTTCTACTACTATTAATCTTTTAAGGAATTCCAATTTTTTTTAATGGTTTTTCCATTAGGCAAGCATTATAAATAATTGTATATAACTATTCAATTTCCTTCTTTTCTACCGTATTACCCTCCAACCAAATAGTTAAAGGTCATAATTTAAGGAAAAACTTCTCCTTTAAAAACTTTAGTATTAAATTTAGGATTTATTTTTAATTTAAGAGTCCCGGAAATTTTCCCATTTAATATTTCAGAATTATTTTTTACAAATGAATTTAAAACAAAATCGATTGGTATAATTTTTAAAAATATTCCAATTTAATTATTATCGAATTTTTTTAAACCCAAGGTGGGTGGTAACTTTAAATATACAACATTGAGTTCATAAATATAAATATAAAATTATTATATAAATATCAAATTTAAAGACAGGTATTCCAAGTGGTCTAGATGGTTAAAATTTTTTGGGGATAAACAAATAAATTGTCAAATAACCAATTTAAAAATTCCGTTCACAAACCCAAAAATTATTTTGATTTTTTTCAAAAAAGAAATTCTAATATTTTGATAATTTTCGAATATAAAATATTATTGTATTAGACATTTAATTTCAAGAAATTACTTATGATGAGTTGAACAAAACAAATTAAATTATTAAACTTAATTACCATTTTTTAAAAAAAGGGTTTAATAACTTTCTTTAAAAAAATTCTAGACATAAAAATATATAAAAATTCTTAAAATTAAATTTAAAGACGGAATAAACATTTTACCTACGTTTAAAAATTTGGTTGAATAGGAAAACTAATTTGAAAAAAAATAATTCAATTCACAAACAAAAAGACAAATGAAATTTTTTTTATACTTAACTAAACAATTAATTTTTAGCCCATTAATTCATAAGGTATAGCCAAGATATTTGATTTCACATATTTTTGAAAACGAAATTAAATCCTAAAGAAAAAATCCAAACCCACTAAAAAAATGTACCAAACAAAATATAAATTGTTAATCCTTACTTCAAAGGGGGATAAAATTTTATTTGTTTAAACCAGTTTCCACTTGAATAATGTACTTAAATTGAGAAAATTTATATCCTTCTTCAAAGCTTTTTTTTTTAAAAATAACCTTACAGTTTAATCTTTAATTATGGTTTGGAAAGGATCACAAATATATCCATCCCTAAAATTTAAAGAATATAAAGTATGAAATTGAGAATTATCAAAACCCAAATTTCAAATTTTGGGTAAATGTACATTTTGTGGGAATGGAATTTTTTATTATTTTTCACATTTCTTTTTGACCCAAAAAATTTTAAATTGGTCTAAATGTATAACGTTTTGAAAACTTCCCTTTTTTTTGGAAAATGTACAAAATAACAATTTTAATATGTTGAGCAGTTTTATAATCAAATTTAAATGTTTTATTGGTATAAAATTATCAAATATCCTTCAATTTATCCAGGTGGATGGTCCGAAAGATTGTTGGAAATCACCAAAACAACGAATTTCTAGCAACTAATAACTAAAAATAAAGAATGAATGGCGAACAAAAATGCTACAAAGTAATAAAAACGCCCCCCCGTTTTATGTAACAAAATTAATTTACGAAAAAATTGAATCCTTCCATTATCCGCCCTAACCGTAAAAGTTTAGAATTTTAACAATTCCCCGGGTTTTATTTTAGAAATAATCTTTTAAGGGTATAAAAGGAACCTGGGCCAAAGGGAAAGGGGGAATTGCAACAATTTCCTCCCGACCCCCCGTTTATTTAAAGTTTAAATTTACGGAAATTGGTGGCCACCTCTCTGAACCAACTAAAATATGGAATTCGCAAATTTTGGAAATTTTTAAATTTCTGGTAATTTAAAAATTAAACGAGGTGGAAATGCAGGACCATATCTGTCATTTATTCCTCAAGTTAAGTTTAAATTTTGAAATGCCAACCTTTTTGATGCAGGTTTTCGTCAATAAATTTCATTTTTAAATTTGTATACCCTTCTTGTAAAACAGACCTGGAATAAAACTTTTCTTTTTTCATTAATAAAAGTGAAACACTTAATTGGGGTCGTTAGGTAAAACTCTTATTTTTATGTATTAACTCTGTTTTCTTAAAGTTCTGTTAACCGCATCCTTAGAAACGAAGTTCCAAACCAATGTCTCTGGTGCTCAGACTAGGATCTGCTTTCGTTCTAAAATTTCTTCCTCAAGCTCTGCTGTTCTAATGGTACGACTCCGTCCACAATCAACCATACCAGGAGCAAAACTACTGGTTGCTCGAAGACGACTTTCAAAGCGACCAATCTTTGATGGTTTGGAACGTGTCCATTTGGAAATCCTTCTTGGTATGCTCAGACCGATTCCCGACCATTTCCTTAGCAATAACCATAACCTAATATCATATCGGTCATTTCTGCGTTAGTGTAAAACAATAAAGATTGGTCAGACTGAACAGTTTAACAATACTCTTTTGTAACTAATGACATTACTTAATAATGTTTAGTCGTTGCTATGATGCATTTTAGTACGCAATGAAACATTTAAATTGGATTATCACAGAAACGGCTGCTCGAAGCAACATCTATGATGTACACCTTTTGAAGAAAACATATCATGGAATAAAATTTCTGACTGGAAATTTAATATACCGAGGCAAAAAAGTTATGGAGCTGGAGATGCCCTCTGGAAGATTCATTAAAACTATAATCAAATCACAACCAAATTCCATGCAAATCCTGTTATTATTAAGATAGATATTTAAAAAATAATAACTTTGGTATCCTGTATTTTGGAAACTATCAACTTTGGAGTAAGGTAAATTGGGCTAGATCTTAATATTTTAGTCTCAAGAATTTGTCGTAGTGCTTTATACATACCTTTAAAGACACCTTGTATAAAACAATTTGGTACTATAACAACAGTGCGTATCTATCAGTAATCATTCAAAGTTAGCGATATAGAAAGTTATTCTAAATTTCTCTAATTACTAGATGAAGTGCTTACATTAATTAATAGTTCTAATAAATTTCTTTACGTTTTGGTGATTCTAATGTACGCTTTGCTAATGAACCAAATAGCTAAAAAAATGTTTTCCCCAACTAGAATAACCTCAACGTCAAAAGTACTATTGACAATGTGTTTAGTAATCTGGATGATGGTCCACTGAAATGTACATAATAGACTCAGGGTTTTCTGATCACAACGCAATTGTAGCAAGATTAAATGTAAATGTACCAAACAAGAACTCATACAGTAGGAGATATACTGATGCAAACATTTCTAAATTCTTAAGTCTCTCCGTGTTGGTAATTTCAATTTCATTATTCTGCTAAGTTAGATATTGATACAAAGTTTAGTAAATCTTAAACTTAAGCCATGGTTAACTCAGGGTATTAAAATCTTGTGTAAGCATAAACGGTTATTGAATACGTTTCTGAAATCAAACCCTCATGAACTGTTGAAGTCATTTTATAATAGGTATTCCGCTATTTTAAAATGGGCGAAGTTAAGCGTTTTCAAAAAATCACGTATTTCTAATTAAACATCAATCAAGTTACATAACATTGTAGTCTTAGACTCAAAATTAATTGCTAATCATTTTGTTGAAAATTTACCTTAACACCTTCATTGCAACCAACTTGTTACAATTATGGCCTTTTTTATACCATCGAAATCATTGTTCCTTGCCACACCTAATGGAATATACTGTTGATGGTATATCGATGTTAACTCTTAAAAATCAGTTTAGTTTTTATCAGAGTAGTTAAGTAGCCTCATAAATCAGTGTTTTCTGTCAGGAATAATACCAATGTGTTTAAAGCGCTTGAAAGTTTTACCTGTGCAAAAAGTGGAAGAAAATAGGCAATTGACAATTATAGGCCCATTACACTAAACAGTATATTTCTCAAAACTTTTGAATCTGTTGTTATAGTCGAGTTACGAAACACGTCGAGGATCTAAATTTAATAAACATGTTTTTCATAAAACTGTTCTACTAGTACTGCCATGTTTAATTTATTTGTATTGTACAGTTGCGTAAAAGGAAGAAAGGTTGGCGTATTATTCTGAGATCTGTCAAATTCATTTGACATAGTAAATATTAATATCTTTCTGCATAAGCTTGAATCGTATGGAATTAATAAAATCAAAACAATATGTTGTATTGTTACATAAATCTATGATTAGAAATTGTTAGAGTTTCGTGTAATAGCAATGACGTATTAGATGGAGTATCACGGTGCAATATTAGGACCATTGTTATTCAGTATATTTATTAACGGTTTACCTCTGTCTATTTACCATGTTATAATGTATGCGGATGATACGACTTGCTTTCTCTTTCCAAATGAGCAAGAATTCAATGCTGCAGCTCTTAATTTAATAAAACTGATTCAAAACTGGTATAAAAGCAATCAGTTGAATGTGAACGTAAACAAGATTAATTTTATCTTTTTAATAATTATATGCAAATTTATCTCGAATGAAATATTATTTAATAATATTCCGTTAAAAGCTGTTGATTCAAGGAGATTTATAGGTTTAACTGTTGATAGAACATTATCATTCATTCATAAATCTTAAAAGCAAAGTAAATTGTGCATGTTATTTAATACGTTCGCTTGCTCTGGTTTGCAAATAGTATATTACGCAAACTTTGAATACTACCGATATGAAATTTATATTTACGGTATATCTTCCTGTGTTAAAAGAAGTTGCTAAATTACGGATTATTTAAAACCCAGGATTCTCGTCGGTTATCTTTTACTAAGCTAGAGATTCTAACATTTACTGCATTATATTTGTTTATTAGCTTCACTTACATATTTAGCAATAAATGTATATTTCTAAAACAATCGGATATCCATTCTCATGCAACCCGTTCTGCGGACTTTTTGTCGCCTGCAGACATTCAATACCAGATAGTCAAGAATAAATGTTCATTATTATTATTGTTATTATTTTGTGGGTATGAACTTGTGTATTTTATCCAAATTTTAACAAATTTAAACGATTCGATAACAATTGCGGTTATCTTCTTCAGATTCCTTATAGTCATTTGACGTCAAAATTAATTTTCAAAACTATTAAAATTAAATCATTACAAGATTTCATGCCCAAAGTTGTAACAATTGTGAGTGATAATGATGAGAATTTGCATTTTATGAACCAGAACACCATCAAACAAAGGCTAACAATGAAAAATGGCATAATCAGAGAACAAACTCAACAATATATAATTATGTTGGAGCAGCATCTATTCTTGGAAACATAATAGCCACCACTGCGCTTATATAATTTCTAAAAAGGTTCTGAAATATTACAAGATATAGACTTTAACTAGTAAGTATTGATTTAAATAATGTGAATCTACGGATCTTCAATTCATCGTTAGGCACAAGATTAAATGATTTATAGTTTAGTATTGTTTGTAAAAATTATTAATGAAATAAGATGTTTAAAACTTAAGGGTATGGTTTAACCTACAAATGACTTCCTGCAATGGCATATTGAATGTGTCCGACAAATTATTTTCACATTTATGATAGTATATCACAGAAACATACATTCTTCATGTAACATTATTATTTAACACACTGGGTATATATAGTATTGCATTGCACGTGTTTGATAAAGTACTAATGAGTTTGCACGAGAATTTTTTTTTTGTGCACAATGTAAGTCAGGAGTCTATGTTCGCCACTGGTAAAGTGTTTAAATGTAAAAGCATATTTAAATATTGTATAAAGGTTTATGAGTTGGAAAAATTAAATTTGAATGTTTTAGTAGAAACCTATTAAATAGTGGTGCCACTGCCTGGCTATGCGTTTTAAAATTATTGAATTTTGAAAAGTACGTGAAATTATAATGTTGGTATTGTAAAAGTATAAAAAGAATAGGTGTGTAATTTTATTTCTAAAAATTAGTATTTACAATAAAATTTTCTCCAAAAAATGGGTTGAAATTTTTAATTTTCAGAAACATTTCCAATTAAATAAAGTTGAAATTTGTGTAAACACTCCATAGAAATTTTAAAAACACTTGTGTAATTTAATTCTAAACAATTAGGCCACGGTTTTACATTTTTTCTTAAAATTTGGAGAAATATTTAAAATGTTTACAAAAAACATTTCCAAAATTGTAAAGTTGCTAAACAATTTTGTAAACCCAATCGCTTTTAAAAAACTGTTAAAAACCCTGAAAATAAATTCTTAAACTATTTTAAAACAAATCACCCACTCAAAATTAAAACCCATTTAATATTCTTGGAAAAATTAAACATATTAATCTCTTTGTGTTAACTTAAAAAATGATTGAAGTTTAAAGGTTTATGGTTAGCAAATTCCTGTCCAATGATTTTTTGTTTTCTCAACTTCAAACAAAGGTTAAATTTCTGTTTTAATGACATCTTCCTTACAATATTTAACAAACAAAATACACCCAGTCCCACAAAATTTAAAAAGAATTTGTAGTACCTACATATAGGGTCCTAGGGACTAAATAAAACATAATACCATCACGGGTAACGCTTCGTTTAATTTGGTAAAGTAAAATTTTTATAAATTTAATGATTCAATAATAAAGGTTTGTCATCATTTTTATTGAATTTGTTTGTTTTAGGACCAAACCATAAAAGAAGTTCCTCTTATTACAACAGGAAAGAACACACACACAGATTTTAGCAAACAAACAAAAAAATTTTCCCAACAAACCAACAAGAAAAAACACAAAGATACCGAAGAACTAGCAGTAAAGATTCAAACCAAACCAAACACGAGACACATAAACCGCTTTTAACGGCAAGACAATTTTCCCCAGCAAAAAAATAAAAGGGCACAAAAAACCAACAGGGGCAGAAAGGGAGAATAGAAAACAAACACAAGAAGAGGGTTAAGAACGAACACAAGGAACGACACAGACACCGACAAACAGACACACAGAAACAGAACGACACACAACACAACACACACACACACACAACACAACACACAACACACAACACACAACCACAGACACACACACACAACACACAGCACCAGACCACGCACACCACCACGTCGCACGCACCCCACGCACACACACACACACACAAGACACACATACACAGCACCGACACACGACACACGCACACACACCCACACCCACACACACACACACGCACACACCACACACACACCCAGACACCACCACAGGCACACACACACACACCACAAACACGACACACACAGACACAGACAAGACACAGACACAGACACACCGGACCGACGCGCGCAACAACCAACAGAGACACGACGACACAACACAACACAGACAACACAACACAGCACAACAACACAGGCACAGACACACACAAGCACAACACCAACACACAGACACACAACACAAAGACACACAGACACACAGACACACAACCACAGACCACAACACACGCACACAACACACAGACACAGAACACAAACCACAGACCCACAGAACAACACGCAACACACAGGCACCAGACACACAAACACAACACACAAACACACAACACACAAACACACAGAACACAGACACAGACACAAAAACACACACACACACACACACACACACACACAACACACAGACACACATACAACACAGACCACCACGCCCGACACACGCACACAGCACACACCACCACCACACACCACAACCACAGCACCACCAGACACCAGGCACACAGACACACAACACACAACCACACACACACACCCCACACACACCCCACACCACACGCAGACCAACACACACACACGCACCACCACAGGGACACACACACACACACACACACCACACACGCACCACACACACAGACACACACCACACCACCCCTCGCACACCACCACCACGCCCACCACACACGCCACACAACACAAAACACAACACAACACAACACACCACCAGACGCACGCCACCACACGCAAAAACCCAACACACCCAACCCACCCGCACCCCGCAAACCAGAAACACCACCCACGGCAGCACCCACCAAAACAAACCAAAACAAAACAACCCAATACCGTAACCAGAAACAGAAAAACGGCCCAGAACCAGACAAAACAGGAAACCGACAAAAAAAATAAAGAAAAGACCAACCAAGACCAACAACAACAGACAACAAAACGAAAAGAACCAGAAACAAATGCCCAAACCACGCCCTACACCGAAACGAAAGAACCAAACACAAGAAAACCAACCCAACAAAAACACAACAATAGAAAAAATAAAAAAAAAAAAAAAAAAAAAAAGACATCAAAAAACCAACAAAAGCACACACCCAAAAGCAACAAAAACCAACACAAACAAAAATGAAAAAAAAACAACACAAGCCAAGCGAAGTACCACAACAACACAAAAAACAAGGCACGAAAGTAAACAAATGAACACACCTCAGGCTACCCGACCTTCAAATATGGTTCCTGTCAGTTACCGTTTTTTTATTCTTAATTTTTCTAATTTTCTTTCATAAACTGTAAATACTTGAAGGTTTTTTTATAGGTTTTACAGAAACTTATGTGGAAACTTTGGTATCTGAACCATACTAAAATTTTATTGGAACGGTACAAAAATTATAAAAATTTACCATCCTAATGATTACAAATCAATTTTCTTAATAAAATGAAAAGTATGTGTAGACAATATTTTTTTTACCACCTCCTATCAACCTACAAATTTGGAACGGAACAGTATTAAAAAAATTTCAATTAAGAAAATTTTAATATATTAAATTTTATTTATAATTTAAATATTTATTTTTGTCGTCAGAAAATGATTTTCAACAAAAATTATTGGCCACACCCTATTTAAAGTTTTTATTTTAAAATTTCTTCAATCACTTTTATAATTTAATTAAAATTTTATTTAAAGGAAGCATTTCGGGGAGAATCTTTCAATTTTCAATTTATCCAATTTCTGTACGTATTTGCGATTAAATAGAGTCTACGAAAGGTAAAACTTAAATGTAACTGAGGCTATTTGGTATGGATTTAATTTTTTTGCCTTTTCCTTGTTGGATTTTAAATTTTAAATTCTTTTTCAATTCTTCCCTTTTTGTTAAATAAACACTTTGACTGTTTTTTTTTTTTAAAATAAGGTTACTGAAATTCCACCAATTTCGAATATCTTTTAATAACTCCAATAATTCATAAATTTATATTTTAAATGTATTTAAGTTAAATTATACAAATTTCATCATTAACAATTCTTTACCGTCAATAAAAATAAGAAATTTTGTTTTAAAACGTAAATATAAATTTATCTTAAAACACATTCTAATCGAATTTTCATTTTGATTTTAAAGTAATTTAAATTTAACTAATTAAAAAAAGAAATATGGATTACTTTTTTTCAAGATTTGGAAAATTGTATTTCCCAGTTTTTTGGCAATAGCATTTTCAGATTCTAAAATAAATTTACGCCAAACGATATTAAAAGATATTTGGTTAAAATTTCTTCGTGTAGTTTTAACAAATTTAATAAAATCTTAAGCAAAAGGATAAGGATTTTCAAGAAAGAATTCATTTCAATAATTCTCTTCAATTCTTAAATCTTACAAAAAAATTGTTCTTTTGATTGAGCGTAAACCTCGCGGGAGATTTATATATTAGAAAAATTTTTTCCTTACTCTATGTATGAAATAAAAGCTTTTAAAAAAAACGAGTATAGCTGATAACGGGCAGAGGAGAATTTTTAGCATTTGGTTGGATAAAAATGTTTAATTACTTTCAATCTTCATTTATTATGTTAACTTATAAATTTTCGATCATGTTTTGACAGTTTTTGTATTTTTAATTTTTGTATTTAAACGAGATAGGTGAATTAATCTGAAGCAACAATATTGTGACATATCATACAGTAACTTAACAAAATCATGTTCTATAGACACTAATGTAGTTTTAAAATGTAGTTGTAGTTCTAAAATTATGAACTACAAATCTTTCAAGTCAATTAAGATTTCTTTACACCGGATACAATGAATAGTTATAAGCAAATTTTGTATAAATTTAATGTCGTAAATAATAAAAGTTTATACTTAAACGAACACTTATTAAACGTATTAACAAAATTTTCAGAATTTTAAATGATCTGGGGTAAATGTAAAAAAGAAATATTTCGGAATTTTTTTTTCAAGCCCATTTAGAGCTTAAAAATTTTAAATTAAACGTTTAATTTGGCCCAACAGGAGGATAAGATGCGTGGGTAACAACCAGGAAAACAAGGGAAACAAAAGTAGAGTGGTTTAACGCTGGATTATTTGTTTTAAAAAGCGGTTTTGTTTAGTTTTTAAACAATTTCCCAAATTGTTTAAATACTTGGAAAAGTAACAAAATGGATATGGTTTGTTAACGGTTAGAAATTTGCCAAATTAATTCCCAACCTTGTTTTCATTTTAAGGCAATTGTTTTGAGGAGGAAAGAAAAAATGGACTCCAGGTAGTTCCTTAATAATATTTTCATCTTGTTAAATTAAATTGTTTTCATTAAAAATTACACTAGTTAATTGGTGTAAATGAAAATGGCTTATTTAAACAAAAAGAGCAAATAAAAAAGATCCGTAACAGGGCAAGGAATGCTGAAATTGAATGGAAAGAAAAAGGGAGGATAGTACTTTGAAGGGAAAAAGCAATTATTTTTAACCTTCTTTCTTGTCAATTCACCTGCCCACGTGCAGGAGTGAAAATAAGCCGGTAGTAGAACGATGTTAGTAGGAAATCTAATTCCGGAGCACGATTTGGATAACCGGTTTATAAAGAAAAAAATTGTCTGGAGATTGGTAAATAAGGGAAACAGGCAGGTCCCTTGTGAATTGCTAAAATGGTGGCAGTAAGAGTGGAATTTAAGGTAGCTTAAAGTTTAAAATTGCGAAGTAATTGAAAGCACTTGTATTATTGGTATTGGGAACAAAGGGCCCAAAGGAAAGGTGCTGTGGAGATGGAAGAATACTATTGTAGGAGTTAGAGAAATACAAAAGGATTGGGGTGTTTAAAGAGGAAAAGATGTGTACAAATTGGTTCTCCCCGGGTAAAGGGTTGAATAAAGGGAGTTTCGGTTTTTCTTAGAGCTAGACCGGTGAATAAAAGAACCGGGGAAATTTAATGAAGTAAAAGGTTAATATGTAAGCCAAACAAAGAGTGATGTGTGGGGAAGGAGGTGGGAGGTGTACATAAGCAAAAACGAAGTTTGAACACCGGTCAATGAAATTTGAACCTTGAACATTGTGTGGGAGAAGCCTTTTGTATCCAATACGTTTTAAACATAAAATGTTTCATTTATACATGGCAAAGGTAACTAAAAAATAGATTTGGGTGTATGGAAGGTTGAAAGGGAAAGACCAAAAGAATTGGGGCGGACCACTTTGGTTATATCGAGTGTTTTAGGGCAAAAGGGGTTTGGAGAAGGAAAGCAAAAGTGGAAGTAGTTGGGTTGACAAACATGGTAAGGTGCGAAAGAAATCCAATGCTGTGGTAAAAGTTGAAAGGAATGAAACATGGGAAGAAAAATAAAAGCCTGGTTGAATCTGGAAAGCTTGAAAACGGGCCAATTGTGCCGGGAATGGTGGTGAGGAAAAGAGAGATGTAAAAAAAGTCCATCTGTTGCTGAAAAAAGAGATTAAAAAACAAAGGGGGGGTGAGGAACTTTGGAAGGGGAAAATGCGAATGATTTTTAAGGAAAAAAATTTTGGAAATTAAAATAAAAACGGCCCAAAAAGAACGCGAGGAGGAGAATCAAGAAGAAATTAATGGGAATTGTGAATGAAAATGGGCAAGTATTTCGGAAAGGAAGGTGAGGAAAATGATAAGGGTTAAAAAGGAGTTACAGTTAATAAACTGAGGTATTTAAATGGGGAGCAGGCAAGTGAAATATGGTGAAATGCTGTTGGGGTTTGCAAATTATACAAGAGGTAAAAATGAGCCAGTGGGAAAAGTCCGAATTGGAAACCGATATTGTACCTGTATAAGGGTAAGGAAACAAATATTAAAATCAAAAAAGTTTTCAGGTTTAAAGTTTTAAAATACGATTGTGATACAAACAAAAAATTAAATTTATTCAGGTTTTGAGGAAGGTGTGTGCCCTAGCATTCAAAAGTGTTTAAAGGTAAAAAATTACTGTGCGTTTGTAATCTGGAGAAACATAACAAAATAGGGGAAAATTAAATATTAAAGAATTGGCGAAATAAATTAATAAATGGAATGGCAGTTCAACGGTAGTCGGATTTTATAGAGGGGTTATGAAACTTTAATTTGGAAATGGACGGTTTTTCCCTGGTTGTTAAGATAATGGATAAATTGTTATAAAGCATGTACCGATAAAATTTAATGGTTGGTGACGTAAATGTAAAATTTTGTAGAATGACACATCTTATTAATGACTGCGGATATCAAACCGCCTTAGGAATTTATACAGTTGTGATAATGGACCTAAAGGTAAAGTGCAAAATAAATTTTGTTAACGGGAAGGTGGAAAAGGTAATATTTATTTTAAGTGTTTGACAAACGACTTTTATTTAAATTTTACCAATTAAATGGGGCGAGTTGGAGAATAATTAAAAATATTGGAAGTATTGGACGTTGGCGAAAAATTATAAAGGAATCAAATGGTGTTTTCCCTCAGCTGGGAAAAATGGGTAGTCAAAAAACCGTGGGAAATTTGGAAGGATGTTAAAACGGGAGACAAATAAAAATAATTTAAATTGGCGAAAAAAATTAATTTCTTACGTTGGTTTGGTAATTGGGTGACAACGCGATTAAAAAAAAAATTTATTAGAGGAAAGGCCGGTTTTTACCGGTAAAATTATGAATTAGAGAATTTGATAAAGGAAAGAAAATAAGGAGTTTAAAAATAAAGGGCCGAGCTTATGAACTTGGGAGCTAAATTCGGAAAGGAAATCAGGAAAATATTGTGTGAAAAATAAATAAGAGGCGGGATTTTTTCCTCCCCAAGGGAAGCCGTAATTAAATTTGAAGTTAATTGGTTTTAAAAAGAAGGAACTTTAATTAACCCAAACTAGTTCTTTTTTGGTTTTATTCATATGAAATTTGGTGTCACTTTTTTAAATAAAAGGGAAAATTTTATTAAAGGCAAATAAACCCGAGACAGGGTAGGAAAAAAGGTTAAATTGTAACAAATAAAATTTTTACCGAAAAATAAATTGAAATACGGTTTTAAGCCGGTAATGGATTTTCATTTAATTTAAATTCAAAAAGATTTCAGGTTTAAAGACGTGTTTCTTATCAAATACACCAAACGCAATATTTTTGGCTTTAAAACGTAATAAATTAAATAAAAAGTGTTTTTGGGTATTAAGAAGTTTGTTTAAAAATATTAATTTTTAATTACTAAAACTTTTAAATGGGTTGTAATTTTTTTCCCTTTTTTGACAAAAAAAAATTTTAATTTTAAATAAGAAAAGTCAAAAAAATTATTTCTAAATTGTATTTGCGTGTAATTACCGTGATCAAATTTATTATTTTTGGTTTCAAAAAACCATTAAACAAATAATTTTTAAAAAAATTTTTTTAATTTGGAAATTTTTTTAGTTGATTTAAAGAAATAAATTTATTTTTGTTTCTAAAAAGGGAAAAAATTAAGTTTTTAACAAAAAATTTTTTTTTCTTTTTTTAAAAATTTATTTTGTTTTTGTGCCTTCCCTTTAATTATAAAAAAATTTTTTTATTTTGAAAAATTTTTTTTCCAAATGGCCAATTATTAAAATTTAAACCAATTTTTTTTTCTTTTGTTGAATAATTTTGGTCCTTAAACGGGAAACCCTTTTTTAAGGTGTCAGTTTAATTTAAAATTTTTTATTACCCCTTTCAAAAAAATTTTCAAAGGTAAAATTTTTTATTATTTTTTGGGTTTGACAACCTTTTTTTTTAAATAAAATTTTTTTAAAATTTAGGGTTTTGTTTTCCGGTTAAAGTTTTAATTTTTTAATTAATTTTTTTATTTTAGGAAATTTTGGTATTTAAATTTTCCGGCACCGTTTTAAAAAATTTTTATTAGGGATTTCATAAGCAGATTTTTTTTTCTTTCAGCTGGCCCAATTTTGAGGGTTTTTCCTTAACCCTGCCAAATTTTTATAATTTTTTAAAAAAATTAAAATTTTTAATTAATAAAAAAAAAATTTTTTAACGTTAAAAGTTTGGTTTATTTTTTTGTTTGCGAATGGGTTTTCTTTTTTTTTTACTTTTTTTTTTTTTTTTTTGGGGGCACGGGGCCTTTGTTGAAAAATTTATTATTTTTTATTTTAATTTTTTTTTTTTAATAAATACCAACGTTTTGTGGCCTTCCCGGGCTTTTAAATTCCCCGGGGCACCGTTTAAATTTTTGGGGCGGCTTCGGGTGGGCCCTTTTAAAATTTTTCTCCGCGGGGGAATCTGGGGTTTTAAAACCGTAATAAATTTAAAAAGATTTTTGGGAAAATTTTAAAACCCGTTTTCCCGTTTATAAAATTAAAAGTTAGAAAGGTAAATTAATAACAATGTTTTAGGTTTGTAAAGAGAGAAACAATTTAAGGAAAGTCCCAAAAAAGCTTTATTTGGATATTGATTCAAATAAAAAAATGTAATTTAAAGCTTTTTCCCTTTATTTAAATTTTTTTTTGAAAAAAGGGCTTAAGAATTTTTATTTAAGGGGAAAGTTAAAAAAGAGACATTAAATAAAAAATTTATAATTTTTAAAGGGAAATAAAGTTTTATGTGTTTTTAAGAAATTTACAAAAACGCTTTTAGGATTCCTAAAGAAAATTGACAAAGGGGTCACCTCAACAAAAGAAACCCTTTTTGGGGAAATTTGAAAATTAAAATTTCAGAATTTAATTAAAGAACTTTGGGCAAAGTATTTTATTTAAAGGAAGGTTTTTTAAAAGAAAAGCCAATAAATTATAAAAAGAGGTTTTAAATTTTTATAAAGTTTTTAAAATACAAAAAAAATTTATTAAGGTAAAATTAAATTTTTAAATTTTTCGAAAACAAAGTTAATTTTAACCCATTCAAAAATTTATGGCTTTTAAAAACCTTTAAAATAAAATTTTAACAAAAAATAAACAAAGGGAACAATAAAACTCCATTTGATAACCTTTGCTTTTAAGGTAAGGCAATTGTGAATTCGGTTTTACAAATTTGATTAAGTTTGTTTTGTTTCACGAATGTTGCTAAAAAAACAAATTTAAATTTTTAGTTTGGAAAAAATTTAAAATAAAAAAAAGTTATTGGGTTTTAAATAAAAATTTTTAACTAAGTTAATTTTTAAAAATAAATTAAAATTTTCGGGCCCTTTAAGCTTATTTGGGAAGGAATTTTTTTTTTACAGTTCTTGGGGAAAAATTAATTAAAATTTTTATTATTTAAAATTTAAATAATTAAAAATTTTTATATTAAATAATTTTAAAAAAAATTTTTTTTTAAAAATTTAAAATTTAATTTAAATAATGGTTTTCGGAAATTTACTTTTTTTTTTTTTTGTTTTTACCTTTTGGGGGGGCGTGTTTCCCTTTTGGGTCCGTTTTTTTTTTTTGGTTTGGGTTTTTTTTCCAAATTTTTTTCTTTTTTTTTTTCCCCAAAAAAATTTTTAATAAATTTTAAATTTAAATTTAAAAAAATTTTATTAAAATTTAAAGCTTTCCTCTCTTTTTTGCGAAATTGTGGTCTTGGGGTTTTGAAAAGGTTTGGCCTTTGTTTTCCCGTTGTTAAAGGTAATTTTCTTTGGGGTTTGGGCGGAAAAATTTCTGGTTTTAAGTTAAACTAATAGTGTGAACCGAATAAATACTTGTCGTATTTGTAATAACACTTTCTGACACATTTTAATGTAATGACGCTAATTGAATGATTCCTGTCGGTTCTTACAAATATAAATATTTAGACCTGCGATCAATTTATTCATTCGATGATATTAACAACCAAAATCTTTCAGAATTTTACTATTTCGGTAGTGATTTAAAAATTTAACAACGCAAAATCTTGATAAACAGTAATGTTGAACAGTTAGTTATTTTACGTAAGCGTAATTAAATTATTTTATACAAATATGAAATAGTTAGACCTCATAAACGCTAATTTTGAAATTGTTACCTATTTACTAACATTACAACAAAATTATTCAGTTACATATCAAGTATGATTAATTATAAATCTTATATACATACCTAATTTGAACATTGTTACCGATTATATTCAATGAAAATGTATTTAATACGATATGCAATCGATAATCTACTAAATTTATAACTTGCGTAATTAGTATGGCATGTTATTCGTATACGTTTCGAAGTCCCAAACGTTTTGTCTTTGCACGTCTCTTCTCTTAATCATTTTATAACCGTGTAGTGTAGTTCGCGTATCGTAGTTTGAAGTCTAGTGCGTGCTGTTGCTGACGTCCCTTTTTAACGTGTGCTGTGATGTGTGGCGTGTGTGCGTATGAGTGTTCGTAGTGCCGTGCGTCGTGCATCGTTCGTATGCGTGTGTCGTGTGCGTGTCGTGCGTGTCGTGTGCGTAGTGCGTGTGCGTGTGCGTGTGCGTGTCGGTGGCGTTGCGTGTGCGTGTGCGTGGTGCGTGTGCGTGACGTGTGCGTGTGCGTGTGCGTGCGTGTGTGCGTGTGCGTGTGCGTGTGCGTGTGTCGTGTGTGCGTGTGTCGTGTGCGTGTGCGTGTGCGTGTGCGTGTGCGTGTGCGTGTGCGTGTGCGTGTGCGTGTGCGTGTGCGTGTGCGTGTGCGTGTGCGTGTGCGTGTGCGTGTGCGTGTGCGTTGCGTGCGTGTGCGTGTGCGTGTGCGTGTGCGTGTGCGTGTGCGTGTGCGTGTGCGTGTGCGTGTGCGTGTACGTGTGCGTGTGCGTGTTCGTGTGAGTGTGTGTATGTATGTTAGTATCCATGATACGAACTTGAAATTTTGGATTTAAACAGCAGCGTGGGGAGGGCGGTGTTATGAGGGCAATGTTTAGTTTTTTACAAATATTTCTGAAACAGCTGCATGTGTCAATGGTATAAAAATACATAGACATAGATCTTAAACGAATCGATTATGTTCTATGCAATTGTTTGACACGTGGCGTAATTTGCGGTAAAAAAATTCCCAAGGTGGAATTTAAGTGTTAGTTCAAATTTTTACAATGTCTGAGTAACGACTAATTTTGTAAAAAAGTTTGAAAGTATATTTTTTAAAGATAATTTAATTTTTATGCCAAACCAAAATGCATTAAAAATTAATTAAATAAGATTGAACTTTTTAACCATTTTTTTCTAATTTAGCGTCCATTTAACGCGCGCTATGTGTATTAACCTCTATCTGAGATAAGGTTTAAACGTCTATCTGACGTATATTGTTGTTCCTGTTTTTACAATGTTGCCTGGTTTCGTTACGAACAACGATTGCATAACTATCCTAACAAATTATTATTATTAAAACTATTTTTTTCAATTTCGACGTTTAGAAGGTCGTGTGTTGTTCCATATTAATATTTAAGTTTTCAGTGAGCCACGGTGATGGACTTTTATTCACCAATGATTCTTTGAATGCCGCATGATAATCAGGAATTTTCGCATTTCTCCAATATTCATAAAAATTTCAGGAAAGTTGCTCGATAACAAGAGATGAACGATACGTGTGTTAAAAACTCGAAAAATAATCATAAATTTGAAGAAATCATAATACAAATTTAAATAAATCGCCTCCTAGGTCATCATTTTCAGAATGCTCTATCATTGGCTTCGCCGCTTTTACGTCAGAAGCCAGTAAAAAAGCGAAAACCAGTTAATTCTCCACTCTGTTATAGTCACTTATTTCGTGTAAAAGTTATACGGACCTGCACGTCCCTCGTTTACTAAATGTACGGAACTGCGTGGTGTTCACTATTAATGAATAATTCTCACTTTGCCCTTTTAGCTCAGTCGGAATTTTGTACTTGCAAAATAAGGATCGGGGTTCGTTATTCAGGCTCTCAACACGTTGAACAAATAGATTACAAAGGTTCATATATATATATATATATATATATATATATATCTTTATTTCCTATTTATATTACACGTCTAAAATATGGTTATTTAAATTATTTATCTAAGATATAGATACATGTAAAGGTACGGAACTGGTTTTCTCCCTGCAAGATCGTTAGGTAGACATCCTCCGTCCTGGTGGGTCCCGGAACTAATGGTTAGGTGGTCCTCTGGAGTTTCTGTAATGTAACATTAATAGAAGGTTTGGGGTTTTGACTTTTAGTTTACGTCCTTTGACTGGTTCAATTTATAATTGCCGAAATAAATAAATAATTTTACCTGAATGCGTCCCTGTATAAAATACAGAAGCCGGTAGCAAGATAACGCTGTATAAACACGTGCGCGATAAGACACTAAGTTCAATGCTCTGCCTTTAATGAAATAATCGATATTTTAAAGCGGTCGGTTATAAGTGTATAAAAGTAATCCAATTTTATACCTGCTTTTCTTATGAAAATAAACTCCTTCACGTTTACGTCGATTTTAAAATATAAAACCTTCGTTTTCTATTTTAAAGTGAATTTTTCGCGTCTAACAATAATGATTTGAATTATTTAACACGAGATATTATCTGATAGTTTCTGGCTTACCGGTAACAATCTTATTACTTGCTAACGGTGCAACTTACGTTTTTTCTTGGTGGTGGTGGTGGTTTCTTTTATTTTACAAGCGATAATTTAATACTGACGGACACGTCTAGTTTTTACGGTTGTTTTCTAGACTTCTGGAATTAGCGGTGTTTACTAGGTGTTCGGCTCACTCTTCCGACGAGGTTTTAATTTCAGGTATTTTGCGGTTGCTGGTACGTTTGTCGAGGTGTGGTTTTTGTGTTGCAGAGTTCGTGTAAATTTGTATAGGTGGATCTCCTTTGTTAGTAATCTGGGCAACCACCCGTTAAACTACGTAAAAGGATCTCCTTCTGTCAATGGAATGTCGGGCAACTACCCTTCAAACTCCACAGTGTAAATGTGTGTCTAGTAATAAAAGAGTATGTCGGGCTTACAACCCTGCATATCCCTATCACCAGGTATCTCAACTTACGTACTTTCAACGTTAGAATGCCGGGCAACTACCCTTCAAACTCCACAGTGTAAATGTGTGTCTAGTAATAAAAGAGTATGTCGGGCTTACAACCCTGCATATCCCTATCACCAGGTATCTCAACTTACGTACTTTCAACGTTAGATCTCTGCAACTCTAACCTTTTGACTTCGGCGATGCTATCAAGTCGCGGAGTCGCGATTTTACTCGGACGGCGGTTACAGGCGGACGGTTTACAACAGGTAGCAGTCGGCGCGAACGCGACGATATTAATCGATTTTAATTGATATTAAACTATATTCAACGATATTAAAACAATCTTAATTAATTTCTAATTCCCTTCAGTAGCGCGTGCCGCGTTTTTATAAAGAATTCGCGAGGGTGGTTACGAAACTCTGGTGGTGAGATTCCGTAAACCCGTATTGGTGGATGATGCTCTGACGTATACAAACTTTTAAACGTTTTTGGGATTTACGTTTGGAGGGAGGATGCATGATTAATTATTGTGCAATTTTATGCAACGTTATGAAATATGTTTAACTTTGTAAAGAACCAGCGTCCTGTACGTATGTGTTTTAGAATAAATTAGGTGCGGACCATCCTGTATGTAAGATTTCATAAGTTTACGCGATATTGCACAACGAATAATTTATTCATCACCGCTCACGTGTATTTCTAAGAAACCGTAAGTTTCTGCACGTCAGAACGATTTTAACCAATCACATAACGGCCTTCCCGCACGGTAGCCGCGAAGCCGCCCACAGATGCACATTTATAAACTCACGACGCGCATAAGAAGGAATGAATCTCCGTAGATTCAAGTCAAGCCGTTCCAGAAACCAGTAGCCGCAGCCGCTCCGTTTGCTTAGTGTAAGCACCGACCTGTTGTTCACCGACGAAGAGTCCTTCGCGATCTGGCGATAACGCGCACCACGACGCACCGGGCAACCTAAAGTTCAATTCTGTACTGCTATTGATAGACACGTAAGTTGTAAAGTTATACAATCTAACAATTTACACTCAAACACTACAGACCGTAAATAATTCCGGGCTGAGCCTCCAGGAATTATACCAAATACACCTAGAGTCACGCAGGGTAGATCCCGACGTAACTCGCAGATACAAAGTACACTAGCACCTAGAGTAGCACGCAGGGGTAACCCCCTACGTAATACCAAGTACACTAACACCTGGATTGTCACGAAGGGTAGATCCCGTCGTCACTCGCCACTACAAAGTACACCTAGAGTCACGCAGGGGTAGCCCCCGCCGTATCTCGCAAAGACTTGAGGGTGAAGGGTTGTTACAGGGCTGTAAAGACCTACGACCTTTCTCTTAGTATATCCAGTAAAGACAGGCCGTCGCCTACGTCTTCTGGGCATTACTGAAATCCCGCTCGAAACTCATACACTACCTGCAGACAAACACAATAACCATACACAGTGTCTGTGAATCACAGAAGAGTACCTCCATAACCTGTAGTATAAATTTGTAGATAAATTTGTCGTCCACAGAACCATCGTAAATACCTGGTGCACGAACGTTTGTAAATAAATTAGAGAGTACGTAGATTTTTCTATCTTTACGTAAACCGATTAGAGTAGTTTTAATATTAAGTAGTTTTGATCCCTTGATTAATTATAAATAATTAAACTTAGTATAGAGATCAGTAATTAAATTAGTTAGATAAATAATCTAATTACCTACATTAAACCGGTTATAATTAGAGAAAGACCGTCCGAGATCTCGCGTTTGCCTACGCGCCTTTCGCGTGTATTATTTCCCGAGAGGAGGACATCCTTGCTTCAGCGCTCCTGAGTTACTAAAGTCTAAGTACGATATCGATTTTCTCAATCCCCACACCGACTCGAGTTCATTGCGCTGGCGCCCTGACCAACAACGGTATCAAGGGTAACGCTCTCGCTACTGTACATGCAGGACCGTAATCTAAATTTTACCTCTTAGGTAAGGAATAGATTAAAAGACTATCTTTGTTCACAGAAGCGATTTCGCACACAGTGACGGACGCCAACCAGGAGAACCAGCCGCCAGACCCGGACAAAGAAGTTCCCATACATTTTGTTAATTACCTTTTTATTTTATTTATTGTTGATATTTCTTTAATATACATTTTAAAAATGCTTTACGGTTTTTATTTAAGGTTACAGTGTTAAGCCCATCCAGTACTTACTACGAACCACACCCCGTTTATAAAATAAACCCGATTGAGCAAAGCCGCGGCAAAGTAAATCCGCGTTGGGTTACCAAACCAGAAGAGCGCAATATAAGTATAGCACCCAAAAGTAGGGGAGCATTATAACTTTTACTAGAACTTCTACGAATTTTTATAATTGCTTGCACCTGTGCATTTAGCGAGTCCACTTATCTTAATAAATTCCGTGAATATTATCAGTACTGGTATTTTACTTATCAAATAATTAATCATGACAGGAAAATTTTGAATAAAGGACGGCGTCTTGCTAATAAACTTTAGGAACTAATTAAAAATAATAAAAATTTGGGATATCTGACGGCGTCCCTTTACAAAGTTAACAAACAACCGTATTTTTTCGATCAGTATGAACATTAAATTGCCTTATAGATATTGTTTATTGCCGAAGTGTACCAATACAACGGTTGAAACGCTAAATAAAATATTTTTTATGGTGCCTCGAGATCGCGACGTTCGTAAAAAATATGCACTGCTACGAAAAGGAATTGCAGAAAAAATTTTCCACTGTCTGCAAAAACATTTTTACACTGCTGTGAGGATCATTTTAACGTAAGAATTAATGACAGGCCTATAAAATAAAACTTTCTTCTGATAAACACGTCTCCGAAGGTTATGTTTAATTTACCCTGATTTTCTGTTATTTTCTCAGTCCAAAACTAGTGTCGGAATAAGGATTAGCCAGTTTTATTATTCTAATCAAATAATATTGCATTACCATTCATTTCAATGTTATTATTAAGATTATTTACATAACTTTTATAACAAAAACCTTAATCAGGCGTATTTTGATTTTTAGGATATTCTACATACTGGCAAATAAAAAGTTAACAAGTTTGTAAGGATTGTGACTCATCTATAACAGATGTTCATTTTTAATTTGTTACAGCTTCGATATTTGTTAATTATATAAGGAAATAATATATATATATATATATATATATATATATATATATATATACTGTGTCTCTTGAATCTCTGGACATAGGGAATTCCCATGTTAAAATAAACTATAGTAAATATTGCCTCCCCTAATTATTTTACAGTAAAATATCAAATATAAAACTTCCTAAGGAAAAAAGGCTGCTTCTTATGTTACAATTGCATTTACATTTGGTTCATCCGTTTTCGAGAAAATTAGGAAAAACTTAAGGGCTTTTTCGTAACCGGTAACGTTAATAAGTCAGGATAAATACAATAAGGAGCATAAATAAAATAAGTCTGAAGAAGATGATATTCTAAATAAATTAATTAATTATGAAAATTGGAAAATAAATAACAAAAAATCATCATTTCTACTATTTGATCAAGTGCAACTAAACAATATTCTTCAATGGTGTAATAATTCATTTTTATAAACAAATTTTTCTTTAAAAAGTAATAATCTGTCCCAAATAAAGTTTTAATGATGAATGAATTGTTTTTGAACAATGAATAATTTACAATGACAATTAATAATTATTGTTAGCATTGTCTGTCTAAAGCAAAGCAACCTTGACCAGTTACGAAAAAGCCCTTAAGTTTTTCCTAAATTTCTCGAAAACGGACGAACCAAATGTAAATGCAATTGTAACATAAGAAGCAGCCTTTTTTCCTTAAGAAGTTTTACTTTTGACATTTTACTGTAAAATAACTAGGGGAGCCAATATTTACAATAGTTTATTTTAACATGGGAATTCCCTATGTCCAGAAATTCAAGAGACACAGTGTATATATATATATATATATATATATATATATATATATATATATATATATATATATGTATATACGCAAAGTCGTCCAAGATATAGGTATAGGTGCTTATAATTTATCATTTGCAATATAACTATGGGTAGTATAATTAAAAATAATGACTTGTTTGCATTAAGGTGAAATTCGTAATTTTTAAATTACAGTTTAACATATCTCCTTAGGAAATATATCCCTTGGAAAGACGATTTTCTTACATCCAATTCGAGTGAGGTAATCGTTTAAGCTTTGATCGGTTTCTTAACCTTGAAACTGTTAACAACGTATCTCTATTCAAGAAAATTTATTTAACCTTTTTCGCGGAGAAATACGTTTTGTTTTGAATCTATTTACTATAGTGTTCAGTCTCATTACATACGTTGCTTTTTAAGGCCAATCAGCAGACATCCTTTTCTATTCAAAACTATGGTGACAACCTACTGATACGGTTCAAATTTAGCAAAATTACCATTTAGCTTTTATAGTTAATATTTATTACATTAAATTCATGAAATATCTTAATTTGAATCGGCAATCAATTATTATCCTTACATTTTTGTAATGCCAGTGTGATTCGCCACGTCTGTAATACCGCGAACCCGTTTGTGTACGGCTTATTGCTTTAAATGTTTTCGCAGATTGATAGCACAGTAACTAAATATGTGCACCTCGATGGGATGACTCCGACACACTCAATGATGAACGTGGACAAAATTTTTACCAGTTTTATTCAAAATCATTCTTGCAAAGGTTTAAAATATGTATTTCTCACAAATTGTAGTTAAAAGTCAATGTGTGTGTCCGCGATTACAGGATAAGCGGCTTAACCAACGTACTTCAATCTCTATTATACTACATAAATCTATTTTCGCTACTTGATAGCATAAAGTTAAACTGAACCTAATTTTTAGTGGGTGCTATTTGAAAACATTTTCCGAGTAGATTCCAAAAATGTATTTGATTACCGTCCACTTATGACCACTTGTCACAAAATAAGGTCAAAATAAATGTAAATATAACTGTTTACATCACATTCCACTTATTAAGAAATTTCGCCAACAAATTTTTTGTAAAACGAGATCTAATCATTACTATTAGTTTTTAAAACTTCAAGAACTTGTTTGCAGAAGACGAATCTATGGCATAACTAAAAATTAAAAAAACATCACCACATCACCTTTATTGTCAAAGTTAAAGCACAACTGTATGTTTAAGTAATTTGTCCTTTAAAATGATTGCACGGTTTTCTTTGTTTTCAAAATTGAGTTCGACGTTAATGCTTGAGTTAAATGAACCATATATGTCCTAAACATGTCTTGAATGGTGGTTACCAACTTCCTAAACTGTATATATTAATGAGGTATAGTTTATAAAAGCAAAGTAGACCGGTGATACTAATCCAAAATAACTGCAAATTGATTTGGAAAAGTGAAAGATTAAGTGAATCTTAATATAAAATAAAAGCTTTATTACAAAAACTAGCCAATAGGTGTGCAAAAAACGTTTTTCTTTGCATGTTGGCAAATGAGTTATGATGATGTGGATTTCAAGAATGGTTCATTATTTTACATGAAACAGCATCAAAACACCAACTGTAGATTTAAAATAAAACCCGATATCTTGAAATTCTCTAATCAGTTTTTTGATACAAGAAACTTTATTTCAATTAGCCAAACTACGAGTGGAAGAAATTCGATTGGTTACAATAGACGGATATTATAACACTTACTTTCGGTGGACGATCAGTCGCTATCAGCGTTATTTTTGTTCAACAAAATAATCTTTATCATTTTGAGAAAATAAATACTGCGTTGTATTCCTCTTAATACAAGCTTTTACACGGTGTATCACTTGACCTACCCTTACATTTGAAAAAAAAAAGTTAGGGGTGGCTTCACCCCCCGGGGTGGATATATGGAGAAACTGTAACCCCCAGATTGAGGACTGGAAATAATTGTAAAGAATGCCTATCATGATTTTTTTCCCGGACGTCAACTCTTTTAGTTACAGAATTTATTGAAGTCAGCTTAAAGTATCATATATATATATATATATATATATATATATATATATATATATATATATATATATATAGGGTGAATCATGACTGACGCCAGGAGTTCTACGGCGAAGCGGCATATAATCGTTAATTTCTAATACATTAACATTATGTAAGTCAATATGAGCAACATCTTAAAAATATTTTTAAATATACAGGGTGCTCCAAAAAGTGGTATATCAAAGTTATGTTTTTATAAATGACACACCCCGTATATTATTGCATTTTCGAATTTTCGGGTTTCGTAAGTGTTTCAAGTTATATCAATGTCTCGGCAAATGTAGGGTTTTAGGAAAAATTAAATATCTCCTAATAAAATTAACTCCAACATATGTACTCTAAGGTTTAAGTAAAATACTGTTCCCTTAGTCTATTTATTGACTCAACATTAAACATCCCCTTACAGGATGTTCATTTTTTTCAGTTAAATTGGCAAAACATTCATTCTGAAATATTCGGCTTATTTTAAATGGAACTCCCTCTATTTTATACCCTTATCGTTTAGCTTTCTTAATTACCTTTCAACTTCTATAACGGTTTCCTACACGTAAACCTTCAAATTTTCAACTTATTTAATAATTTTTGGATTTGTTCCTGTAGCATTTGTAGATTGAAATATCCTCCCAAAATGTCTACTCTTAATGATTTTTGGCTAATGTAACACATTTTCAAATTCGAATCATAGTAACTTTAATTTAAACCTTTATAAAGTCATTTCTACAGTTTTTTTTTTTTTTATGATTGTGGACCTGAACAGGCTAAATTGTGCTAAAGCACTCAGGAACACTTAGGAGGATGGATAGAGGGATAATGAATTGCCAATAGATGCCTATAAACAGCTACCTTAAATTTTCTCATATCATAAGTGAGAGGAAAACAGGAACTAGGGAGATCATTCCAAAGTTTAGAAGCCGTGTAGAAAAATGTGGATTGCGCCCGTTTGGTACGACAAGTGGAGATTTGTACTGCTTACTGATGATGTGAATGAGCGAACCGAGTGTTTCTCGCAAAGATAGCCGTAGATGGTATCAAAGAATGTAATTCACCAGCACAATAGCCGTTGTAATAGCGATAATACAAAGAAAGAACTGAAACCATCCTTCTATGCTCAAGGGACTGTATGTGAGAAGTTAAGGACGGGTCATTTATAAGCTCACTCTCTTTTGAATACGATCAACGATATCGAGAGCGTATTGGGGAGCACTAACCCAAACGTGAGAATTATATTCCAGATGAGGCCGAATTTGGGCCTTATACAGCAGAAGGAGTTGTCGAGAGGTAAAGTACTGCTTAGATGTGTACAAAAAGCCTATTTTACGAACAGCTGTTTTGGTAGCTGACAGAAGATGGTCAACCCATGAGAGATTTGAAGATACAGTCATACCCAACAGAGTAACAGAGTCTGAAAGCTTAAGAACTGGGCCTTTCATACTTACAACAGGAAATGATCCGATCTTTTTTGGCGGACATAAGGCAACACTGAGTTTTGTTCGCATTAAATTTAACTAGATTATTGCTTCCCCATTCGAGAATATGTTGAATGTCTTTGTTGATTGAATTTGCCATTTCAGCTTTAATTTCTTGATTTGACATAGAAGGTGGATTATCACTATGAGTAGACTGAGATGAACTACAGTGAAGAGTGCTATCGTCAGCAAAGCAATGGATGGGGTTAGTTGTTGAAGAAATAAGGTCGTTTATGTACAGCAGAAAAGTGTAGGCGCTATAACGGATCCCTGTGGTACGCCCGCGTTAATGCTAACTTCTTTTGAAAAAAGCCATCAACTACGACACGTATTCGTCTTTATCAAGGAAACTAGAAACCCAGTTGATGAGCGCATCATTTAACCCAACGAGGTGAGTTTGGCAAGTAAATAGTGTCAAAATTGGTGAAATGCGTTTGAGATATCTAAACCGACTATAACTGTTTCACCGGATGGCTCTAATGTATTGTTACAAACTTTGGTCACATATGAAAGAAGATCGCCTGTTGAACGACTTTGCCTAAACCCATATTGGTGGTCACTAAGGAGTTTGTTAGTTTCAAGGAACGTGAGCAGTTGCTGATTGATGGCTTTTTCCATGATTTTAGACAAAATGGAAGTGATGCAATTGGTCTGTAATTTGAGGGATCGGTCTTATCACCTTTTTGGGAATAGGTTGAACATTTGATAACTTCATGATGAAGGGAATTCCCAGAAGATATAGAGATCGTATAGAGCTTAGATAGGACTGGTACTAGTTCGGGGGAACATTTCTTTAAGACAATAGCTAGGATACCGTCTGGGCCAGTCGCCTTATTGAGATCAAGCCTACTGATGATCGATTCCAAGAGCTTGTACCGAAAATGATTTGATTTCATAACGTATGAAGAAGAGTTGACTAGGGGCACATCTTTTCCAGAATCATTGGGACACGAGTTTGATGCAAACAAATCCACAAAAACGTTGGCTTTGTCTACAGAAGCAGCAACTACTGATCCGTCAATAGATGTCAGGGGGGGAAATGAAGATGATCGAAAGTTTTTACTAATGGCTTTTGCTAAAGACCAAAATTTACGACTACCTAAAGGAGATGTAGCTAGTTCATTTCATTTTCGTTGTTAGAACAACTTTTTAGTTTTAGTGATGACACTTTTGCAGATATTTCTAGCACCAGCGTATTCTACATGACTGTCAACCGATTTATTAGATTTCCATTTAATGTAACATTTATTTTTTAAAGATATTGCATCAGAACAAACCTTATTAAACCAGGGTTGGGAACGTGAATGACCTACACGGTACTGTTTTTTCGGAATGTATAACTCCATTCCCACGAGGATGACTTCAGATACTGAAAGAGCGATGTCCGAAGAAGAGGACGACTTAAAACAATATTCACGCCATGGAAAGGTTGCAAAGAAATCCCGTAAATCACTCCATCGAGCTGACTTAAAACACCACAAGGTTCTATCGGTTTTGCGAATAACAGTGGAATTAGGTACAGTAGAAATGATTTTTATTAGACAATGGTCGGAAAGACCTAAAGGCGAAAGAACGGAAGTTTTATAAACAAGAGGGTTTGATGTAAGAAAGAGATCTAGAAGATGTGGAGTATGGTTAGGGTTATCAGGGATTCTTGTGGGTTCAGAAATCACTTGTGTGAGATCACATGAAATAGCAAATGACGATGACCAGCGGGATTTGTAGTAGATGAAAATTGAAGCCAATTAGAGTTATGAACATTGAAATCGCCTACAAATGAGATATCGCGAGATGGAAACTGAGACAGGAGATAGTCAACTTTCATACTAAAGTAATCGAAGAAGTCTTGAAAGTTGCTGTCATTAGGAGACCTATAAATGCAACAGTAGAATTTCACAAAATTAGGACCAAAATGTTTAAACCAAATCACGTCAAAATTTTTATTTTCTAAGGAAGAAACCCTCTTGCAAGCAATTCTGTCCTTGATGTACGCACATACGCCTCCTTTATATCGAAAGTTAGAGTGAAGATGGTATTGAGGAAATTGCAAGTCGGGTGACTCGGAGCTTTCAGAGGAGACTTGTGTTTCAGATAGAAACAATATATCAGGTTGTAATTGTTCAAGATGTTGGTGAATAGCATTAAGATTAGACCTGATACCGCGGATGTTGTAGTAGTGAATCAGAAAGTTGATACTTTCGATGACCGAGGTCGCTTGGGCCCTGCCCTCCTGGACATCCGAATGGGGCAGGATTTTACGTCCGGAATTTATAATCCTAGAAACCACAGCCATCTTATTTTTTAATTTGGAACTTTTAATCCGATAGGAAGACAGTGAGGGCGAGAAGGAAGGATAGCTCAGAAAATCGGAGACCCAATATTAAGGAGCCCATGGTAAGGGTGGTGGTACCTCCCCGGCTGGCATGGAGTATACATGCCTACCACCTATGACATGTAGATTAAACTAAAAATCGCAATAGATTTTTTATATCTTTACCCTCGATAACCATAACAACAAATTGTCACCTTTCAAAGCTCTGACGGTGCTTGGCTCGCGCAAGCGAAACCGATCAGATTCAATTTTAAAAAATAAAGTGAAACTTTAAAAAATCTATTGCGATGTTTAGTTTAATCTACATAATGCAACAGTTTCACAGAGTAAGGACAGAAAGCATGTACACAATGGAAAGTAAAATTTTATTTATGTGGCGTGATAATTTGCTCAAAAAATTAAAAAAAAATTACAATAAATGTTCGATGTGATGTCCATCTTCTTGAATACACAGTATTATTCTTTTTTCCAACGTCTTACGTTTTGTAACATATCAGGGGTTCCGTCTCAAAAGCATTTCTAATTCTTCTTTTCATATCATCTGCATTGGCTGGAGCGCTTTAAACTAAATTTTTGATATAGGTCTAAAGGAAGAAATCTATGGATGTTAGTTCAGGAGATCTCCAAATCCACTTATCAGGAAACTTCCTATTTAAATATTCTCTAACAGTACGTGAGAAATGTGCAGATGCTCCATCTAATTGCAACCACATATTTTGTCTAATATTTAATGGAATGCTTTCTAAAAGTTCCCAAAAGTCTCTCTTTAAAAACATGTGGAATTTTTGACGATTTAAATTTCCATCGAAGAAATACGGGCCAATAACATGGTTGCCAACAATTCCACCATACACATTAACACTCCATCGACAGTATTAAAGAGATGTTAATATTCGATGTCGTAATAATGGAAATTGTGCCGATTCACTAATCCATTATTATGGAATGTTGACTCGCCGGTAAATAATACATTTTCAAAAAAATGTTCATAGTCACTAACTTGATCAAGGACCCTTAAGAAATAATCAATACGTTTATGAAGGTCTGTGCCATATCACCTTGTATTTGTATATGAAAAGGCTGGTATTTATGTGTCTTTAAGATCCTCCACACACACTAAGCTGATTAATACCCTGTTTCTCTTTCTTGTTGTGAATGAACCATTATTAAATTGAATATATTTCAACAACTTTCAACAGGCTCGGAAAAAATAACAATACACAATGACAAAAGTCACGCCCAATGTCAGAATTTTAACATTAACAAATGCGTTACACACACGTTACAGCACACTACAAAACTTACAACATTAGTCACATTAACATTATTTGTTAATATGTAAATTACAAATATCTGAAATCTATTATGTATACATACGATTGGTACCAAGCTTTCTACATATTGGTAATGAAAAATAATGCTACATGAGCAAAAAGACATTAAGTAGGCATTTTGGAAGGACATTTCAATCTACAAATGATACAGGAACAGACAAATTCCAAAAATTATTAAATAAGTTGAAAATTTGAAGGTTTAGGTATAGGAAACCCTTATAAAAATTGAAAGATGATTAAGTAAGCTGAACGATAAGTGTATAAAACACAGGGTGTTTTATTTAAAATAAGCCGAATATTTCAGTATGAATGTTTTACTAATTTAACTGAATCAATGAACACCCTGTAAAGAGGTGTTTACTATTCAGTCAATAAATAAACAAAGGGAACAGTATTTTACTTAAACCTAAGAGTAAATTTGTTGGTGCTAATTTTATTAGGAGATATTTAATTTTCCTACAACCCTACACTTTCAGAAAAATTGATATAACTTGATACACTCTGTATATAGATATAGGGAACCCTTACAAAAGTGTACTTATTTTTTATGTAAAATTCGAACATGCAATAATATATGGGGTGTCATTTAAAAAAACATAACAATGATATTCCACTTTTTTGGAACACCCTGTATATTTAAAAATATTTGTAAGATGTTACTTATATTGACTTACATAATATCACTGTATTAGAAACTAACTCCATGATGTCGGTCGTCATTCACCCCTTATATATATATATATATATATATACAGTATGTCCCCGGATCGACTTTAAAAGAGGGAAAATTCTCTTATTTTTGATTTCTCAGAAAATTTCATTCTTGCTGATTTGCCCTGCTTGTTTTCAAACCCCCGAAACACAAATTACTTGCTATTTAACTCAAACGGTGCTCGAGATAATATCATTTTTCTTGAAAAATTCGAGCTTTTCGTAATTTTTTGAAGTAAATTGATTTGTTTCAAAGGAAAAATCAAATTGGTCTCACAAGTTTTAATTAATAAATTTAACAATTGATGGTAAAATGATTCAAATTCTCAAAAAACTGAACTATTCATTTTCTATTCGAACAATGCTGCTCCTTTTTCCGCACAGATTTCGATGCGAGCTCTGAATTCATTGAAACTGCGCCTTATTTCTTCGATTGAAAGGGACTGGACAGCATTCCGTATCCTATTTTTCAATTGCTCTTCATCATTGTCTAATGGCTCACTGTACACAATTTGTTTTAAACGACCCCACAGATAAAAGTCCATTATTGTGAGATCAGGACTTCTCGGCGGCCATAAAATGGGACCATCTCTTCCTATCCAGTTATCATGGAACTCTGTATTGAGCCACTGGCGAACAGTACCGGCATAATTAGCAGGGCACCCATTGTGCTGGAAGAACATTTCAATTTGGTAGTTCAATGGCAATTCATACAATTTATCAGTTAAAAAATTTTGCAACATTTCCAAATATGAATAACGGTTTAAATTTTGATCAAAAAAATATGTGCCAATAATTCTATGGTACGAAACCGCACACCACACATTAACTTTTTTCAAACATTGTCTGCGACTAGCAATTCGGGAGTTTGGATTCGTCCTACTCCAGTAACGGCAATGTTGGGAGGAAACGACTCCGTTAGTTGAAAAGGTCGATTCATCGGAGAACATTATTCGTTTATGAATCTTCCAAAACTCTATTGCCCATTTCCAAACAAAAATCCAGACGTTTGCCTTCATCATCGTTCTCTAAAGTTTGCCTAAATTGCGGCTTAAATGGTAAAATTTTGTTCTCCTTGAAGATTCTTTGTAAATGAGATTTACCTATCCGAATTTGTAGTGCCCTCCTTCTTAAAGATAACCTTGGAACTTCTGTTGCGGAATGACCGGCGAGAACACTAGCAGCATCTTCTTCATCGAACAACTGTTTTGGCTTCTTTAGGTTTAAAACCGAGCCTGTTTGAAGGAATTTAGTTACCAAGTTTTTTGCTCCGGCATTCGAAATGGCAACCTCCGGGTATTTTTGGTTGAATTTTCTGATAACAACTCGGTAGCACCCTTCCCCAGTTCCGTAACATTGAATTAGATAAATTCTTTGTTGTAAAGTCAACATTATAGCATACAATTCAAATTAGCATGAATTAATTTGTAGTTCAACAGAATTATCACATTTGACAATTTCTGTCAGTGGTGTTTTTCAATGAAATCCGCCTACTAAAGTTACTTCTAAAAATTTGGAAAATCATCAAGTCCAATTTTTCAAGAGAAATGATATTATCTCGAAAACCGTACAAGTAAAATAGAAAGTAATTTGTGTTTCGGGGGTTTGAAAACAAGCAGGGAAAATCATCAAGAATGAAATTTTCTGAGAAATCACAAATAAGAGAATTTTCCCTCTTTCAAAGTCGATCCGGGGACATACTGTATATAATATATATATATATATATATATATATATATATATATATATATATATATATATATATATATATATATATATATATATATATATATAATTAATTACTATCTTTGCTGTACTGCACTGTAAAGTATGAAACTGACTGATATCTATTAAACTCTGTCTGAGATGAAAATGCCTGTTTGACATACAGTATTGATTTTTTGTTTTTACACTGTTGCCTATTTTCGTAATTAACTTATAAAAGATGTTGCATAATTATCCTAAAAAAATTGTTTTTAAAATTATTTCATTCCTTTTAATTTTCATTTTGTAGGTTGGAGGGGTCGTGTATTGTTCCACACCAAATTTGTAATCATTCAACATCTTACACAACTTGATCCTATTCTGTACGTAGCGGACCGCGAAAATTTTACTATTGTAATAAACTATGGCAAATTTCCATTGTTACCGCGATAGAAAATATAATTAGTGGATGTTTTTTTTAATATCTTAATAATACGTCGTAATTTGCCAATGTTTTAAAAATATTTTATTTATATATTTTATGTGTGGAATGTGGGATTGTTTGTAACTAATATTTGGCTGAGGGTTGAAAAACATGTGTTTTTTGGTCTGACTAGCAGGTGTTAAAATAATGCATTACTGAAGGCGCGTAACCAATCATTGGAGTTTCTTATGCGCCGATTCTTAATGTAAGAATGTCAATAGCTTAATAAGTAATTGTGTCGGTACAGACCACGATCAAAAGATTTCTTTATTTGTTACTTTGAAACTCGAGAGCTACATGTAGGGATAAAATTAAAGACAATACAAGACCCTCTACCTCTGGTATTTGCGTGAATTAGTTTGTTGTTTATATTTATATTTGTGTAGAGGTGGGCTGGTGAACGGGTACATGATACCGCTTGTTATTAATTGTAAAAGGCAATGGCCAGTGGGTACGCACTCGCGGGGCCAGATAACCATTTAACCATTATACACCTTGAATTTTATTTTTATTGTTATATAGATGAATGTTTAACCTGAGAAAGGAGCATTGTATTTTTCCAACGCCCTCCTTGTCTATTTTCTTTTGTCTTTGCCTTTACTTTATTATCACCTGTGCAATTTTGCTGTTGTTGTATTTTATGTGGGGTCTAGGACAATTCGCCGTCGCCGGTTCGCCTTCGCCGATTCGCCGTCGCCAATTAGCCGTCGGGACAGTTGGCCGTCGGTCAAATTCGCCGTAGGGACGATTCGCCGTACAAATCGTTGCTTTTTGATGTGCTATTATATTTCTCGTATGATAATGGATACCCTTACTTTAAATAGATTTTCTATGAGTTGGTAATAGGAGGCTTAAGTTAGAATTGGGAATGAATCGACCATCAATTTGGAAGTTCATCGATGCCCTGCGCAAGGTGAAGAAGGGGCGGGATACATATTATGAACAGCTAGTTGCTGGCAATCCACCACCCTTAAAGTTGAGGAAGTACAGGAATGCCGATAACCGCATTTTAAGATAAGTTAGGAATTTCAATGGTACTAATATATTAGAATATCTGAGGGGCTTAGCACATAATTACAATATGTAGGTCAATTTATAGTTAATATGTACATATCCTATTTTACTTATTAAAATCGTTTTACATCCGTAGTATTTTTTTACGTTATGCATTAATTTTGTGTGTTGGCATACCTAAGAACAAATTAATTTTATAAATTCGTCTAAAACATCCCCCGACGGCGAATCGTCCCTACGGCGAATTTGACCGACGGCCAACTGTCCCGACGGCGAATTGGCGACGGCGAATCGGCGAACGCGAACCGGCGACGGCGAATAGTCCCCAACCCTTTTATGTGTACCGTAATTCGCTTTATTGTTTTATGTGCTTATTTACTGTTTGGTATTAGGATTTTTATTATGATTTTTGTTTTGATTATTTATGACCCAATTGTGCGTGTGACTACATGTGTTTTTTTTATTATTGTGTTTCTGTGTAACTAAACTGATTTTTATTCATTTTCTCTTAATGTTATAATTTTGTACGCATTTTAACCTGATTTAATGGTGTTTTGTTATATATTTAACCCTTTCATTGTTTTTTGTTTGTGTATTATTTGATTTAATAATGTAAAGTGAGTTTTATTGGTGGTTCTTTCCCACAATAGTATATTAAAGGGTTAAACCACCGTTGCGCATCGTTGATTTTAATTTGAGTAGTTTAATTTTTCTTATCTCCCCCTCATGATGCAACACACCTCATGCAGCCTATCTAATTCAGATAGCACAACGTACCTACCACTAGACGCCCACTTCGATTGAGATTTGAGGTTTGCGAGTAATTAAATACTAGACTTGGAAATAAATTCTAATGTTTTAATTATTGTCAAAGTAAGGCAGGCAATTAATTTGAGTAATAGTCAAGTCAAGATGAATTATTTAGCGATTGTTTTGTTCTTGAAGTTGCATTATTGTAAATAAGTTCAAATTACGCTTTTCAAGATAGGGTACCAGGGGGACGCTACAATCCGAATATTTTTTTAGTGTTACTAGTATCTGTTATTTATTAGTGTATAAACTAATAACGCTAAATCGAAATTAATATTAATGTAGACGTTAAAAGGAATGTAATGGGCTTGATATAAGATACAGTAGAATTTAAAAAAGTTAAATATGTGGTTACAAACTAGTTGATGTAGCCCTTTTAGGCTTGTTCTGTTTAAACTAGTAGTGTTAACGGTGACTTAATTTTGGTCGACTAATGGCCGGTTGCATAAACAATATTTTAAGACTTTCTTTACTAATGCGCTCTTAAATTTCAGACTCTCTTAAATTTAATTGGGTTGCATAAAAGAAAATTAAATTAGTTTAAGCTCTTCTTAACTAAGTATGCGATTCATGTCGCAACATTGGTAATTCCGTTAGTTCGACGCTTTGACATCAATAATGAATTGAGGTTACATTGTTTGTTTAGGTTATTGCAGTTATCAACAGTTCACTGTGGTAATTTACGTCTTGATTTATAATATTATTCCAATAATAATAAATTCTTTGCCTTAGAAATGGATAATAATATAACCAAAAAGGGGTGCGACTTACACCGAATTCGAGAAACAATTGCTTCTCGGCTTAATTAATCGGTAAGTATTATTTTAATTAGATAAAAAAATAAGTATAAACGAGCAACAAATTCCATGATATTGTAACTTCAATTAATTCATAACCTTGGAGTTGAATGCATTCCTACATAATACTACCAAGTACTCGAGGAAGCCCAGAAATATTATAAAAACCATTAACTACTTCAGGTATCTCTTCGTTATTTGGCATAAATATGTACTCATTTTTCAATCTTGCTATTCGATACGTCACTCGCTTTACTATACTGCAGACAGTTGATCGATGTACATTAATGGTATCTCCTACTACTTGCTGAAATGCACCTGTAGCGTAATATCTTAAGGTGATCAAAACTTGATTTGTGCTATCGATCGATTTATTTCGCTGGGTTACTGGCTGGATGTTGTTACCTATACGTAATACAATATCTCGTACCATCGCTTTTGAGAACCGAAATCTTCATAAAACTCAGTATCTTTGAGAATAACCATGGGATTAGTACGATTTCTAAATACTCGCGGACGTCTACGTCTTCGAAGACGAGGTTGAAAATCTTCCAAAGAGGAAAGTGACGAATCAGACATAGTTACTAAAATGATTTGTTTATATTATAAATAAATATGATTGTGTACGTATTACTTACTTGTAGTTGTTTTTGGTATTTATTAAAAAATAAAATAAATTAAAAATTAAAAAATATTTTATATATTGTATCTTAATGAAAATACAATGAAAATTTATTGAAATTTAATAAAATAAATAACTGAATTTTCTGAATTTTAAATCGAAAGCAAATTAATTTAAGATATTGTTATCTCAAATCTTATAAAGATTTAGCGGCATTTGAGTCTAGCTTAACCTTAATATTTTGTTTATGCAACCCGATTTTTAGTTTAAAAACGTCTCAACTACTTTAAGAACGTCTGAAATTTAAGACCTTCTTAAACATGGCGGATGACGTTTATGCAACCGAAAATTATATTTGAGACGTTCTTAACGACTTAAGAAAGCTTTAAAATTTAAGATAGGCTTTATGCAACCGGCCATAATTCCTTAAAGCTCAATCTAACGTTTGGCCACTTACAAAAACGTAGTTATCAGTGGTTGTGTAGATGTCAGGTAAAATACCGAAAATTAACGTAAAAAGAGAACATAATTATAATACCCTTAATCTTTAACACAGTCATAATATACAAACTAATATTAACTTTGTAAATATTATTATTCTAGATGTATTTTCATTTGTATTTATCTTAATTACTACATGTTAATTTATAATATAAAAACTTAGTCGATCTCTAATATTCTGTATATTGCAATGATATACTGAAGAATTCAACCAAGAGCAAGTTTTAATAAAAGTTAATATTAAATAATAAGTTCATTTTCGTGATAAAATCAAGAAAATTCAAGTTCTATTAAACTCACACGTTTTGGCAACAGTTATGTTTTATTTACCCAATCATTTGAAATTATCTCCACAGAAACAATTGTTTGCTACAGCGTAAAATAAAATGGTGAAGGTAGAACATTTCATTATACGATTATGACAGAAGAAAATAGTTACTGGTCATTATGTCGTGTAAAAGAATTTAATTGGGATTATCTGAAACTCGGAATTAAATTCATGGTTTATTAAAATATATAATTCTTTTAATTCCTTTTAACATGTACAAGTTGCAGTTTAAACCGTAGCCATAAAAGAAAACACAGCCCATATACCAACCACGGGCCATAAATCGGTTAAATGTATCATAAAGTAAAATTCAAGACAAGTTTAACGATGGACAAAAACGCGGAATCAAGATCAAATAATGTACACTGGAAAATAAATGTTCCTGTAGTTCTTTCTCTAGTTGATAGTGGTATTACTTATGCAATAAAAAACTCCATTAAATAACTTGAATTATGAAAAAACGTAGGAATGTTTGAATAAGAATATGAATAATGCATTTCGGCTGTTTTGTTTACTAAATACCACCATTTACACAGTGCATATGGAAAAGCAGCATTGGAAAAATAAACATTTTCAGTAAATGATCCTCGGGGTAAATTCAATTTAATATATCCAAGTTTGCAACTTTCGACTAAATAATGTAATTCAGATTCTCAAATGACACGATTGACAAATAATCCAGTAACATGAAATGTGAATAAAAAACAGAGTTTATTAGGATCGTATGGTAAAATAACATAAAACCACACATACGTGTTTTGTTGTCATTCGCATATGTAATGCTTTCGCAACAACCATTTGCATTGTACATACTCCTCTTGTACAAAATTAATATACCCACTTCATGTGATTAATCTATTTCACACTTTTAAAGAAGAAAAATTTATTATAAAGTTGACAGTATCATTAATTAGTAGAGCGGAGAATGTTTGTTTCTGATTTTAACTGTAGGTTAATGTAGTTTCGTATTCTAATATAAACTGGGTGCTGTAAATAAAAAATATTTGACAAATAACTCTTACTTTAGTTATTTTACTTTTAATGCCCATTCACAGCGTTTTTTACTTAAAAAATTCTTTAGTAAGTAGTTCAAACATTTAAGCAGTTCTTATATATAGTGAACGTTGCACCATTTCTAAATTCTTAGCTAAGGACTGCTTAAGAATTAGTATGTATGGCAACCATGTAATAATTTAGTAAATTTGGTTTTATTTGTAGTAAAACTTTGTTAGTAGTTACATACGTCGCTACTTCTGCTCTTCCATTTAACCCATTTTATTTAGCATGAGTTTTGAACGGAAGATTACAATTTAGGGAGAAGTTTATGTGTGTAGATGTAAATGTAAAAGTACATAGTGATGGTGGACACAGTGTAAATGAATTTAACATAATTAACCAAGCTAGAATTAGCTATAATTAGAATAAGTAAAGAAAGGATGACTGATTAACTATGAATGAGTAGTTTACTATTTTCAACATTATTTTACTGCAACATTTTACGGTCAAGTATGAATTGATGGACATGCTTTTTAAACTGGTTCGTGGTTAGTTTTTTGCAATAGTCAGGTAGTGAATTATAAACATTGACGATATTATAACTAAAAGAGCGTTCAAAATGTGAGGTTTTATGCAGAGGAGGGGTAATTAAGGAACAGAATCTGGTGTTAGCACTGAACTTTATCTTTTCGTAGAGGTACGGTGGTATTTTGCCAGTAATGATTTTATGGTACAGAGTAGCAGAGTGCACAAATCTTCTGTTTTCATATTTAACCACTGTGTATCAATTAATTTGTGTGAAATGTGTTCATACTTCCTTATACCATAAATCAAGCGTAGGCAGGAATTCTGAATTTTTTGAATTCTTTGTTTGTCCGTAGCATCTAAGCAAGGTCCATAGAGAACGTCACAGTAGTTAAACTGCGAGAGGACAAGTGACTTACATAGGATAATTTTTAAATCTTGACCAATGCTGTGTCGATTCTGAAAGATCAGTTTTAAATTTAAAAATGCTTTCTTTATCATCTCTGAGACTTGTGCCTTAAATCTAAGGTTAGAGTCCATAATCACTCCAAGATTTTTAACTTACTCCTGAACAAGTAATATAGACTCCTTAACACGAATTTGTACGGCACATTTATGTGGGTCCCTTGCCTTACTTTTACCGAATAGCATCACAGATGATTTTGATGCATTGATATGCAACCCGTGGTCCTCAGACGTTTTAATAAGACTGCAGATATCACTATTTAAGCACTCTACCGCTTGCGTTGTACTACATTCCTCAAAACCGTAGAATAGTTGAGTGTCATCTGCATATTGATGAAACTTTACATACTTTAGACTTTTGTGAAAATTCGAAGTATACAAGACGAAAAGCAAGGGGCCCAAAATCGATCCCTGTGGAACCCCACAGGTTACAGGCAGTGAATCAGACTTTTTATTGTTGAGTACTACTAGTTGTGTTCTATCCTTAAGATAATTTCCAACTAAGGTATATCGACGTAAACATGCTCTCTGTATGTTATTTTTGGAAAGTGTCCTTAGTACATTTAAATATCTGTTGTAGAACACCACACGACCTTCCAATCTACAAAATGGAAATTATAAGAAGTTCGTTACGGAAATAGACGAAATTGTAAACGCAAAAACAATCATCTAAGTCAGAATGACATTTAAAACTTCATGTCAAAATAAAATAGAGATTAATAAACATAAATAAATGTTAACGTAAAAAAAATTCCAAAGCCGCCAGCTTCTATCAAAATATCGATAATACAGTTTCAGCATTTTCAATCATATTTATTTCATTTTTACGTTTGTTTCACTTTACCTTAAAAAAATTTTGTAAAGAAAATTTATGTAAAATTAGATTTTCTTTAAAAAATACGTCTACACTTTTTCTTATAAAAAATTTGAACACTTAAACTCTACCTTAGGAATTTTTTTGCCGTTCAAAAATTGTACAGAACATAATTAATCGGTATATTTAAGATCTATATCTAGTTATTTTTATATCTTTGAAATATGCAGCTGTTTTAGAAATATTTGATAAAAACCAAAAACCGGTCCTAATAACCCCCCCCCCCCCCTCTTCACCGCTGGATTTTTCCTGAAATCTATTCAGCTATAAGCAAGCTTAAATACAAAATTTTAAGTACGTAGATATTTTCGTTCTGGAGTTATCGTGGATACTAATATACATCCACACAGGCATAGACATCCAGACATGATGGCCGATCTTGGAGAAACTTGTCCAAAAGTTTTGAGCTAATAAGTCGATTTAGTGATAGTGAAAAAAAAGTCGATTGCATAACTTATACCTACGTACGTATACGTAGGTTGGAAGGTAAAAATTGAGAACAAGGTAAGCGTTGGGTATTTCTTTACAATATTTAAATTGATTATAATCGTCTAACATTATTTAATTTTGTGGGATTCGTATCAAATATAATTTTACTGAGAGTGAGGAACAATTACTGTTTAGCATCATCCACAAATGCAAAGAAGAAGCAGAAAACTGGAATAATGATTGCGTTTGTAACGAATGCCTAATAAATTTAAATTTCGTACTATTTTAAATGATATTTTGGAGTTATATCTTATATGGTATTTTATAGAATGACAAATGATTGTTTGTTGTGTGTATATGTTTATTTAATATTAATACGAAAAGATTGAATTTACTTCTATAAGTTATGTACATATTTAATTAGGAAATATTTAAATAAACGCGGTAATCTACAAATGCATAAATGAGTTGTAGAGGGAGGGGAATCAACTGTGAACATGTATTGCAGTAAGTAGTTAGAGTTGGTTGAAACTAACCAAGGGTGATGTTGCCGAGGTACGAGTGACTGTAGTATATAGTCACGCTACCCACTAAGTTAAGAAATAAAGTAAGGTAAAAGATAGCGTATAATAGAGAAGAAGTAAGAATACCTTCCTTGTTAAAATAATAAAAGGCGAGAGCGAATAAAAGTGCATATAACGCCAAACAAGTGATAAGGAGAAAATTGACGTTAAAAAGAAATAAATTACGTGTTTTGTGCATATTGAAGGTCCCATATGACTACATTTAAAGGGTGAATGAACTATATAAAATACAGTGATCGGCCTAAATTGGTTAATTAGTAAATAAAGACGAATAACACGAAATCATTAACAATTAGTTTGTATGATCAGCATTACCGTTTGTGATTGCATGCGATCATAGTGAAACGAACAATTAAAGTGATAATTAAAAACTGTAAAGATATTCAACAAATATTTACAGAATCAATAAATTGTTGGAATAAAAATTTGAGTTGTACAATTCAGCGACAAACTTTCACAAAGGAACAACGGAATACGGCTCCAGAGCGGTGGTATACTAACGAACCATCGAACCTTTGACCTTCAAAAAATGACAAGTAAGATTGAAAATCATTGTACATACTAGATGATAAAAATATTAAATATAATAATAGGATTGTTTTTTATGTGTTAATTTAGACAAAGCATTTCTGCATTTTGGGGATTTAGTAATTATTAAATAAGTACAATGTTTTGACTTATTTTCATTATTAACCATTACGACTACTTCGAGCTCTAATACTGAAAGAAGTGATTTCAATAAAGCTACAAATTACATGCATCTTAACAAAATCAAATTGAGTATAAATTAGGTAATTAATAACAATAATCATTTCTTTTAATAAACAAGTTAGCCGGCGCCAACAAACAATAAAGGAATTTGGTGAAGCAAACATCGAGTTCTTTTACTCAAACTGCCCAAATTAAATTAGAAGGTAACCATTTTAAGTTCTCACAAAAACAATATAGGTTTTTACTAAAGGATTATAAAATTACTAATAATTGTAAAAGAACCTACAATTCATTCTTTTTGCGCGACTATGCTCTATCTGGTTGTTTACCTTGTCTGTTTCTACGACCATAATTTTTGCTACGAATAAGTACGACGGTAAGTATTTTAGCGTTCTAGAAGGTTAATTAAATTTATTCAATTTTAAATAATAACAATTTTTATAATTTACTTATTAACATAAATATTGAAAGTACAATTATTGCAGTTTCCAATTGTCACCGGAAGCTTATTTTGGAAAACAGGTGGCGATGAAAAAATTTCAGTACCATGTGCTGGAACCTCGTGCGACTCTTGTGAATAAGTTTCCTTCTCGCTACAACTAATGTACCCTTTCCAATAACCTGATTAGTGCATTTCCCATTTCTATAATTTAAAAAGAAATGAAATGATTTTGCATTTTCTGGACGGAGATTTTTATATTTGTAATACATGTCCAAATAGTTAACTTTATTATGTGCAATATTAATAACAACAAATCAAATTAAATCATCCCTTAACCGTACAATATTTCTACCATTTGATGCAGGCATTTCAGGAATGTTACCAGTAGCAGTTAGTTGTTGTAATTCGTCATCATTAATATCATCTGGTAAACGTGGTGACTGCATATCATTCATAGAACGTGCAATATTTTGTAGAACAGCTGTAGGTACAATTACTGCAAAAAACTGTGCGTAGTTTCGGTCTTATACCAAATGCCAATACACGGAAACGGCGTTTTCAATTACCAAACAGTCGCTCAACGATGTTCTTTGGTCTTGTGTGTGAATCTTTGTACAACTATTTAGCTCTTGTACGTGGGTTTGGTAATGTTGTTCAAAAATAATGTGTGACCACTATCACTTATTCAATAATTATAGTGATTTAAGTTAGGTTTAATACATTAAAATGTTATACAAACAACGTACATAATTTCTAAATTTGCATTTGAAATTGCTTGGACATTAAGAGAAAAATATAATTTCCTAAAGATTTCCCCGCCATCACCTCCAAGAAACTGTACTTTAATGTGCAGAAGTTTAAAAAAATTCATATTGAATGCGCTGCACCTCAAAAGCATTTTCAAGCATCTCAATAAATTATGGTCGTCTTGCAATAGCTTCAGATACTCCTGGTATTTGTATTTGTAATACATGTCCAAATAGTTAACTTTATTATGTGCAATATTAATAACAACAAATCAAATTAAATCATCCCTTAACCATACAATATTTCCACCATTTTCTGCAGGCATTTCAGGAATGTTACCATTGGCAGTTAGTTGTTGTAATTTGTCATCGTGGATATCATCTGGTAAACGTGGTGACTGCATATCATTCATGGAACGTGCAATATTTTGTAGAACAGCTGTAGGTACAATTACCGCAAAAAACTGTGTAGTTTCGGTCTTATACCAAATGCCAATACACGGAAACGGCGTTTTCAATTACCAAATAGTCGCTCAATGATGTTCCTTGGTCCTATGTGTGCATCTTTATACAACTGTTCAGCTCTTGTACGTGGGTTTGGTAATGTTGTTCAAAAATAATGTGTGACCACTATCACTTATAATTATAGTGATTTAGGTTAGGTTTAATAAATTAAAATGTTTTACTAACAACGTACATAATTTCCAAATTTGCATTTGAAATTGCTTGGACATAAAGAGAAAAATATTATTTCCTATTTCTAAAGATTTCGCCGTCATCACCTCCAAGAAATTATACTTTAAGGCGCAGAAATGTAAAAATTAATCATATTGAATGCGCTGCACCTCAAAATCATTTTCAAGCATCTCAATAAATTATGGGCGTTGTCTTGCAATAGCTTCAGATACTCCTGGTATAATTGTTGATGCAGTTGATGTGTGTATTCCAGGCGATGGAAAACGCAAAGTCACTAACAACTGGTTCATAGGGGAAACACTGCAGTGTTGTTGTAAATTTAAATAACTTACACGTTATTTAGAAATTCCTACACTTCTATATAAACCTGCACCCTTAAACACGTTCGTTTTGTTAAACGAAATCGCCTAAAAAGGTTATATTCGCCATGGAATGAAAATAATCAGATTTGGTGTAAAACATCCTAGGAAATCCAACTGTCCCTTTTAAGCTTCGAATGGATCTGATGAACGCACATACAACATAAGGATTGCTGGTTTTTAGTATGATACGAAATTTCGCAGGTCTGTTAGCTTCATTTTAGCAATTGAAACAGTTTCTGTATTTTACAGTATAACAGTAAAGCATTTTAAAATGCTTTCCTCCATGGTGAAATTGCCATGTTTACTTTTGTGGGAGACTACTTCATTGGCATAAATCAGGTGCGTCTTTTACCTTCCAAAATACGTATATGTATGTAGGTATAGAAGCTTATGCGTGTATGCGCGTGTGCGTGCGTGCCTGTGTGTGCGTCTGTGCCTGTATGTGAGCGTGTGTGCGTGTGTGACTTAGTGCGTGTGTGGGAGAGTGCGTGTGTGCTGGTGTACGTGTGTGTGAGTGTGCGTGTGTGCTTGTGTATGTGTCTAACTGTGTGCGTGTGTGTTTCATTCCCTACGCAACGGGAAAAGTGGTCTACTTGAGCTTTCCAAGCTCCATCAATCACATTGATGGATTCCCAATACACTTACATACATTAAGTATGTATGCATGATGGGACTAAGGATAGGTCCGGTTGGGATGGGATCGGAAGGGACAGGGTTAGGGATCTGAGAGGGGACATATTACCCCAGCATTCGTTTAAATATCCGCACATCACATGCGTATAAGCAGTGATCATGTAGCATTATGTGTATGAGGAAAACCCCCTGAAAAAATCTCAAACCGGGTAGACGGTAACAGTAATCGAACCAATTACCTACAGAATGCTACGCTAAATCGTGTTACCACAGGCCCATAAACTCGGTACACAACTAGAAGATCTGTTTACATATTAAATGAGGAACAGATTTTAAGATACAATAGACGAATACACACGCTCGTATGACAATAGGTGTAAGTTAATAACTAAAATTGTTATAGAATCGTTCAAATACCGCAAAAAACATACTTACAAGTAAACGATTTTAACCCGAAAATATAAATATTTTTGATAATGACCTCAAAATCGTGAAATTTTACACTTACACTTTCACATAATAGGATTACCTATAACAGTAATGCAATTTCTGTTAATAAACCTTTTTGTTGCATTTTAGTCTCATATTTATAATATCCAATCAATTATTGGAAAATTTTTGTTTGATATAAATTAGATTACTGAAACAATCTGGAGAGCAGGCATTCCATAAGACACAACTTGGCTGCATTTACTGTTACCTTACGAGGTGTAACGTGTTTGATGATCTGCATGTATTTTAGTTAAAAATATAACATATACCAAAAAATATACAGTGCGATTAACACAAATATACTCTAAAAAATGTTATATCCGAATATCTATTGAACTAATTAATACGAAGTGTAACACCCATTACTTTATACTGCACATGTGAAGCACTGTTTCAAAATCTTGGAGTCTGATTTAAGTAAAGCTTATATTATGATAATTACCATACTGACAACTTATTTAATGAATTAATAACTGAAGTAAGCGTTTAAGCATAACTTTTTGGGTTAAAATCGAGGGTTACTATTTATATTTTTTGCGATATCTAAACATTTTAATAGCAACCAGTCCTGAGTGAAAACTACAGAACGTGTTAACAAATATTAATGTCAACAAATTATTAATGAGATAACTAAAACAATATTAGCTATCGTTACATTAATAGAAGTTTTTGAAGTTATGTTATTCATTGTAAATATATGTATATTACTTGGGTATATTTAGGCATCTTTTTTTCTTTCAATAATTAAAGTTTAGTGGATATTTTGATCTCATTGTATATAATTACGAATATCTGTGTATACGAGTATGTTTTTATCCCCTACAGTGGGTATTTAGAAGGTTCCCCGAGACGATCATATCTTAAGTTTACCTTTACATTATTGAAAAGAGCTGTAAATCATCTTACCTTACCTGGTGCTTTGTCTTATCGTATCGTCAAGAAATGAAGCTCTCGACAGCAATTCATTCCGATATAATATATTAACCTTATTTTGAGTGGCTAACAAGTACTTTCAGTGTAAATTACGTATTTACTAAGTGAACACATTAGATCAATTGCTTTACAAACATTAAAGTAAAGCTAGTCTAGTATTGTTGCGGAAATTTTAGTACTATTGTAATGAAAAAGAAACAGCTGACTTCTAAGATAAAAATTTTTGAGTGCATAACCTTACTTCAGTAAGGTTATTTGTAAAACTGAACGTTATACAGTTTAAATCATCTTTCATTGCGAAATAATCCTGCATTATGAATTAGTTCACTATCGTAAAGCTCTGTGAAATGTTAAGTACTGTTTTATTTGCTTTTATGTTAGGGTTAATCAGTAGATATTATTTTGTTTCATTAAATATACAGATAAATACAGCTGTTGTCTTGTTTACAAAGATTACATGTGGTATTAAAGTACAAATTTCTCATTTTTTGTTGTATTTTAATTATTTAACCTAATAAAAATACGAGTGTCCCTCGACCTGATTAACTGACTTTATCTGTTAAAATATCTCTGCCTCCCTTAAAACCTGATAAACAAAAGAAGTTTCAATCTACAGTAAGTTTTGTAGTGTACCTTGCTGAGCTAGACCGTGGTGCAAACTTACCTTTTTGTTGAAGTGACAATTGGTTTAAGTTGGATTCTGAGAGGAAGTAGAATTTCTCTTTATTTGTTATAATTGCATATTTCTTTATTTGTTATACATGATATTATGATCTAAAGCCTACTATTACATGTTAGATTATTTTGAGCAGTGATTAATAACTAAGCTTTGAATAGATTAAAAATTATAGAACAGTCATGAAAATGATATTCTAGAACACTATCTACGGTCTAAAGCTAACGCTGAAAAATGCAATCAAGAACTTTGATACGTATTTATTTAATCTTTAAACGTTATCTTTAAAATACATGATCGTTACAAAACAATTACATTTCAGTCTTTATCGGTCTGGGACAAGTGGTACACGTGTTTGTTGTAGTAGTATTAGTCTGTAATGTGCATTTCGCATGTTCGTGCAATACCGTACATTGTTTTGTGTTAGGCTTGTTTGATGTATATTGTTATTTTAACAACATTAGCTAATGATGAATGCGTCGCAAACTGTGCTCACTAGGAGTGTGATTACCGAGTCTAGACAGGAGCTTTATTGCCCTATATTTGGTGAAGCACGAAGTTTGCTCCAAAACACAGCTGTCATGACGTCAAGATACAGATTCTTCCTATGTGGTTGACACGTTGAAAGTAAGAAGAGACAATAGTCGTGTTAGGGCGGATTTGAAAAGTCACTTCACTCCATCTGAGAAGAGTTGGGACTTTTCTTTGACGGACGGAAAGATGATACTTTGGTCATCGAAAAATTTAATGCCAATCAATTTCGCAGAAATGTGAAAGAACACTATTCTCTTATCCAGGATCCTAGGTCAACCTGTATTCGACTTGTGTCTCCATCATTGAGTTCATCAAGTGATATAACGCATGTTTTTCTGAACTGCCAATAGCAATTGAAAAACTAGCAGGGTATGATGGAACTGCAACCACCACTGGATGAAAGAACGGTACCATCCACCAACTAGCAAGTTATGTAGAACGCCCACTACAGTGGGCGTATGCGTCCTGCATTTTAATGAGCTTCCTTTTTGCCACATTGCCATATTGACGGTCAAACTGCAGGGCCTAAATCTTTTACTGGATCAATTGGTTAGCAGCTCACTTGCTTTGAAAAACTCCCTATTGTCGATAATGAACCCATAGGTTGTTCGACTTCTGATATAGACAGGAATTTATTGAGCAGAGTGCAACAGTATTTTTTGGACATTTATAATGCAATCACCTTAAGACATTGTCCAGAAGACTTGGCAAATCGGTACCCTGTCCATTTATTCCATTCCAGATGGCTAACTGCGGCCAAACGAGTCCTTAGGTTGTATATAAGTTCATCAGATCCATCCGAAGCTTAAAAGGGACAGTTGGATTTCCTAGGATGCTTTACACCAAATCTGATTATTTTCATTCCAAGGCGAATATAACCTTTTTAGGTGATTTCGTTTAACAAAACGAACGTGTTTAAGAGTGTAGATTTATATAGAAGTGTTGGAATTTCTAAATAACATATAAGATTTTTAAATTTACAGCAACAACACTGTTTCCGCTATGAACCAGTTGTTAGTGACTGCGTTTTCCATCGCCTGGAATACACACATCAACTGCATCAACAATTATACCAGGAGTATCTGAAGCTATTGCAAGACAACGCCCATAATTTATTGAGATGCTTGAAAATGATTTTGAGGTGCAGCGCATTCAATATGATTAATTTTTACATTTCTGCACCCTAAAGTATAATTTCTTGGAGGTGATGACGGCGAAATCTTTAGAAATAGGAAATAATATTTTTCTCTTTATGTACAAGCAATTTCAAATGCAAATTTGGAAATTATGTACGTTGTTAGTAAAACATTTTAATTTATTAAACCTAACCTAAATCACTATAATTATAAGTGATAGTGGTCACACATTATTTTTGAACAACATTACCAAACCCACGTACAAGAGCTGAACAGTTGTATAAAGATGCACACATAGGACCAAGGAACATCATTGAGCGACTATTTGGTAATTGAAAACGCCGTTTCCGTGTATTGGCATTTGGTATAAGACCGAAACTACACAGTTTTTTGCGGTAATTGTACCTACAGCTGTTCTACAAAATATTGCACGTTCCATGAATGATATGCAGTCACCACGTTTACCAGATGATATCCACGATGACAAATTACAACAACTAACTGCCAATGGTAACATTCCTGAAATGCCTGCAGAAAATGGTGGAAATATTGTATGGTTAAGGGATGATTTAATTTGATTTGTTGTTATTAATATTGCACATAATAAAGTTAACTATTTGCACATGTATTACAAATATAAAAATCTCCGTCCAAAAAATGCAAAACCATTCCATTTCTTTTTCAATTATAGAAATGGGAAATGCACTAATCAGGTTATTGGAAAGGGTGCATTAGTTGCAGCGAGAAGGAAACTTATCCACAAGAGTTGCACGAAGTTCCAGTACATGGTACTGAAATTTTTTCATCGGCATCTGTTTTCCAAAATAAGCTTCCGGTGACAATTGGAAATTGTAATAATCGTACTTTCAATATTTATGTTAATAAGTAAATTATAAAAATTGTTATTATTTAAAATTGAATAAATTTACTTAACCTTCTAGAACGCTAAAATACTTACCGTCGTACTTATTCTTAGCAACTAGTAAACAAAAATTACTGCCGTGGAAACAGACAAGGTGAACAATCAGATAGAGCATAGTCGCGCAAAAAGAATGAATTGTAGGTTCTTTTACAATTATTAGTAATTTTAAAATCCTTTAGTAAAAATCTATATTGTTTTTGTGAGAACTTAAAATAGTTACCTTTTAATTTAATTTGGGTAGTTTTATTTTACTTGCTATCAGGTTTCAGTTTGAGTAAATTAACTCCATGATTGCTTCACCAAATTCTTTTATTGTTTGTAGTAGTAATATTGGACCGGTTCTGGACCAGTTCAAGGTCACTCGCCCTCTGGTGGTGAGAAACGAAAGCTTTTGGAGCTCTTTCAAGGTCAAACTTTTGGCGGTAAATTTAAAATTTTGGAGCTGATCAAGGTCAAAGCTAAAAACAGAAGTTGCAAGGTAATAATAAATCTAAAAATAGAGTTTTCAAGGTCAAAGGTTATTGACCTACGGTGGTGTCATATTACATTTCTTAGAAATATAAAAAGGTCAAGGTGAAAAGCTAAAAAATAGAAATTGCAAGGTAATCATAAATCTAAGAATAGAATTTTCAAGGTCAAACTTTTTGGCGGGAAATATAAATTTTTGGAGCTGATCATCATATTACATTTCTAGTCAAGGTCAAAAGTAGGTATTTAACAAGTTTAAACATGTTGTAATATGTAATCAAGGACACATATTTCTTACATAAATTGCAGCGAGCTGTATGTTGAGATTAGTCAGTCTGCAACTCGTAATTGTTAAATATGGAATTAACAGGGTTAAACCAAAGCACCTATTGCAAACCATTTAAAAATGCGTGCGAGCTCAATATATCGAGAAAGTATAAAGTGATGAATATAAATATAATTAATACTAAGTACGCTGAACGTATAGTGATAGAAACGAGTGATTTTAAATGTGTATTACCGAAACGCTTTTATGCGTATTTCAAAGAAGAAACATGAATTGAAGAATTTAAAACACTCCTAAATACGAAGGATGTGTTCATAAGTAGTTTGGGTGCAGCTGGCAAAATAACAAACAAAACATTTTTTTTAATAGTAGCACCCCTACCATATGTAAAATGGTCGAGCAATCTTGGGAATTGATTAAAGGATATGACAGAATCTTAAAAACTGTTATGATAGAAAACTACAACTGCTGTTCTTGCACATTCAACTCACATAGTGTAGAAGAATGATTCAATTTAAAGGATATAATAAGCTATAGATTGGAATTTCTTGAATCTTACAATCTGACATGTTTTTATGAAAAGTTTATACAAGTTGTTGACTACCGTCGTTTTCGTGAGAAAGAATTCCATGGTAGTGATGATGACATTTATAAAGACATTGAAGATGTTATAAATGCTAAGTATAATATTAATTCACTGTATGCTTAATGGAAATATTGTATTATCATCCTGCTTATCTAATGTATAGTATTTACTAAATAAAGAAATATTAATAACTATGGTTTGTTTTTCAAAATTTAGGTATAAATACCCTGCTTTATCCATCTAGTTAAACAATGTTATGTAAGAAGCAAAAGAGTTCGGGTGGTTTAGTGAATACTCTAATCAATAAACTTCCGTTTGAATTGCATTTACCCGGTTACCGGTATTGTGGTTCTGGTACAAAATTAGAGAAACGACTCGCACACGAAGACCCGTGATATCAGTTACAGAGATTACCGAGATTTAGAAAGTAGACATAAAGCAGTTAAAATTTTACAAAAAAAAGCTTGGGAGCGCTTTAAATAATTAAACGCAACGTTAGGTCAACGAACTGCAGCTTTAGCAGTCAGTACCATCATGAAAGCAAGAAAGAGAAAATTTGGAATGAGGTGTAAACGTCGATCTAATTTGAAGAAGAAGAATAAATGCAATGGTGGAAATTTATTGCATTTACGAAAAACAATAGCTAAAAAAATTAAACCTAACGGAAATTTCACAGACACAATAAAGTCAGCCCTTTCAACGGCAAAACGTATGGTGGAAAGTTTAGGAGTAAAGAAAAACATTAAAGTTCCTAGGGTAATTCCCATTCCTAAACAAGGTGGGTTTTTTACTATTTCTTATTCAGTTATTCGCTGGATTATCAGCAATCGGTGCATTAGCTGGCGGTGCATCAGGAATTGCTAAAGCAGTCAATCAAGCTAAAAATGCTAGAAAATTGCAAGAAGAGACATCACGCCATAATCGTATGATGGAATCGATCGCTATAGACTCCACGAATAAGAAAGGTGGTGCACTTTATCTAAAACCACACAAATCTGGTGGTGGTGCATTATACTTAAATAAATAAATAAAATTTTGGATAATATTTGGCTCCATGTGATGAGCAATTCCTAAAATAATAAATTGTCCAACTTGCCCATACAAACAATGCGATTTACCAATTTTGTTAGGAAAATGGTTTCCTAACAAAATTGGTAAATTAATAGAATATTTGGTTGTCTTTATCTTCAGATGCTGACCAATACCGTATAACTATAACAAATAGTTCTTGTTCATCAAGCCATTATGTTTGACCGTGTTTCCAAGAAAATTGAAAAGTCTTCACATATACTTCTTGTCCATTTATATAATACGTTTGGGCGTGTACAATTGAAGTATTTGTGCATGTCTCGCTCCAAACAATAAATAAATATATATATATATATATATATATATATATATATATATATATATATATATATATATATATATATATATATATATATATATATATATATATATATATATATATATATATATATATATATATATATATATATATATATATATATATATATATGTAAATGGTTTGGGATGCTGGGATGATCTTGGGTTATTGGTAATGTTGAATTTTGTTTAATAAGGTTCTTCCAAATATGCGGTATCCTAGAACTATCATCACGCTTGTTAACGGCATTATGCCTATTCTCAATTTCAATGACCTCTCTATTAATCCGTTCATGTACATCATATAAGGGAGCAAGTAATTTGATAATAATTTGCAGTCCAGTACCTAAATAATTATAGCCAAAGATGACCAAGGATTTTATTGTTTGATGGCCAGTTTGTGTTCATCAGCTCTTGCATATAATAGTAGCCAGCAATTGATCCACGCATACGCCTTGTGTAGTTTTTAATTGCGGCCCCTGGAGGGTATACAACCGTAGACACGTATCTTAATTGGCTTTAGTACCTTGGATTAATACCTATTATAACTAATTTTGTCCCAGTGTATAACTACTCCAATTTCCTACACTCTAACCTTTACAATACCTTTAATTTCTTGCATAGAATATATTTTAGGACATATTGAAACTCCCTTTATCATTATCTTTCTGTTTTGAATAGGTAAGCAACCAAAATACCCTTCACCTAGTCACTTCGTTCACCTTCGTTTTCTGAAAGAACGAGATGCCTTTACATTGACTACATATTCGTACCTATAAATTGAGATATCAGTTTCTAGACTACAGGGTATTCCAAGCATGTCGATTGAAGGTAAGGTCAATCCGTTCATAAGCACTAGATATCACAGGAACTTAATTTCATCGAGCGTTCATATGGCCGAATTTTAAGGGACGTCGGTTATGTTCGGCTGCTGGTAAGGGCTTCCTAGCGGGAATACGGCTGTGAATACCGATAGAACTAAGTTTTCGTATAATGGTTCCCGTATAGCGTTACAGTCGTAAATGATCCCTTATATTAGTCTAAGGACCTCTCCTGGCAATACTGATGCAGGTTTTCTTCATGGGTTTCATTCAAAGTAGGACATGGTTCTGTTTGTTTCTTTGTTTGTAAGTGGCGATTTTTTCTGCTTTTTCATTTACACCTCGACTGCATAAAAAACTTTATGCATAAGCGAAATTAAATGTAGAAAAAGGATAGATATACAAAACGATGTATTTCTTCTAAGGGTTCATCGACCCTTAAAAGGTGGAGTCATGAAACTATTATTCTACAAATTATCAACTTCCCGACAAATCAACTCTGTACGCTATATTAGCAACTGCAACCCCTACCTCCCATAATACAACTAGATTTTTTCTTGTTTTTAAAGTGAAATTGTGTTGCCTTGCACATCTTAACATTATTCAACTGAAGTGAACACAAAACGAAGCATCATTTCCACTCATAAAAGACATGAAATGAAATATCATCAAGAAAGAAGAATAAACTAAAGAATTTGGTTACTGATTTTCTTTATTTCACTATAGAAAGGTTACATAGTCCAAACAATGTATTTATTTGTTCAAAGTAAAAGTTACCGATATTTATGCAAATAAGAAAAATAACCTCCTTTTATTTATTTTAATTATTCCAAACTCGCACTTGAAAAAGATTTGTTGATATAGACTATATTAACCCATATGGATGTTATTCTTTGTCAAATAAACGAGTGTATTCAAAGCTAAAGGAAACTGTACTGTTGCCTTCAGTCCAGGTAATAAAATCAACGCGCTTATGAACGAATCGACCTTGTTAGTAATAGACATGCCTAGTATAACAAATAAAAAAAATTGAAATATAAATACTTCCTCTCGGAAGCTGACTAAGACAAAAAGGTAAGTTTACACAACGGTCTAGCTCAGCAGGTACATCACTTACAAAACTTACTATAGATTGGAATCTCTTTTCTTTATCTCGTTGTAATCAGGTCCGTAGCCATAATCAGTAAGCATACGTTAGGCGCCATTCAATTTTTATGGATTAAACAGTTAAAATACAGCAAAAATTGAGAAAGTTGTAGTTTAATACCACATGTAATCTTAGCAAACAACGCAATAGCTGTATTTATTTGTGTATTTAGTAAAACAAAATTGGTGTTAATTAGTGTATAAAAGCAAATAAAACAGTACTTAATGTTGCGCATTGCTTTACGATACTAAAGTAATTCTTATTTGATAACTAAACTATACATAACATGTAACCTATCATTACGTAGAATTATTTCAGAATGAAGGATGATTGAAACTAAGTTAGTTTGACCGATGTCAACAAATACTACGGATGTAAGGTTACGCACTAAAATATTTTGATTCTAGGAAACATTAACAAGTCAGCTGTCTTCTTTTCATTACAACCGGATTAAACCTTCCGATACAATATTAGACCAGTTCTACTGTAATGTTCGAAAGTCGACTAATCTAATTTGTCCACTTAAAAAACATAATTTGCAGTAAAAGGATAAATACTCAAAATAAAGTTAATACGTTATATTGAAATGAATTGCGGTTGAAAACTTCTTTTCTTATTCATACGATAAAACAAAACACCGGGTAGATAAGCCAATCTGGATAAAGTAAAGGTAAACGTTATGTATGCTTAAACCAGGACAACCAGCACAGGCGCTGTGGCTACTAAAGCAGACGGAACGTAGTCTCTCTTCATATTTAATGACACAAAGATAAATAAATTGCATCATCCAAAGTACTATATGGACGCCATTTTGCCTCGTGACGTCATTCAACAACGCTTCATATAAACTAAAAGATATATCATGAATTACATACAATGCCAAATTTCTTAACTCAATGTAGGGTTTTTGTTAACACAAGGGGTTTTCCCTATTAATGTAATAAATTAATATAAAAATGTAATTAACAGCACGCCACAAGATAGATGCAACGGAAATGGCCTAAGATCGGGTTGCACATAGAGCAAAATTGATGTGGCTAAATACCCATTATAGACGATAAAAATATATACACGGATATTGTAATTATAAAGAACTAAGGAGAAAACTGTGAAAGGATCACGATTTTCTAGCGATTTACCGTCAAATTTTTGTTGTCAAGTTGAGTTTTATGAATAAATTTGTTTAACGTGTGTTGCGACCTTTAGGGAAGATGTGTGGCGAGCTTTAGTTTGTTTGTTTGTGAATTACTATTCCGTAATTTAGATTGTTTTCCGTGTTATTCCCCGTTTATTGAATGTTGAGTAGCGTTTATGTGTAAATAGTTGTATATAAGTGTAAATAAGGTTTATTTCGTTTGATTTCCGAAAAATTTAATAGAAAGTTTTGTAAAATTAAGTAACTTAGAGAAAGAACGTAGATTTATATGTATATGATATCATGCTGGCGACATAAAGTCGCTTAATTGTAGTAGTTCAGATTAATATTGAGTATGTTGGTTTTAAATCGTAGAGGTAGAATGTGGGACTAATTGTTTGTACTTGAATGAAAATATAGAGATATTTTGCACGTTAAGTCTGCTGAGGTTTGAGATTTTGAAAACAATCGAGTCCTTACGGATGAAAGCGAAGTTTGTGTGTTGGGGTATCAAATCTTCCCCTTCCGTTTTTTTAATTGGTGGAACTAAATTAGATAAGATTTTTTTTGAGTGGTGGGATTCAAAAATCCAAGATGGATCATCGTCGTGTTATATTAGTGCTTCTGTGAACTATTTGGTTTATCTCGCTTCTGCGGATTTAAAAAAAAAATTAACGTTCTTGAAGTGCCACTTATTTGCCGTACAAAGCGTGTTGAAATATAAAAAACTTTCGCAGTATATTAAAATTATAGTTATTTAATTAAAGCTAATAACTTTTGGATTGTTAGTGTAAATAAAACTATTTAAAAGATAAAAGTTAACAAGCAAGTTGAGCGCACAAATTATTATTTTGAAAGAAGTTTTTAATTAACGCAGTAACATTTTAACGAGATTCAATCAAGGAACTGTTTGTGTACAAAAGAACATTAGTCAACATTTTCATTCATCATTTGTCAGAGCAGGACGATTCCATTTCCGTCATAGCAGTAACCGATCACCTGGGTCGTTTTCAATTGTTGTAACACAGAGGAGGTGTTAATTTAGACATTAAGGTAATATAATATAGTTTTTTTTTATTGAATGTTTTCAAGATCTCCTGTGTGTGTATCTCGAATTATTTTATTTGTTAACGAAGGTTTGAAAGCGGAGTCGTGTATCTTTTAAATTAAGTTGTTCTTTTAATTTAGTTATTGTAATTAATCAAGATTCTAACGCTCCGCCTTCACACTTTTTTTATTTTAGTAGTAAAAGGCAATTGACCCTATAGTAGTGTGGGTAAATAATCCACGAAATATATCTATAGATTAAGCAATCTAGAACGGCGTTACGCAGAACCCTGGCCAGACATTCTGTCGCCTTTTAAACCTTTGTATTTTTTTGTTTATACGCATTATCGTATAGTTATATTTTCTTTATTTTTTTATTTTATTATAGCTTTGTTAGGTTTTATAAATGTGTTTTAATTCTGTGGAAACCCTTTTGTGTAACAAAAGTTTTTTTGCAAATTGCAAGTTTACCGGTAGTTTGAGTTTGTTTTAACGTAACGAAGTTACAGTTTTTTTTTGTTTTATTGAGTAATAGCGTTAATGATATTTAGTGTTTTATTTGATTTCTAGTTGAGTATTAATTCATTTAGAGTGCATTCTATAGCTTGTTTTTTTTTGCTTTGTTTTGATTATTATTTAATGCCTAATTATTTACACTGAGGGATAGTAACGTAACTTTATTGAGTGTTTATCACGCTTTTGTTTGTCAAGCGTGTAGTGCTATTTTGAAGCCCTATTTCAGGTGGTTTGCTGAGTTGCAGTCCAGCACACCTGGGATTGACTGCGGATAGGTAAGCGTATGTTTTTTGTATGTTTAGACACGCTATGTACTCGTAATTTTGGTACGACATCCCTTATTTTGACTACCAAACATTCTGGCGCCCAAAAACCGAACTGATTACGTCTTCATCCCCTATTTTGACTTACGTACGATTTACTATTCTGGATGTGCAAAATTTAGCAACCACATACCCACACCCAAAACGCTGACTAGTCGGGGCAAAAAGGCCAATTTATCTGTAATCCCGTTCTACCACCCGTTTATACCGTTACAAAACATCGACATATCCACCACAATTTAATTATTTAATGATAAAGGATGACTAAATGTACCCAAGTAATGTAAATATATTTACAAATAACACAAATTAAAAACTTGCATTAAGGTAACGATAGCCAAAAATTGGCACGATATATAGGAATATCCTGCAGGTTAAGAACAAATCGCTGTTTGTGGCACAGGTATGAATATGATGCTCTCGCTTCTTTCAGAAAATGAGAGTGAAGGAAGTGACTTAGTAGGCGATATGTTGGTTGCCTAAGCTACAGAGTTTACCTATTCGTCGATCATTACTTCTCTCAGTAACTGTACATGGTTAAGTATTTAGAATTGTCAAGTTTTTCACAAATGTCAAAATAGACTTTATAAAATGGCATGATCATTTTGGTTTCATAGAAGAGTAGAAAAAGGGCTTTCTATTATTTCACTGTATAGAATAGTTTTTTCACCGTTCACATAGGATAATAGTTATTTATTAGACAAGACGATAAAAGACATTTTAACCACATTTGTGTTATTACATAAAAAATTATGTATTCGAAAATATAAAGTTTTTCTAAAAGGTCAAAGTTTAACAGCGTCATGGCAGTGTCAAGTTACATATAAGGGTAGCTAACATAACAAGTAGTTAATCTGTAACTCTAGAAACGCATTTTAGAGCACAAAATTGTATTTTAACTGCTAAGAGAAAATAAAGTAGATTCTTAGTTACGATATATTAGCCTAACTTGATTTACTTAATTCTAATAATTTATTGAACAAAGTTTAAATTCGCTTTGTTTACATAAAATTTTTAAAATACAGTTAGAATTATGAAAGAACTTACTAATTAATTATTCTTTGAAACTTTTTAAAAGTAATAATTAGTACGTCAAACAAGGTAGGAAATTGAAATTTGATCTAAACTTTATATTAAAAAAGTCTTGTGTATAAATTGAATCAAATTTCGGAACTATTAGAAATTCAAATTACCACCATAAAGCTTCAGTTAATACGATTAAATTTTAAAAATAAGGTTTAACAAAAATAGTAGAATCTTTCAATGGCAGTGATACTTTTTGCGAAGAGCAAATACCCGATGAACGAAGTGAGTCTGGTATACGTGAGGACTAATAGACTTCCTGCCCCCAGGTTCTTTGAGAGGGTATCAAGCAGAATTTTGAGAATGCTAATACCATTATTGATATTGAAAAATCTACTCTCCAAGTCATGCTTCCGTTTGAAGTAAAGTTCCAAGAGACAACGTTTTGCATACATAAATGACATCGTTTTGTACTAAAATACTTGGGTCAAAATTGATAACTGTACATAGATTGGAACCTCTGCGGCGTTAGTGAGCACAATGGAATTGTGTGTAAGTTAAAGTTTCGGTAAAACAACGCTTGTGCATGCATCATTTTCAACATGTTGCACAATATAATCAGAAGAACACTTACGCAAGTAGTTATTACTTATAACTAAACACCTTTTATCAGGTATGCTATAAGGGCTGAAAGAAACGTCTATAATCTCTGCTAGTACAAATGCAAGAACATGTATATTATTTGAAAAAATGTATTATTCCCTTTTTACTCCTTTCGGAAGCATGTAATATCTGTTTGCTTTGGCTTTTTTGAAAATACTTCATTGTAAGCCTGAGACGACCTTTATATAGAACTGAAAGATGAGTTTCCTTGGTAACATACACAGCGCTGAGTTAATTTTTTTTACAAGTTGAATTTATATGTACCGCAAAAAATTTAGCCGGGGGGTCAGGTGCTGACGATAAAGTGTGTTGATCAAAATTTTAAGATTACTCTTTCCGAATTGCCCATTAAGGTGAATATTGCTTAAGAGATTCGAATTATTTAACAACTACCATTTTCTAGTCAGGAATAAAACTTTTACTCGTTATGTTCAGGCATTAAAATATTTTCGTATCAGAAGAGTGTTTAAAAAGTTACAAAAATTTTTTATATTAGCTTCTGTAGGTAACCAATTTAAAGGAACTGATAATATAGCTAGTTCGGTTTAAGTGAAATAATGTGTATATAGCAGTTTACGAAATAATAGAGAAAGTTACGTTTCTTTATTTATATTGAATGTAAAAATTGAATGAAAAGCTAAATCCAGTACTTGCTATATCTTTAAGCTCTTAGTGCAAATAGGATTTTAACTTACTAAGTTATTTAAAGGCAAATGACATAACAGTTTTAAATTAAAATCAAAGTATACCGTAACATTAAAAAATGAGAATTTATATTTAAGATGAACATACTGTCAGTTTTAGTAAGCTCTTTTATTATTGCTATTATTGTTTAAATTAATTAACGCGGATGTTGAGCAGGTAAACTTTCCTTCGATTGCTAATACGTTAACAAAGCCGCGCTCAAGTATTAGCTAATTGTCGGGACTGAGTAGACTTCCTGATCACATAAGAAAATCGCGATTAATTTGTAATTATTCGTTTGGTGTTTAAGTATCAAAGGGTGTAATTTTCTTTTTCCTTTCTCCTTTATTTTTAAGCACGACCGTATTATCTATCTAGACTGTAAGGTACTTGTTTAAGTAAGACATAACTTTAGTGTTAAAAATGTACTGGCACCGGACAAAGTTTTATTAAGCTTGATTGGATTTGTTTTAGAGTAAGTGACCCCAATACATTTATCAAACCCTTTCGGTTATTTAAATAAACTTATTACTTTAATAAAATATATTTCGAAACTTGACAATTTAATTTGAACTCAATCTTTCAGTTCACTAATATGTAAATTAATGGTCAAGATAATTAACAATAGCTTATATTTCATATATGCGCAAAACATAAAAGGAAGATAGCTTTAACATTATTTTTTTTAAAAGGAATAACTATTTCGAGCTGATACAAAATCACGCTTTAATGGTGTGCTTTATGAGAATCAATTAACTTAAATTAAGAAGCAAACAAATTAATAAATGTTGAATGCTTATTTACAGCTCTTCTTTGTATACAATTTTTAGTTGCGATAAAGCACGTATAACATTTATGCGAGTAGGATTATAGTGGATTTATAAAAAAGAATTTGCCATATTTCGTTTCAGGTTTGACAAAAAATTAATTAATTTTAGAAAAGCATATCTGTTACCATTGTATGAAAGTGCATCCCAAAGTTTGATACATTAGCATATTCGTGCATTTCTTTGTTATTGATGCAAACAGTAACAGGCGGTGCAAATGTTGGACATTTTGTGTTTTAAAAATTAATTGAGTAACGAGTCATCCATTATTTCGAACACAATTAAAGTTAATTCAGACTAAGTTTAATGCACTTTTTGGAACTTAAAGTGTACGTGTGTGCGTGTGTGCGTGTGTGCGTGTGTGCGTGTGTGCGTGTGTCGTGTGTGCGTGTGTGCTGTGTGTGTGTGTGTGTCGTATATGCGTTGTGCGTGTGCTGTGTGTGTGCGTGTTGCATGTGTGCGTGTGTACGTGTCGTGTGTGTGTGTGCTGTGTGTGTGCTGTGTGCGTTGTGTAGCGTGTGCGTGTGTGCGTAGTGCGTGTGTGGTGCGTGTGCGTGTGTGCGTGTGTGTGTGTGTGTGTGTGCGTGCGTGCGTATGTATGTGCGTGTGTGCGTATGTGCGTGTGTGCGTGTATGCGTGTGTGCGTGTGTTCGTGTGTGCATGTGTGCGTGTGAGCGTGTGTGCATGTGTGCGTGTGTGCATGTGTGCGTGAGTGCGTGTGCGTTAGTGAGTGAGTGTGCGAGAGTGAGCGTGTGCGCGTGTGTGTGCGAGTGTGTGAGCGTACGAGTATGCGAGCGTATTTAAAATAAATGGTTAAAATACCGTTGTAAGTGGTTTCCAATCTTTAATGCTTGTACAACATTTTGAATAAGTAATCCTGGTTAAACTATAAATTCATATTAAAATAAAATTTAAAAACAGTTTTAACAAAACAAAAAAGTTATTTCCTTGTAGTGGGTTAGAATTCTCCATGTGACCAATATCTCCATTTACATTTTACGCATATTATTGTTAATATATTATTAAGTTGTTACAGATTTTTAATTTTTTCAATTTTTGTCAATAAGCTAAAACTACGTATACATGCGGTTTTCTCCATTCTTATTGATGTTAGACTATCCCAGTCAAAAATAGTTTTTTATTTAAATATTATTTGTAGTGCCACAATGAGCTTGAAATCTCATATCTAATAGTTTTTCAGTGCTTTTCATGCGAGTAAGAAATTCCAAAGTGATAGGTACACCTTATAAGCAAGCTCAGTTGTTAATAATTTTATTTTTCAATAACTATCAGTAGAAGTATTCCGCAAACTTTCATCGCTTGATTGTGACGTCATAACCTTGCGCAATGACGTTATAAACAACGCTCCCCTTTTAATTTAAAAGTTACTTAACAACAGATTTACTTATACTTCAAAAACACCATAACTTGCACAAAACAAGAATGCATATATATATATATATATATATATATATATATATATATATATATATATATATATATATATATATATATATATATATATATATATATATATATATATATATATATATATATATATATATATATATATATATATATATGCTAATTCGCTATCTCACTCTTTTGATGATTGAGTAATCGTGGTGCCATCTAGGGGTGTAATAAGCGATTCTCAGGTTTTCTCCGTAGTTAGGTTACTCATATGCAGGCTCAAGTACTTTAAAACGTTGATTTTGTTAACTGGTATTTAAAACTTGAGACGCCAAGAGGTCAATTCAATGCACCTCTTTTCCGCTATATTTGCGGAGTAATCAGGTATTGGCAAACCACATTTTGTTTCTTAAAAACATGAAAATTGTGATGCATATTGTGAAAAAATTATTTGGTTGTGCAGAGAATGAGAGCTGATATTTACAGATCTAAAGGTGGAATCAGCCGGGATCACCAGATATGAAGCAGTTTGACTGCAAAAAACCACATTAATAATTGTGTATTCTTCCTCAGGAAAAATGTATTCTTCAAAGGACGTGGACAAAGAGTTTCTCTAAACGCGCATTACATAATCTTGTTTCACGCGACCGAGCCCACATAAACTGTCAACAAAAGATTACAAATAAATGTCCAAAAAATGCCGACGCGACATCTAAATCTTACGGTTGCTTACTGTTTAGTTTAAAGCGAAATGCACTAGATGCCTTACATTATGGGACATCCATATTTGGACTCAGATGTATTTGTGTGGAATATATTCACAAAAAAAGGATTTAGACGGTGCAGTTACAATAATTACGTAATTCTAAAGCTTGATGGAGCAATAGAAAGCTGGACTGTCAAAACTCTCTGATTAGAGGTCAAAATAACCATGAATTGTTACAGGCAAAATATTCTCTAGAGCATCCAGCCCCTAAAAGCCATTTGTGCCACGCCATAGCTCAGTGGTGTGGGCTGGGTTTTTACTTAATGCTGTAAAAGGGCACTCGCCATAACTCCAAAAACGTCTAAATCGGGTAAAAATGTCAAATAGGCGCCACCTGTTAAATACATTTGTAACGGGAAAAACGTCATGAACTGATCTTAGATTGGTCTAACAGAAAACCAAACGTTCACTAAAAACTAAGCTACTCTGTTATTAAAAATTCTATTCCAAAAATCTTTACGCGAAGTTTCCCTAAATTCCAATGAAATTCTAAGCTTTATGTAAAATCCGCAACATTGCGATAATAAAACCAAAACTCATTAAAATCTCGCCAAACCTCAACACAAAAACCATTACCTCAAATAACCAAAAATAAATGAAAATACGATAATTAATTCTTCAATGTAGAACTCAAAATTACGTCACCACAACAAAATTAAACGCGATGGAACGTTTGTAAAATCCTAAACGAAACGTCGATATCGGGATGTAATACCTAAATTCGTCGAAAAAATACAGCTCATTTTCAAACAAATAACAAACTGCTTACCTTTTGGCAAATAAGACACCAGCAAAGATGTCTACAATCGATATGTTGGTTTCTATAAAAAAAATTCCTCCAAAAATATTTGCGACTATTCCCAAAACCCTGGTATATGCAAAATCCAACAGCATTTCGGTCACTGACAGACACCCAACATAATTACGTTACTTTATATTCTAAAATCTCCTTTAAAATGACTTGTTACCAAAATCAAAACAGCAAACACTTAAATCGAGAAATTCTTATTATTCCTTACGTTAAGTTTAATGCAACTTCAAAAGATTACTTAAAAAAACTGCATAACTTCAATAAAATTTGGTCACAATCTAAATGAACGTGAAATGGATGTTTCCACTGCAAAATTATTTATCTCGATACTTCACGTAGAATAAATCAATTACTACAATGAAATGACACTACAAAGTTGTGCAAATTAACAGATACTCATAACCTGTGAATGCACGTAAACAGTTATTTATCTAACTAGTTCGGAAAGTTAATTGTCTCGCATGAGCACTTTGTGTGCAGCACGACCTCAGGGAGTGCTGCACTTAGTGCGAATTCGAGAAAAGATATAATAAATTAATAAAATTAAAAAAAAAATAATTTAACATTGTTTGGTTTTTTATTCTAAATGGATTGGTAGCATAGCCGGCATTGTAATGTTGCATTGTTAAGTCGCCATTTTCCTTAAAATTTTGTTAAGTACGTGAAAAATGGGTGATCCCGAAGAAATTTTGTCGCCACTCGATGTTAAAGAAGCAGCCATTAGACATTATATCAGCAGCATTTCAATTCTACTGCCAACCATACAACGTAATTACCCTAGTTTCTACTGGAAGGTGAAAAAAAAACTCTGCAGTGCGGGACAGCGAGTTTTCGGTGCATCCGAAGTAATCAGGACATACCTATTTTAAAGCTATGAGTACAAAAAAATTGTTAGCGTTAGGAGTGAAGATAAGGATTACAAAATATGTACACTTTAAAAAAACTCAAGTTATAAACATTACAGATCTATATTCAAAATAACCAGAATCATGGAAAAATAAACGGTGAAATATCAAGACACATGAAATGTAAATTATTAGTTATAATTTTGATTACCTGAAACGTAATTCTTAAATAAAATTTCTGTAGTCTAATTTGGAATAATACTTTCAGGATTCCAAGAACCCCTAAATTTACTTTATATATATATATATATATATATATATATATATATATATATATATAATTAATTAACAATTAACATCAAAATAAAGAAATCGTCGAACATCTAAATTTTACAAAACTGGCAGTACATAACTTTATATAACAATAACCAAATGAAACAATTAGAACGCCGTCCGAAATAGTTACCTTATACATTGAATTACTACCTAAACGTTCCTTAATTAAACTTAAACCAAAAGGGACATACATTCGTTTAAATATGTACGAATAAACTCTTAATAGAATCAACAACACATACAAATTCAGGAAAATCTAGTTACCTGCACCACACACTGAATGGTCAATCAGAACTTTTCTTACAACGATATATCATAAACCGCTCCTCTCTGTGTATGATTAACTGTAAGCAACATCGTTTAAATTTGTTAGTATGCTCATGCTTATGGCTAGTGTTTACTTATTTATAGCTTATATATATATATATATATATATATATATATATATATATATATATATATATATATATATATATATATATATATATATATATATATATGTTAAAATAAGTTGAGTACTTACATCTAAGTTATTTTGTGAAAACTAGCTTATTATGCTTAATAGATGATTTTACAGGATAAATTTTGATTAACATTCTACTATCACTAATTACTGATGATTACTAAGTCCTGATGTTACATTTTTAAAAAAGAATTTGAGGATTTTATATGACAAGCAACATGTGCTTGCATTAGTACAAATTTTCTGTCAAAGTCACTGAGATATATTAAACGCGGCAAATTTAAATTATACAAAATGTTAAACTAATTGTCTTCAACATTAAAATTCGCAAGAGCGGCAACTGCAACAAATCCGATGATAGCCTGTTACCGTTGCCATTACTTGCGGTGTCACCGAATTAGATGTGGCGGGCGTTACAAACACCTAGGATGGACAGTATTAGGGAGGCTGGAAGCGTAAATCAAAAGGTCATCTGATAGGGTGTTGTGGGCGGGCGAGTTTTAATATGAAATGAATACTATCGGAGTGGGAAAGTGCACCGTCACATCAACGCAATCTAGGTGCTGTATGTGCGCAGTTGAAAAGGAGTGGACGGGAAGAAATTTTTAATAGAGAGGACGGTTACGTGTTGGCTGTTGTTTAGGAAGGTGTGATATGTGTTGAAGTTAAGTGTGTATCTGTTTGTGAGCTTTGTTTCCGTGATGGAAAGTATGTGTCTATTGTGTTTTTAAGTAAGTAGCGTTTCCGATGAATGCCCCTGGCATTAACGGTCCCTGTTAGGATATCCATTTTGGAGAGAGTTAAGGATTGGGTTATCAGATTACGGAGACCTTCATCCGTGTACCGGATACGCAGGCGCCGATTCTCCGCTAGAAGAAGGATTGGGAGAGCGAATCTAGGATTCAAGTAATCATATTTCGCCGGTCGGGGAACATGTGGAAAAGGGCATGGGTGAGGACTTGTAGAAAGTCTAATGGTAAAGGGGTCGGTGTCGGGAGTGGGTTTGAGGTGGCGGCGTCTTCCGAGGTCCCCGTCGCTTCCGGCACTTAAAGGTGTGCCTCCCCGCAGTTGTTACACCTTGGGTTAGCCGAAGTTTCGCCACAGTTTGGGCAACGGATGAAGCAGGAAGGGCACTTCTCAGCGGTATGTCCCACCTGCGTGCCTGTGGAACAATACTTGGGGAAAGGTTGCGGGGTAAGGGATGGTTCGCAACTATAGTATCGCCCAAACATGACGACACCGCGTGCGAGGAGGTAATCGACGGTGGCTTTGCAAGTGGTTATAACTCGGAGTAGGGATGGGGAAGAATTGGTTACTTTGGAGGTGATACAAACGACCCTTCTCACATAAGGCAATTCGATCGCACCAAGGATCTCGTGGTCTAGGAGGTCCTTATCTACGTGACGAATCACGCAGGAAACGGAGGGTGGACTTGGAGTAGTGCTCTAGGGACGGGGTTACAGTGGGATCACCGAAGTGGTGTCTCAGTCTGAGCTGTGTACCATCCCGCAGGGGAGATGAGGTCTATAGGAGACAGGTAAGGTTATGGTTGAACGTTAAGTTCAACCAGAGAAGGTTGAGAGAGTGAATGAAATTAAACCGGATTTCCGGGTGGTTATGGACTTCAGGATATTACGGATGCAATACCTCGAGGATTGAGAGCGGGTGGTATTAGGATTGGTCGAAGCGGGCATAGGTACAGGTAGCTGGTCGGGTGTGGGTAAGAGGGCGGGATTGTGTGTGTGCCGGTTTAGTGGGTTTGTGTGATTTTGTGGAGGCGGCGGAACGTGTGGATGAGGTGGAAATGGACGATGCGTTTTAATGGGAGCGTGTATTAGAGGATGGTGGCGGAGCCGAGTGTATGTGTGTGTGTGTGTGTGTGTGTGTGTGTGTGTGTGTGTGTGTGTGTGTGTGTGTGTGTGTGTGTGTGTGTGTGTGTGTGTGTGTGTGTGTTGTGTGTTGGTGAACGGACGGCGTCGGGGGTTGGGAATACAATCGTTAGGGTTACACGGTGGCGACCGTGCCTCACTATCACGGCTGCTGTTAGTGAAGGTTATGAAATTAAAAAAGAAAAGATAATTGTTTTAACAGAAGGCCAGGTCTCCGCCAAGGTGCAACCTTACACCCAGAGGAAAAAAGACTTGGAAATCAGAGGGCCAATAGAAATGGAAGAAAACAAATGTTAATAAATAAACCTATACTTACTGCCCGACGTCGATCATGGTATTTGTCGTGTCCTATATGCTTTTATTCCTGTGTTCTTCGCGTTATTCTGGCGGCTCCTGCTTGCTGCTAGACTGTGAATCCTCTTCTGATGACCGCTTTTTCGTATTATCTGTATGCAAAAGCGGTGACACTGCGAAACGGCAGAACGGTGAGCGTGTTCTTTTTGGAATTAAGAGCTTTTCAATAAAAATCACAAGAGCTCTTTCGCGAGAACGGGCTTACGTTCTAGACCGAGGTTCAAACTGCTCTAGCGATGAAGCCAGGAAGGAAACAACACATGAATGTGGAGAGTGGGCGTGGCCTATGATGATAGATAGTGGTGGTGGCTTGCATGGCCTTCTCCAACCATATTTTTCAATTTCTGTTACCAGAAGGGATACAATTATTTAATTTAGAATTCGATTAGTCAAATCTTTTACTTAGCGATTTTACCTCTCGTTTCATTTAATTACTCTTTTGTATGTCAATGACGTCAACCATATTCAAAATAATACTATATGTATATTTTATTTCAAAAATGCTGTATATGTTTTGAAATCTATAATGCAATTACTTGGTTTAACAATTGTGGAAATGCAAAGTACACAATAAATCAATTGTAATTTTTATTCAATCCGAACGAATTCTTTACAACAAAATTTATTTTATTTAGTATACCAGATCTCACCACTGTGTTTTGGAAAATTAACACCTGATAAGTTTAATGAACAACATTGAGTAGGAAATTTATTACAAAGTTTGTGCAGAAAATATTTCATGTAAGCTAATAAATACGTATTTTCGAATAATACTATTTTTAATATAACTAAACAATGTAACGCATTTCCGTTCAAGTTAACACAATTTTTGGAATGAGTCATTTCCAAGTTTATAATTTAGTTCTATAGCATTTACTAAACAACTCAAGAAGTGTGAATAGAGGTTTTAAAGCTAAATCCTACTCAAACTAGATAAGCTCCATCTGTAAATTTTCTGGAACTTTCTTCTTATCAACGTTTATCGGACAAGCAAAAACAACCTTATGTTTAAACTGTATTAATTATTTCAGTGAACAGTGTGTCCGGATTTGGTTGTTTTAGTTGTTTTTAAAGATATCTTTGTTATTATCAAAGATAGAAGTTTACAGTTTTTATACTGACTCGACTTATAGCCAAAAGTCGTTCTTTCTATACTTTTTTCAAGGTGTTATATCTCACTTAATACTATTATACTGATATATTTAGTCAACGATGCTTACATATTCCGAAGAGACAAATTCAGTGGCGTGCTGAAAATTTAAACAAAGGCATTTTTTTTTCAAAAAACGGTTTCCCAGCCCATAATGCTTTGGCAGTGAGGAACCGAATGTTACAATCCAAATTTGGGAAACGGTTTTCTAACTTAACGGTGTGGAGCACCGTCTTGTTGAAAAAATATATTTGCAAGACGTTTTTCAGGAATGTCTATATTTATATTTTTGAAAAGCTAAGAAAGGACCGCAGCTGTGATTGCTATGCCAACTATGATTTCCTTTTCCAAAAAATCAAGTTTATATTATACTCAAAACTGCATCCCCTAGAAAAATTCTAAGCACACTAATGAATTCGGCACTTCACAATATATAAGTACAGTTGAAGAAATATATCAGCATACTAATATTAAGCGAGGTATAAGACCTTGAAAACAGTGTAAAAATATCGACTTTTGGCTATAAGTAGAAAACAAAAGGAGATACTAAATTTTCGAATTTGCCATGAAATCTAGGTCAACAAAGTAGTACGTGAATGTAGAAACTGCAAACTTCTGTCTTTCATAATAACAACGATATCTTAAAAAAACTACTAAAGCAACGTTTAATCATTTTATTTGTTTAAAGCTATTCTATGCAGTACCCGTCTAAAGTCTTCCCCCTCCTACATATTATGTAAACCATAAAACTGAAACTAATAAAAATTTTTGGAAACCGCACTAAGGCGTTTTTGATGGTATTCAGTGACGTAATCTTTAAAAATGAGGGACAGCCACAATTTTGTAAAATAATTTTAAATGGAATTATATAGCAAGTAATAACTCATTTGAAAGCTCGTTTCAAGTCCTTTACAGCGACATCACCAGTATTAAAATATTACTACTGAGTTTCAACCCAAAAACCTTAAAACATTAATTGGCGTTTTTGGGTTGAAACTTATGAATCAGTAGTAATCTTTTAATGTTATTGATGTCGTTGAAAAGAATTTGGAATAAGCTTTCAAATGAGCTGTTACTTACCATGTGATTCCATTTAACCCATTAACGCCCGATTTCTTTAAAATTTGAAATTTTAGATTTTTGTTTTCAATTTTTGTTGAAAATAAGTTCATTGGGCATTAAATTGCGAAAATTTTGAAATTTCGTGAACGGCTGCTGTAAAAATGGCTGTTGCCATATGGCAACGCTAAGCGTTCATGCGATCAGTTTCAAGTAAAACTACACTTAAGCTATATATTCAGTTTATTCAAAGCTCAACATAACACCGTAATAGAAAAGTAAATCATGCACTTTTAGGGTACATATTTTCGTCTGAGATAAGGTATAAAACGATCTATACAAGAACCTACATTACATGTAGAACACATTGTTCGAATTGTTCGACTTATAGTTAAGCACGGCACATCGTTTCTTCTTTTTATCAACTGTGTGATGCACATAATGATCTAATCTATCAAATATTGCCTCATCTGAAACCCTACTATTCATAGACGGTTTAGATTAGACAAACAAGACTATTGTAACCTAACAGAAGGGGTATGTGTACATTTCCCGGTAAATTACGAGCGTTAATTGTAACATACACACGGTGACCAAAAGAGTAGAGGGTGAAAGATTGTACCCTTGCTTTAAAAAGTTTCGCGTATAACCATTTTTTGTTGTATTAAATCGGGCTTGTAATTAATCAACGTTGACATTTAAAATATTGAAAAGTCAAAATGCCTCGACTGACAGAGTAAGACAAAGTTTTGATGCTTTGCAAATTAGAAGAGGGTTGGTCCATAAGAAGGGTTGCTACTTTTTATGGGCTAGATAAAAGCACTGTTCTACGAGTAAAGAAGAGATGGGAACAAGAAGGGACCGTAACTAGGAGACCGTGTACGGGAAGACTCAAAATTTCTAACGTGGGGTAGGACGGAGCCCTTTGGATAATTTAACGGAAAACCCTTTCAATACGGCCAGACAAGAAGTTTTTGAAACTTTCCAAGATTATGGGTGACGGCGTGCCGTCGTGTGAAAAATTCAAAATTAAAAAATTTAGCAAGTGCAAAGAAAATTATACTCACAGAAGACCAAAAGCAGGGCCGGGTACTATTTTGTCTGAATTTTTTTTTTTTTTTATGATTGTGGACCTGAACAGGCTAAATAAGGCCTATGTGCTAAAGCACTCAGGAACACTTAGGAGGATGGATAGAGGGATAATGAATTGCCAATAGATGCCTATGAACAGCTACCTTAAATTTTCTCATATCATACGTGAGAGGAAAACAGGAACTGGGGAGATCATTCCAGAGTTTAGAAGCCGTGTAGAAAAATGTGGATTGCGCCCGTTTGGTACGACAAGTGGAGATTTGTACTGCATACTGATGGTATCAAAGCATGTAATTCACCAGCACAATAGCCGTTGTAATAACGATAATACAAAGAAAGAACTGAAACCATCCTTCTATGCCCAAGGGACTGTATGTGAGAAGTTAAGGACGGGTCATTTATAAGCCTAATCGCTCTCTTTTGAATACGATCAACGATATCGAGAGCGTATTGGGGAGCACTAACCCAAAGGTGACAATTATATTCCAGATGAGGCCGAATTTGGGCCTTATACAGCAGAAGGAGTTGTCGAGAGGTAAAGTACTGCTTAGATCTGTACAAAAAGCCTATTTTACGAGCAGCTGTTTTGGTAGCTGACAGAAGATGGTCAACCCATGAGAGATTTGAAGATACAGTCATACCCAATAGAGTCTGAAAACTTAAGAACTGAGCCATTCATACTTACAACAGGAAATGATCGATCTTTTTTGGCGGACATAAGGCAACACTGAGTTTTGTTAGCATTAAATTTAACTAGATTATTGCTTCCCCATTCGAGAATACGTTGAATGTCTTTGTTGATTGAATTTGCCATTTCAGCTTTAATTTCTTGATTTGACATAGAAGGTGGATTATCACTATGAGTAGACTGAGATGAACTACAGTGAAGAGTGCTATCGTCAGCAAAGCAATGGATGGGGTTAGTTGTTGAAGAAATAAGGTCGTTTATGTACAGCAGAAAAGTGTAGGCGCTATAACGGATCCCTGTGGTACGCCCGCGTTAATGCTAACTTCTTTTGAAAAAAGCCATCAACTACGACACGTATTCGTCTTTTATCAAGGAAACTAGAAACCCAGTTGATGAGCGTATCATTTAACCCAAACGAGGTGAGTTTGGCAAGTAAACACTTATGCCAAACTTGGTCAAATGCCTTTGAGATATCTAAAGCGACTACAACTGTTTCACCGGACTGCTCTACTGTATTGTTCCAAACTTGGGTCACATATGAAAGAAGATCGCCTGTTGAACGACTTTGCCTAAACCCATATTGGTGGTCACTAAGGAGTTTGTTAGTTTCAAGGAACGTGAGCAGTTACATCAAAAGGGTACACTGCGAAACGGCAAACGGTGGCTGTTTTTTGGAATTAAGAGTTTTTAAAAACCAAGGTCTTTCGCAAAGGGCACTTTAACCGAGGAAAGCTTGGATAAGCCAGGAAGGAAAAAACATGAATTGGAGGTGGGCGTGGCCTATATGTAGTGGTGGTGGCTTGCCTTCTCCAACCATATTTTTCATTTCTGTTACCAAAGGGATACATTTTTAATTAAGATTCAATATCAAACTTTACTTAGCGAACCTTCGTTTCATTTAATACTGTTTTGTTGTAATGAGTCAACCATATTCAAAATAATACTATATGTATATTTTATTTAAAAGCCTGTATAAAAATGTGGATTGGCCCAATTACTTGGATGGAGATTTGTAATGCAATAGTATATTAAATCAACGTAAGTTTTCTTCAATCCGAACGATTTTCAACAAAATTTATTTTATTTAGTATACCAGATCACCGTTGTTATTGGAAAATTAATACCAATAAGTTTAATGAACAACATTGAGTAGGGAACTTTGTTAGAAAGTTTGGACAGAAAATATTTCATGTAAGCTAATAAATACGTCTTTTCGAATACGACTATTTTTAATATATAAGCAACTGTAACCGCATTTCCGTTCAAGTTAACAGAATTTGGGAATGAGTCATTTCCAAGTTTATAATTTAGTTCTATAGCATTTACTAAACAACTCAAGATCTGTGAAAAGCCTTTTAAAGCTTTTGTACTGAAACTAGATAAGGTCCACCCATGAGTTTGGAATTCATTCTTATCAACGTTTATCGGTCAAGCAAAACTAATAATAACATTATTACTTACAACAGTGAACAGTGTGTCCGGATGTCTTTTTGGGTTAAAGGATATCTTTGTTATTGTTACAATTAAAGTTTACAGTTTTATACTGCTTCCCTTCGAGCAATACGTGTTCTTTCTATAACTTTTTTCAAGGTGTTATATCTCACTTAATTACTATTATGGTTATATATTGTCAACGATGCTTAGATAATACAAGTGACAAGATTCAGTGGCGTGCTGCAAAAATTGAAAGGCAGTTGTTTAAAAAAGGGTTTCCCAGCCCATAATGCTTTGGCCTGAGGAATCCCATGTTAACCCAAATTTGGGAAACGGTTTTCTGAATAACGGCTGAAGCACCCTTGTTGAAAAATATATTTGCAAGACGTTTCCAGGAATGTCTATATTTATATTTTGAAAAGCTAAGAAAGGACCGCAGCTGTGAATCTATGCCAACTATGGTTCCTTCCAAAATGCATTTATATTAATACTCTAAACTGTTTCCCGAAATTGCTAAGCACACTAATGAATTCCGAACTTCACAATATATAAGTACAGTTGAAGAAAACCATATGGTGGTATTAAGCGAGGTTATTAGACCTTGAAAACAGTGTTAAAATATCGACTTTTGGCTATGATTTTAGAACAAAAGGAGATAGAATTTTCGAATTTGACGAAATCTAGGTCAACAAAGTAGTACCGTGAATGTGGAAACTGCAAACATTTGTCTTTCATGATAAAGGGAATTCCTTAGAAACTACTAAAGCAATCGTTTAATCATTTTATTTGTTTAAAGCTATTTGGCGGAACATTTCTTAAGACATCCTGGGATACTTCTGTAAACCATAAACCTGAATTAATAAAATTTTGGAAATCGTCCTAAGGCGTTTTTGAGATTCAGTGACGTAATATTAAAAATGAGGACAGGCACAATTTTGTAAATCATTTTAAAGGAATTATATAGCAAGTCAACTCATTTGAAAGCTCGTTTCAAGTCCTTTACAGCGACATCAGCATACATCTCAATGAGTTTCAGGAAAAACCTTTAAAATTTATTGGCGTTTTTGGGTTGAAAATGAATCAGTAGTAACTCTTAAATGTTATTGATGTCGTTCAATGAATTTTGGAATAAGCTTTCAAATGAGCTTTTAGTATTACCTTTTGCAGCATTTTACCCAATTTCTTTAACATTTGAAATTTTAGATTTTTGTTTTCCATTTTTTGAAAATTTAGTTCATTGGATTAAATTGCGAAAATTTTAAATTTAACAGGTTGCTGTAAAATGGCTTCCGGTATGGTTTTTCGAAGCGTTCATGCCAGTTTCCAGTAAGAACTTCACTTAAGTAAATTCAGTTAAAAAGGACGACTTAACACCGTCATGGAAAAGGTAAATCATGCAACTTTTAGGGTACATATTTTCGTCTGACTTAAGGTATAAAAGGTTCTATACAAGAACCTACATTGCATGTAGAACACATTGTTGGAATTGGTTACAGTATAGTTTATTAGGACACATCGTTTCTTTTATCAAAGGGAAAGAATTTATCAAAAGTTTGCCTCATCTGAAACCCTACTTTATAGACGGTTAGGGTTAGATCAAGGATTATTGTTACAACATTTGTGTATGTGTACATTTCCCGGTAAATTACGAGCGTTAATTTTAACATACACCGGTGACCAGAAAGAGTAGAGGGAAAGATTGTAACCCTTGCTTTAAAAAGTTTCGCCGTATAACCATTTTATCGTATTGAAACGGGTGTAATTAATCAACGTTGACATTTAAAGGTATTGAAAAGTCAAAATGCCTTACTGACAGATAAATGCAAAGTTTTGATGCTTTGCAAATTAGAACCAGGATTGGTCCATAAGAAAGTTCTAACTTTTTATTTTCTAGAAAAAGACCTTCTAGCAAAGCAATTTGCCAAGAAGGGACCGTAACTAGGACCTTGTATGAAGACTGAAAGATTTCTAACGGAATTGGAAGGGGGCTTGGATAATTTAACGGAAGAACCCTTTCAATAGCCCAAAATTTGTTTTGAAACTTTCCAATTTTCTGAGAAAAGTCTTGACTCGTGCAAAAGGTCAAAATTAAAAATTTAGCAAGTGCAAAGAAAATTATACTCACAGAAGACCAAAAGCAGGGCCGGGTACTATTTTGTCTGAATAACATATATCTCTAAATTTCTGGAATATTATAATATTTTCTGATGAAAAAGTCTTTAAATCGTGCAATGACGGTCGTATACGAGTGTATTGACCAGTAAATTCAAGATCTTTTGAATGATATGTGACACCACGAAACAGGTCTGGCCGATTCTCTGGCAAAGTTTGGTCTTGGATAAGTTTTCCCGCTCCAGAGGTAGCATGGCGCATTGATTGTCGATTTAATGCAGTAGCTTACCGTGACATTTTGCGAAATTTTATGCTTCCTCTTGTGGAACAATTATATCACAATGATTTCATATTTCAACAGGATAATTTCCCCATCCACACTGCTCAAATAATTAATAACGCAGTGGTATTAAGACAAAAATATTGAAATATTACCTTGGCTGTCCTACAGTCCTGATTTGAACCCTATGGAAAATTGTTGGGGATTAATTGTCAAGAAAATTTATAAAAGAAACTTTAGACCTGTAAGTGCTGAAGAATTGTGAGATGCTATTGAAAATACCTGGGAAGAGTTGAGCCAAGATCAAAATTCTTGGCAAAACCTTATATGATCTATGCCCATGACAAAATATTAGCACTTTTTTAAATATGTTTGTATTTATGTTTATGTTCGTTTTAATTTTACTTCTGTGGCTTTCTTTCTCTTTACCAGATTAATTATTTGAGTTGGACTTGCATGAAAGTGTTCAATAAGTTGCAGCAACAATAAATCTCCCTTACCTTCTACAACAATCACCAATTTCTGCAAAATTATTTGTAAAAATCATTGGTTTTTATTTATAATTATTATGTAAGGCAGTATAATTTGTGTCCTGAGGGACAGATCATAATTTTTGTTAAATCTGTCAATATCATCTTTGAATTAATCTTAAAAGTACCCATCCACACAACTAAAATTTTGAAAAATCATTTTTACTTGATTTTGAAAGTGTACGCGAAACTTTTGGAAGGAAGTGTACATAGACGAAATAAATCATAGTAACGATTTTTGGACCACGGGTAGATATAAATAGGTACTACATTTTAAAAATAGTTTTGATCATACAGAGTGTTTAATGTTGTTAAACTTGTATTTTTTTAATGAAACACCCTATATATTATTAAATGCCAAATTGTATGGGTCTATCTCCTTTGGTTTTAGAGATATTCAATTGTTTTTCAAAAAAATTATCCCACTTACGGTCGCCGCCACTGGTTTGTTAGGCGACTTTTGTTTATTTTAAAATGACAAAAAAAATTTTGTGGTCCTGTAACATTTTGAAATATCTAAATTTTCAGATTTTTTAATAATGTACAGGGCGTGTCACTGTTTATATAATTTTTTTAAATGCCCCCCCCCCCCCATGATGTTCGTGACATTTGATGCATTGTTTGATATTGTATATTGTTTCTTTTTCATCAAGCATGTATTATACCTACAGTTAATTCTTTTCAAAATATTTTAGGTTTATTTGTGGAATTGCGATTGTATTACAAAAAGGCAGTAAGTAGAGGTGCTAAGTTGGCCATGGGATTCTAGTTTCTTACAAAAAATTTTCAAGTTAAAACAATAGTTAATGTAATAATTACAAGTTGATTTAGTTAATTATTTTGAGTTTAACAGACATTTTTGAACCAAATTAATGCATGAAGTACTTTTGCTTCTAGGCAAATTTAAATCAGTCCTTAGTAACATTTCTGAAGTACTCAATTTGATTATGCTCAGATCAACGATTTCATTTTTTACGTCTTTTTGTAAATGTTAAGCGTATAAATATGGTAATCGAATTGTAGTTTCAAACAAATTTAGATCAATCCTTAATAAAACTTCTGAAGTACTCAATTTCATTATGTTCAAATCGACTTTTCTATTTTCTACGGCTTTTCGTAAATTTAAATTGGTTACTGGTCAAATAAACAAAGATTATTTGGAAGTAGTGTTTAAACTCGGAATTAAAGAGCAAGAATGCCATGACAATATTGCGTTAAAAAAAGAAAAATTGTTTGTAACAATTGGTTCTATTCAGTTTAAACCTAATTTATTTTTTAATCTGTTCAAAGTGTTCAAAATGACTACATATTCAGAAAATGGTTTGAATGATTTTTATTCCTGGAGAATGTCAAAAAAATCGCTTACTAGCAAGTAGATTTTATGCAGCAAGATATCCCGATGCTGATAAAAAACCGCAACCTAAGGAGTTTCAAGGTATTTTACAAAGATTTGGCGAAATAGGTAGTGTTAAATTTAAAAAACGGAAAGTAGCTAATAAAGCAGTGGCAAATGATGAAAACCAACTTACAATTTTACTTGCAATCCAAGATAAATCCTCATATAAGTAATTCACAAATATCACATAGGACTGATATAAAAAATCTAGCGTGAGAAATATATTAAATGCCCATAAATACCATGGATATCATATAGAACTTCATCAACAACTATATGGTCAAGATTTTGAACGAATTAATATTCTTTAATTTACTCATATTATAATATCTTTGCATTGGTGTAACCTGTTTGTATTACCTTAGTTTTTAAAATAAATTGTGTCAAATATCCATTTTTCAAAAATTTTCATCAGTAAAACGTAAAGTAATTTTTATTACCTTATTATGTCGTTATCATTTGGAAATAGCTGTTACTGTATATCATTACCTTAATGTATTCCTTTAATGTGTTGTATATGGGTTTGAATGTTTCAAGAACGATAGATGACAGTAGTTGTGGAGCTATTGCAGCACTAAACTTCAGGTCTTCTAGTGATCCGTACCTAAATAAGGAAGCGTTACAACAAGCCTCTCAGCAGATACCGATTATCTCATGGCCGCATTTTTCTTTTCGATAAAGGGTCTCATAATACCAAGGAGGTCCATAAAACAATCTTCATCCATCCTCATAAAATTACGGTAACCATCGGCATCCAACCTTTTCACAAGTTTCATATGGGTGAAACATTTCGTTTTCTGCGCCCATGTCTTAGACCACACACTACTCTGTTTTCTACATCTTTCATCTGTAGGTATCACCGCACACAAAACTACACCTATTTTTTGATGATTAGATAGATATGCAATCATTTTAACAGAACTTCGCACCATAATCACTCTATAATGGTTTGGTGGTCGAGTCTTCTTGTTTGGTTGGAGCGTGTAGGCTAGGCGCTGACACCGACGATCGGGATCATTTGGTCGTGCCAGAGCGTGTGTAGGGCCTTTATAGAAACCTACATTCAAAGGCAATGGGTGAAAAAATAAATAGAAGGTCAGAGAGTAGGATCAAATCTGGGAAAAGCTTTTTAAATTTAATCAACGTTAGTATTTAAGAAAATTGGACAATGCCCACATTACAATTACATATACGTTACAATTTACATGTTACAATTCTATAAGTGTTTTCATACTCCATTTTTCAGTTTATAACTGATTTATGTCGTTTTCCCTATTTAATGTGGGTTAAATTTTCTAGTCGGCCGACTAGAATGTTTTTTGTCGATTTGCATTATTTTCAAATAAGTTTATTGTGTGATAACGTTATAAAGTGATGAGTATGTAAATGTTACTTTTAACTTTAAAACAGGAAACACATTTCAAAGAAAACGAAATGTTCCATCTTAGAGTCTACACTGGATACAAAAAAATAACCTAAATAACAATAGAGCTAGTGGAGGTGAAGTCATATATATTCAAAATAATGTATCTCACAGAAAAATAAACATTATCTCAAGACTGCAAATAGTTGCTACAGAGATTAAGTACCCCTTAAACGTGTCTATATGTAACATATACTTACCCTCATTTTGTTGGAAGTTGGATGATATAAATGCAATAATTTCACAACTACCACCTCCTACATACTTTTGGGTGACTTCAATGTTAACTCTACCAGTTGGGGATATATAAGCACAAAGCTGCGGGGACACTTGGTAGAAGACTTATTACAGGAGAAGAGTCTTACTGCCATAAACACAAATTGGCCAATCTAACGGGAGCTTTAGAGAAAATTAAATTTCGCGCTAGATTATACGAAATTAGATATTTATATATTAATTTTCTGGATAAGGAAACGGTTATTGTTTATTTGTATTTGAATTTAATTAATATTAATATGAAAAACTTGAGTCTATTTTAATAAGTTATCTATATATTCAATGTGAAAATATTTAATATACGCAGCATTGCGAGTGCATTAATATGTTGGGAAGGGATGACGCTGTCATAATAATATTCATTTTTTAAGTCAGTCGCATATAGGGAGAGACCACAGAGAGGCGCAATAGGTAAGCGAACATAAAGGATCGCATAAAAAATAAGCGATCAGAATTCGCAGTGTAAGAGACATTGTATAGCCACGCTGCCCTATAAAGTGTTAAAATTACAAATATGAATTAATTAACGGTGATAAGGAAGAAGTGAAAAAATTACCTTCCTTATTAAAATAATAAAAAGTGACGTAATAAGTGAAGATAACGCGTGTTATATATCTCATAACCGTAATCAATTGTGTTTAAAGAGTGAATAATAAATATTATAGACAGTAATCGACCCAAATTGGGAAATCGAAGCATAACGAACAATAAATTTAATTTATTGAGGTATAAAAAGGAAGCCTTCGCTGTTTGTAAAGAGCCTGCATTTTGTTAAGCAGGCTATTTGTAGTTAAATCTGAACGATAGAGTAAAAACTATATAGTGGAAATATATCGAACAATTATTTACTAAAATCATTACTTAAAGAAAATTAGATGCGTATTCTACTACACAAGGTGTAAAAAAATATAAGGAAAACAATAGAAAAACGGTGACAGGGTGCCGGCAGTCACATCATCCGAGGAGCAATTTCTAACCTTTCTGAGGCCCCTTATCAGCGGACAAAGAAACGCTAACATTACATCATCAGTTGCAACGAAAATAAGTAAGAACATTTTTGTTTGTTTTAATAAATAAAATTTTTTTGTGTTTGATTTCTCGATTCTTTACATTTGATTGTCTCAATTAAACGATACACAATCATTTAATTCTGACAAAGATTTCATTTGTTATATGTTAGCTTTAAGAAGGTTATTGTTCGTAGATTTAGGTTTGATTCCATAGATATTTGTAACCAACATTGGTGCATTTTCGTTCATAATTAGAATTAATTAAATGAGTTTAACGTTTGATGTACTTTTATTGCTAAGGATTATTAATATCACAAGCTCACACAATTATTGAATGTATAAATGCAGAAAGAGATCAACTCAATAGGAATCCAGATAAATAAATAAATCGAAATGAATATAATTTTGGGCAATGATAGCAGAAATCGTTTCTTTATCTGAAGTGGAGCTAGCCGGTGCGACCAGTTAAGAAAAGAGTTAGTAAACGTAAAGCTTAAAATTTATTTACGCAAACCGAGATTAATTAGTAAGCAAAGTAAAAATTAACCAGTAAATAATATCTTTATAAATTGAACCCATTCAGTTTCAATGAAACGAAATAAAAAATAATCATTTCAGGTACTAAATTTTCTTTAATAATGTTGATATTATAAAAAGGTTTAAAAGAGCTCGAATCTTAATTCTTTGGAGCGGATTAAACAAAGATAGTGTCTAAGGGTATTACGCTCGTTGCACCAACACATTAAAGTACCAAAGGCAACACTTTTACTGCCATAGATTTAACAATATCTACCCCATCAAGAGCATTGAACCTAAAGTGGAACATATTAAACGATCTTCATAGTAGTGACCACTATCCAATCGTTATTAACACCTACATAAAAAAAAAGGTAAAGGTACCAGAAAAATGGTTGCTAAAAAACAGATTGGAGTTCATACTTAAAAGAGCTAAAATAAGCAAATTATACAAATGTAAGTTCGCCAGTCGACGAAAAGATCCAAACATTTACTGATGTAATCGTCAACGCTGCAAAAAATCCATTCCTAAAAGTAAAGGAATAGCATATAACAACGTATCCTGGTGAACGCCAGAAATAAAAATGCCATCAAAAAGAAAAGGAAGCTATTTCCAGTGTTTAAAGAAAATCCTACAATACAAAATCTAATATTATTTAAAAAAGCCTGTGTAGAATCCAGAAAGAAAATTTTAACAGCAAAGAATGACTCGTGGACACCCTATGTAAACAGCATAAACTCGCAAACAACCAGCGATGAGGTATAGAGAAAAGCTAAATGCATAATGGGTGATAGGAGTCCTCTTTTCGCACCATTACTCATTGTTAATGGCGGAAAGTCGACAGACGACATACAAATCACTGATGCTCTTGCACAACAATTTAAACAGAATAGTAATTCTAACAACTATTCAGAAATTTTTCTACAAACAAAACAACAAGCCGAAAGTGATATTAACTTTATTACCAATGAGCTTTATGACTATAACAAAGGATGAATTACAAAAAAACTATTCAAAATACAAACGATTCTGCACCTGGAGCGGACGATGACCATGTTAAAGGAACTCCCCACATCTGGAAAGGAAAAGTTATTAGATACATAACGAAATCTACGAAAAAGGTACTTACCCTAGACAATGGCAACATTCTATAGTCATACCTGTACGAAAACCAAATACTAACGCTACACAAACGGCAAACTATAGACCAATATCCTTGACATCATGCACAAGCAAAGTACTCGAAAAAATGATTAACAATAGATTCACCTGGTGTTTAGAAAAAAAAACTTATCTGTAAATACCAAATAGGCTTTCGTAAAGGACACTCCACTATAGATGAGCTGGTATACTTAGAAAATTATATTTTAAATAGTTTTCAAAAAAGATCACATACTGTAGCAGTTTCCTTTGATATCCATAAAGCTTATGAGCTAATGTGGAGATATAACATAATTAAAAAACTTGAACAACGGGGAATGAAGGGGAACTTATCTCAAATAATTAAAAGTTTCCTGTCGTTCCGTAGTTTTAGTGTAGGGATAGGAAATATACATTCACGGACGTACATGTTCCAAAATGGAATACCTCATGGCTTGGTACTAAGCTGTACATTATTTCTGATTGGAATAAACGAACTAGTCCAATCGATACCGGCCCCAATATACAAATGCCTATATGTGGATGACCTAATCATCTTGTATGAAATACATCTATAGAAGATATGGAAACACATTTAAATGAACATATTGTTAGGAAAGTTGAAAGTATGGGACTACAACTGTCTGAGAATAAACTACAGCTATAGACCTTTATCGCAAAAGAGATCCACATCGCGGCCCTACCTTACTTATTGACATGGTGCTGGTGGTCATTAAAAATATTAGGTGTAATATTCGATACGAAATTAGATTTCAAAGAGCACATAAAATATCTCGTTGCTAAATAGAAAAAACGACTAAACTTTATTAGATGTATCAGCAATGTAACGTGGGGATCGGATAGACGAGTGCTTATACAACTGTATAGAGCTTTTGTTCTAACAACAATAAAATACGGCCGTGTAATATACTCATCTGCGAGACCAACAACATTAAAACCGTAAGACAGAATACATACTCAGAGAATAAGGATCGCAACTGAAGCGTTTCGAACCAGTCCTCAGCTTTCTATATATGAAGACTCCGGCATGCCACCACTAAGTACAAGGAAGGATATTCTATTATGCAATTATATAACTAAAATATTAGGGGCACGAAATAACAAAATATGATATGACATCGAAACTATAAACCAGTATGAAGGACGACCCACTATATCTAGATCTGCTATTATAAAACGATTAACATTAATTAAGAAACTAGGAATCTGTCTATCAACAGTAGTCAATGACACAGACTGCGACATCCCACCTTGGTTAAATCTAAACACAAGTTTTGAGTTAGAACTTGCCGAAATAAAAAAAATATAATACTCAACTGATACAGCATCGACTATATGCACGAAGGCTAATGCTTAAATATCCACATGCAAAGAAAATATACACTCTAAAACACAAAACGGAACAGGAAGCGCCATATTCTTTGAAACTGAAAGTCGTAATTGGTCCAACAGCTGCAAGTATATGCAGCGCTGAACTATACGCCATTTGACAATCGCTATTTTTTTGCAGACATCAAGAGAGTGGGGAATATATAATATGTAGTGATTACCTAAGCTCACTAGTAGCCATCCAAGGACAAAGTAATGAACATCCACTGCTTAACAAAATAAAAGCACTTAGAAAAGAATGACTCAAAGCATATAATCTTGATATGGTTACCGGGACACGCTGGAATTTACGGAATTGTACGCGCAGATTTATCAGCGTAGCATGCGGCAAACCAGAGTATAAAAGACGATATACAAGTATCACCAACTGACATAAAATAGTACCTTAAATGTAAAGTGATGGAACAATGGCCAATCACATGGTATCAAAAAAATCTCGCAATAAACCAAGAAAGATCTCATTTGAAAACCTGGCACAATAAGTACAACCTTTCAAGACGAGAAGAAGTGATTATATCAAAAATTAGAATTGGACACACTAATATAACACACCTACAACTACTAGGGAAAACAGAACAAGAGAAGTGTACTAACTGTCACCAAAGCATGACACTACAACGTATATTCGTAGAATGCCCACTATACAATGATACAAGAGAACGTTTAAGAAACGATTAGAAGAGATAACAGTAGACGACTCTGAAGAAATAACTAAAGCTCTTAATTTTTAAAAGAAACTGGATTATACAGAGAATTTAATTAATATTCTAAATGGCAATAAAACCATAGCAGTTAATGCCATCAAAAACATAAAAAAAACTTCAATTTAGCGTTGATTTGAATTGCATTTTATTGACCGCCATGTTACTAAAAATCTCACACGAAATTTGTTTTAAATACGTTGATAGAGTGATAAATTTAGTTAGTCTCTAGTACATCTCTTTAATGTTTATCACCAAAATACCCATTAAGTTTATAATAGCTTGATTTCTAGATCGCTTACACACTTTAATTTAAGCCTGTTAAATCTATATACTCTAGAAAGTGATTTTTTGTGGTAATGAAAATGCATTAGCAGGTAATTAAATTCAATTTGAATATTCAAAGGGTCCTAATTATTATTACAAAAAATATCCATCTATATCTTTCAGCGTTTATATTGTGAAATCAGCGAATGCCTTTTCCATAGAGCACGAATTATAAAAAAAAGTATGCAAATGTGAAAAGTACCGAAAGCTTCTGATGTACCTAACTGGATATTGTGAACAATTGTTACATATTCACTTTAATTAAAGAAAAAAGTGGAATTTGGAAAATGTGCATTAACGTTTTCATTGAAGTTCGTTGCTTTTCCAATTTATATTCATTGAACTTAATTAGTCGTGACAAAAAACTTTTTCCAATAATACTTGACGTCAATTGATCTATTTAAACTTTTCACGATGTAAAATGTATAAACTTTTAAGTGGTTACTTCACGTTGTCATATTTTTTACTAAAATATTCTACAAAAAAAAAACAGATTAAATGCGTTTTTGTAAATTTCTATAACTTTCAATTTTTTTGTAATTCTTTCAATGATGGTTTTGGTGTTAAAAATTTATTTGCTTTTATATAAAAAGTCAAAGTGAATGTAAACACTTTTTCTTGTAAACAAAAGGTATTCGTAAAGAGCTAAACAGCATGCTTTCGTTTGAATTATTTACAAACGTAAGGGTTATCATGAAAACTCAATTTCAACACGCTACAAACTTATGAAAAGTTAAAATGTGTGGAGTATGTGAGGGGAATGAAAAATTCTTGTAGAATACAAAGTTGTAAGTGGTGCAATCCGCGATCTTGTTCCTTACCAAAAAATTCACCTTGAGTATTTTACCGTAAATCTACAAATTCGCGTAAATTTTTAAAACCATTTTTTATCGTTTTACTCGACTGTGAACGTTTCTGTAAGTGACAACTTTTATAGACAACCTCCAAGTATTATAAATTAAATTGCCGATTTCACTTATCGAGCACTGTCTGTAATTGAATGTCATTTTATTTCTCGTGTTCGAAAGTGTGACAGTTTTAAATTGAACATTCGTGTATACATCATGCAAGGTATAAAGAATATACCTTACTTTCCGCTTTTATCTAAATGGGTAAACGTTTGTTATTACATACGTCTGTATAGGAATATACTTGAAAATTCTGCTTCAAAATGAAACAGTAACTTCTACCTTAATTGAGATATACCTATATAATACACATATGCAGACATAATGTTATATCAAAAATTTAATAAAATTGTAAATTTTATTGAATCTGAAACGTGGAAAATTTGGTTTTAAATTCAGAATTCAAATTTGAAACTTAATAAAATTTGGATATTAAACTAAAAGAATAATATAAATGTAAATTTAACTGAAATTGTAAATGATACTGTAGCTGGAAATTAAAAAAATAGTAATTATCTGTACACTATGAAAGAGCTTGATAACTAATAAAATAAATTTTTATGTTTTGTCCCAAAATTATTACTACTTATTGTGTGTAACTTAATAGTTATTTATGTAACAAGTGGAAAAGGTCTTTACTCCACGAGACGTGCATTTACCCAATTAGGACTTTGCGGCGAGTTAGACAGCACGTCGAGTACAATGAACACTGTTTGCACAAAAAGAAAAAAAAAACGGTTTTACTAGATGGCCATGAGTGTAGGTAAATATAAAATGTTGCTTAATAATGTAACATTTGCCCGTAAAGTGACTTCTGATAGTGTGTGAGAAAAAACCTTTATCACTACTGCCATTCATATCTTCAATCGTTTTACACATTATACAAATATTTTTACATTCGCACTTTTTTTATTTACTTCAACTGACAAACCAGAATAACTTTTAATGTGTAGTCAAGAAACCTGTGTGCTAATGATGAACGCGTGTGCGCGATTTCCGGTAAAAAAATAATCATCGTACAATAGACCGTAACATAACATCCGATTTTGTACAGATTTTAAATGAAAAACAAATATGAGTGCTTGAAATTTAATTATAATGAGTTATTTGTTAATTATAAATTCTGTGAGATTGTTTTGACGCACTGGGTATAGGCAGTCTTGTGTTGTAGATAGAACGTATTTTTGATAAGGTATGAACACACACACAAACACACACAACACACACACACACACACACACACACAACACAACACACACACACACACACACACACACACAACATACACAACACAACATTGAAACACAAACACTGTAAACAAAACAAACAACACATACACACAACACACACACACACACACACACACACACACACACACACACACACACACACACACACACACACACACACACACACACACACACACACACACACACACACACACACACACACACACACACACACAACACACACACACACACACACACACACACAACACACACACACACACACACACACACACACACACACACACACACACACACACACACACACACACAACACACACACAAACACAACAACACACAACACACTCACACACACACACACACACACACACACACACACACACACACACACACACACAACACACACACACATGCACGCACGCACGCACGCACACACACTCACACGGACACACGCCCAGGCATTCACTCACTCACGCACGCACGCACACATGCACGCACACATGCACACACAGCGCACACGCACACAACACACACACACACACACACACACACACACACACACACACCACACACACACACACACACACAACACACACACACACACACACACAACACACAACACACATACACAACAACACACACACACACACACAACACACACACACACACAACACAACACACACACAACAACACAACACACAAACAACACAACAACACAAACACACACACACACACACACATCACACACAGCAAAACACACACACACACACACACACACACAGGCATCACACACATCACACCACCACACATCACGCACACATACACACCCGCACACGCGCCACACGCGCACACACGCGCACACTACACACACACACGCACGCACGCACACGTGCACACTACACACACACACAAACGTACGACGCACACACACACACAAACACACACACACACACACACACACACACACACACACACACACACACACACACACACAACACACACACACACATACACACAACACACACAATACACACAACACACACAACACACACAACACACAACACACACACACGCACGCACCCACACGCACACGGACACACGCCCAGGCATTCACTCACTCACGCACGCACACATGCACGCACACACGCATGAACGCACGCACGCACGCGCGCACGCACCGACACACATGCACGCGCACACCCACACGCACACGCACACACACACGTATATATATATATATATATATATATATATATATATATATATATATAGATAAAGGGTACGTACAATCAAAGAACCATTCCCCAGGCAGAGGGGCGTAGAAAAAATAATTTGTCAAATACAAAAACCTAACACAGAAAACTAAAGCTGCATCACATATTGAACAAACAGTCGTGAATGTCAACGAGTCAATTACTTCTTCTTGTGTAAACAATACCAATAAATATATACAAATAGCAATATTAAAAAGGAGTACCGTTTACTGCTTGTGAGATATTCGGATTTATCAAAATTCAACAAAATCCAACAACTTTATTACTACAAGAAAGGCGTTCTGAAAATTAAAACCTTAAAACTGCAATCACGTTAGAAATTCTACTGCATCATTAATTCAAACTTTAAACTATACCAACATTGTTATAATTAAGGACATTAATACAAACAAAGCAAGTCTAACACAAAGAAAACAACCTAACCCAGTGTCCTTCCGCCAGTTCCGCAATTTCCATTGTCCTGGTGCTAATTTCACCACTATCAGCTGACACCTTTTTATTACAAAACGTCGCATAAACGTAAGTATTCCAAAAACCTGAATGGGCACATTCTTTTAAATAACGTTGTATAAATTCTCAAACACTTAAAAACCTGGCACTCTAACTTCTACCAAATAATAGCACGTAATACTTTTCTATTGCCCTTAACAATCACGGTAATAATGCCAAAAATCTCAATATAGTTTAGATCATATAGATCAGTAAATTGGCATAAATTCAAGACAAGTTTCTAACTTTTTTTTTTGATTAGCACAAGGCTAAACTGGAAATCTTCGACTTCACTTATTGAACTCGGAATTCCTTGATAAAACGGTAAACGATAAACAAATTTGTTAGGGGTGTGATTAAAATCCATAACCGCATAAAAGCGAACTGATATAGCACCGATGCGTACAATCCTAACAAATCACGGATCGCATCTTCTCTTACCCACAACGACTGAACGCGACACGCCCCACAGTCACAATAATTCGTATATACATCTTAATTGTTTAACTCTTAAAATCTGTACATCAACTGCCCTAAAAAGAAGAAATCATCTGCAACCTCTTCTAAAAGTACTCAGATTCGGTAAATGGCAACTCATCATTTCAAATGGAATCTCAACGATAAAAAAAGAAACAAGAAACTGTGAATTCAGAGAATGCACTAAACATGAGAACACTACCAACGACTCAAAGCTGAGTCAAATAAGTTCTCAATAATATTTACGAAAGCTTCACAAGCCAAGATATCACCATTCTATATGATCGACTTTATGCAAACAACTCAATAAATATAAACTAAGAATATAGCGATAATTGTATCAGAACGTCACAAGATGTGAAAATGACCGTGAATAAATTTAGCAAATTAAATGGTCTACATATTTATACATTTGTACTAAAGCAATTTAAATCCCTGCATAATTTCTTCGTTAAAAAAAAATATTTTCTCTATCAATAGTCAAATAATAAAATTCATCAATGCCCTGAATTAATTCCTATATTACAAAAAAATATTACTCAATTTCTGTCGCAGCTTCACAGAAAACAACGCATGAGCCCGTTGCACCAGAAATAAATTTCATGAGTTTTCCGTGACCACGTACATTTAGACTAAAAGACGTCATTATTGTTATTTGTGCAACAATTTGTTTGGGGAATAGTCCAACCGTATTAGCTCGACACCCGAGGTTTGAAACTTAATGCGTGGTCGCTCACTGAATACATTTTGGCCAAGACATTTCAAAATCGTTGTTTATTAAGGAATTTTGTTGGGAAAAAGTCTGAACGCATTAGCTGGGTGCATGAAAAAGGAATTTTATGCGTACATTTTGTTCATGTGCTGTCAATATCAGTATTTACACAGCACTTACGTTGGTGCGTGCGCGCGTGCGTGCGTGCGTGCGTGCGTGTGTGCGTGCGCGTGGGCGTGTGCGTGTGCGTGTGCGTGTGCTGTGAGTGTGAGTGTGAGTGTGAGTGTGAGCGTGAGCGTGCGCGTGCGCGTGCGCGTGCGTCCGCGTCCGCGTTCGCTTCCGCTTCCGCTTCGGCTTCGGCTTCGGCTTCGGCTTCGGCTTCGGCTTCGGCTTCGGCTTCGGCTTCGGCTCCGGCGTCGGCGTTAGTAAAGTCCTAGAAAGATGCGCTCCTGAAAATTTTAAATTTGCACCTAATTCTCAGAAAAAAAAAAATTTTTTCCAACGCAGTTGTGTTTTATAAGTGACAATTTATCAATTTCATGTATAAATTAATCAAAATATGAAAAAATGACACTTAAATTAGCCAATTCCATTTTGAAACGACAAAAAGCACTTAAAACACACCTTTTTGTACTTACGTAAGCTCAGAAGAAACATATGCATGCACTTTATCCATGTAATGTATCTAAATGCTCTTTAAATTACCCAATTCAATTTTGAAACAACAAACAGCACTTAAAACATGACTTGTTTTTTAATTTTCGATGCAGCGTGGGTATTACTACGTTAATAATAATTGTAGGATAATGAACGCAGTTATTTTGCTTTGAAAGCATTTTAAGCATTTAGTGAACATTCTATTTTTATGTCATCAATTTACATCACAACTTTGAAACGGGATTTGTAAATGTATGAATGCAATTGTGTCATTTGTAGATTTTAAAATTCCGAATTTATTTAACTTTTTTGCTTATTTGTTTAGTCTATATACAAAAATTCGAATTTTGACCTAACGATTAAACTGCTATGATAAAAAGAGTATATTTTAAAACATAATTTATTGTTTACTACTACATTTCATAATGTTATTCACCTTTTCTTTGTAATAGTTTTACTTATGTGATAATTATAAAGTTACATAGCAGTTTAATGGTTAAGTCAAAAATTCTAAATTTTTGTATATAGACTAAACAAATAACAGCGCAAAAGATAGCAGTTCCAAAATTTCGCAAAACTAAAAAAATGTGGAAAAACTTAAAGGCATTCTTTTACTGTGAAATATTACTATCACGATATAAAACGTACATTTTTAATATTTACCATATTATTTGAGCATCAAAATAATATACCAAAACTTTAACGTATTTGTAAATTGTATGAATGCAATTGTGTCATTTGTATTGCATAAATGCATGGTGTAAAGTTTTCAGATTTACATGTTTTTTGGAACTGTTTTGACTTTTAGTTAACGCAAGCTTTTTCTCACTTTTAACTGTACTATATTTTCATACTTTATTTATATGCATGATATTTCACAATAAATAAATTTGTAACGCAACATGCACTTAAAATTTGCAAAAAGGACTGCTTTACTTTGATGTAGAAATTTATACATGAGTAAGTCAGACTTCCAGATGTGTTCAATTTTTTCCTTAACGTATATCATTTCACTTTTCTAGCGCAACTTAGACTATCACTCCATTTTTAGCTGTAGTAAATTTTTTGGATAATGGAATAATTCACGAAAATAATAAAAATATAAAAAAAATTTACATTTTTTTTACAATGAAATACAATAAATTCAAAACAAAACACATCACAATCCATCCTTCAACGTAAACAATATATTTTCAGTCTTTATATTTTTGCCACCTCTAAATATTGATTACCTTTCAGTTCTTTATTCAGTCTTTCCCTCCCCATCCCCACCACCTCACTATTCAAATAGTCATTGTGAAGCTTTCGTAACCACCGAATACTTGTTTCCTAAAGGCCTGAAGGGTTGGTGGATCCTGCTCATCATCCTGCTGTGTGAGGTGCCCTTCTATAAGAGCCAAATTTTTCCTCCATATTGCAGGTTTCGCAACGGTGGTGGTTGGTGTTGCTATAACCGTGGTTGCTGGCGTTATGCTGAAAAAATGAATAATTTTATTTGTACTAAAAATTCTCTATGAATTAATGAAAGGAAACTATAATATTAATTAAAATTGTACATACCTCTCGAAATACTTCGAAAATTCATCCTCTACATCACTATCCCTGATGGAGATGATGGAGATGGTCTCTTCGAAGGGTGCTGGTTGTGCGGTGTTATTTGATGGGCGCACCAAAACATCATGTAAAATACATGGTTTTGCATGTCTTTTTAGCGAAAGTTTAGATTGTTTACTGGACGAAGCCTCAGCAAGGTTAAGTTAATGCATATTCTTAGTAAACGCCACAAAGTGCAATGTGTGACCTCTGCAAGCAAAGGTGATGCAGCATCAAGTCATCAGAACAGTATTGATGTCAAGGTTAATAGATGTTCCCAGTAAACGCTACAAAATGCAATCTATGCATCTGTCTATGAACACTGAAGCTCTTGCCACAAGTTATAAGTAGTTTTAACCTTGAATGCTGGGTTTATATTACTATATAAGGAGATAAAGAGCAGCTTTGTACCAGTCAGTATATTGCACTCCCGACTAGAATTGCAATTGTATACCTAAAGTACTTCTATAGATACTTAAATTTTAATTTTTACATATCAGTTATAATAAATATAATATTTGTTTCCATTACTACATAATCGACAGCAGTGTTGTACATAGTTTTGAAGGTAACTATGAGTAAAGGTATACCCAGTAGCAGTGATACTGTTAATTTAACAAGAAGTATTATTCCACTGTTGAAAACCCAAAATGAATTTGTAAAGCACATCCGTATAATTAACACTAATATTAAGCCATTGGAAGATATAATTCAAAATAAAATTTATTTAGAGACATGCGAAAATTTCTAAAGTGTTATCTTATAAGAGTTAAACAGTTAAAGAGCGCTTCAGAGAAAACAGGTAGTGGAACTGTTAATGTCACTAAAAAGCGTACACGCAAATTAAGTTGGTACTCTCTAGATTCATGTTTTAATTGGTAGGTTACTACTGGAATTATAGTCAATATAGCAAACAATCAAGGACCCTCTTATTTTTTACAAAATGCATACAATAGTTTTGCACGAAAGGTTAAATTAATGCTAAGGCAATCGATGCTAAAGGTGAATGTCCTTTTAGTGTGCAATTTTATCCATCCTCAAAATCACGTTACCGAGTTGAAGACTTTCCATAAAAAATATGCCATCAATATTGCGACCAATTTACGTAAGTGGTATAATGAAAACGTTTATTATAAATTACAGAAAAAATTAGAGGAGTTTTCCGAAAGGGATTCCGGTTGGGCATTACACGAAGTATTACATTTAAAGGTGAATATTAATAGATGTGTCCCATTTAGGGGCGGCCTTTCAACTTACGTTAGAGTTCCCTACTTTATAGCAGTAAAGCATGCGGTAGTGAATGTTAAAAATGAGGATGAGTTTTGCTTCCTGTGAGCCGTTGTATCGGTACTATATTCCGTGCAACATCATTCAGATAGAGTTTACAGTTATCCTCATTTTAAGGATGTTTTGAATTATGATTCAATTCCCTTCCCCATTAAACTAGATGATGTAAAAAAATTTGAACAGTTAAACAATCTCTCCATTAATTTGTTTTGCATTCAGGGGAAAGTTATATTACCATTTGTATTAATTGAAAATCAAAATAGTGCGAGGGAACCCATAAATCTTTTAGTACTTTCTGCAAATTATCAAGCTGCGGGTGATATTAAAAAAAAAATAATACTGTTTATCATTTCACGTGGATTAAAAAATATGTCAGCTCTTTTTCTAAACAACTATCAATAAGGGCAAAGAAATTCATTTGTTATCGATGTTTGAACCATTTTCTTCAGATCACGTTCTAAAAAACATCATTCACTGTCATCAACTTAATCGATGCTCTTTTAAGCTGCCCATTGAAGCGAAAATTTCTAAGTTCAAAAATTTCACATTCAGGAAAAGGGCCTTTGTTAAAGAGCTTCAAAGTATTGCACATTGGACTACCGAAATAATCAATAAAATAATACCTATGGATACTTTAACTCCCAATCAGGTTGAGCACTTTGAAAGCACCGCGATTTGCCACATTTGCGAAAACCATTTACTGATTATGATATAAAAGTTAGGATCATAACCATTTTACTGGTGCATTTCGAGGAGCATCACATCAGAATTGTAACCTAAACTAAAAGACTCCCACATCTCAGTCGTGTTTCATAATTTGTCAGGTTATGATAGCATTTCTCATAGAGAATTGGCTATGTTGATTTCACTACCCATAAACAAAGAAAGATATATTTCTTTCACAAATAATAAGCACTAAAATTAGTTTAGATTTATTACTCAGATTTAGAGTAGTAGATATATATATTAGACTATTGATAATAATAAAAAATAATCTAATTTAAATAATTAGAATAGAATTTTATGAAGTGTTATAATCTTATAAGTATTATTGTCGGACTATTTGGAAAATATAAATAAATATACATTACAAGCCGAAGAATTTTTACTAGTTCAAAGTTTTTCTATGAATATCTCGAACTTGGGAAAATTACAACCAGATCAAGAATTTTTCAGTATTCATAATGAAATCAATGATGATTTTCCACATGCAGTTAATGTTTGGAACAGATTTAATATTAAATCGTTAGGGATTACTCATTGTATCTAAAAACGGACGTTCTATTGTTAGCAGACATTTTCGAAAACTTTCGACAAACTTGTTTAAGTACTTAAACTTGATCCTCTGCACTATTATACAGCCCCGGTTTGGCATTCGATGCTATGCTTAAAATTACACAAGTACAGTTAGAACTATTTACAGACATTGATATGCTGATGTTATTAAGAGGAATTAGAGGTGGTGTTGCTCAATGTTATAATCAATATGCTAAAGCTAACAATAATAATGGGGAAAAAAAATTAATAAATAATAATATATACATATATTATATATATATATATATATATATATATATATATATATATATATATATAATATTATTAAAACATAATAATAAATAATATAATAATAAAAAAAAAAAAAATAAAAAAAAAAAAAAAAAAAAACACACAAAAAACACAAAAAAAAAAAAATAAAAAAACATAAAAAAACAAAAACAAAATACACAACAAAAAAAAAAAAAAACAAAAAAAAAAAAAAATACAACAAAAACAAACATAAACAAACACAAACACACACACACACACACACACACACAACAACACAAAAAAAAAAAAAATACACACATAAAAAAAAACACAAACAAAAAAAAAAAAAAAAAAAAAAAAAAAAAATACACAAAAACACAACACAACACACACAAACACAACACAAACACAAAAAACACACAAAATAACAACACACACAAACAAACACACAAACACACAACAAACACACACACAAACACAACCACACACACACACAATAATACAAAAACACACACAAAAACAAATTACAAAAATATAACAACACAACAAACACAACCAACACAAAACAATATACACACAAAAACACAAATCACAAATAAAAAACATACAATCAAAATAAAAATACACAAATAATAAAAAAAAAAAAACATATAACAAAACAAAATAATAATATAAAAACACAAAAATAAAAAAACACACACTAAAACACAACACAAAACAAAACCAAAAAACAAAAAAACAAAACAAAAAAACACAAAAACCAAACAACACCCCAAACAACAAAAACACAAATAAACAAAAAACAAAAAAAAAAAAAGTAACCACATCAAAGTTGTATTTAATACTACATAAATAATTTAAGAGCCACCATCAAATTCACCATATTTCCTTAAATTTAAACTTTAATTTAAAAACCACCAATCGAAATGCTAAACAATTAACACCCAAAATTACAAACACAACACCATTGGCACCCACAACTACCAACAACACACCACAAACAAATACACAACACACAACACAACACCAACACACAACACACAATAAACACATCACTAACAACACAACACACACACACACACACACACACACACACACACACAACAACACACAACACACACAACACAAACACACACAAATAAACACACACACACACACACACACACAACACCCACAACACACCACACAAACAACACACACAACACGCACAACACACACACACACACACACACACACACAACACACAACAACACAAATCCAACACACACAACACGCACACAACACACACAACACACCAACACACACGCACACACACACAACACACAACACACACACACAACACACACACACACACACACACACAAAACGCACAACACACAACACACACACACACACACACACACAACACAAACACACACAACAACAACACACACACACAACACACACAACACACAACACACAAACACACAAAAACACACACACAACACACACACACACACACAACACACAAACACACATAACAAAAACAAAAATTCAATTAAAAATATGTACACAATAAAATAATTAAATAACATTTAAAAAATATATAATAATTACAAATAATTAATATCTACTACATATACAATAAATATACATAAATTTCACAACAAAAAAACCAAAAATTCAAAACACAAACCAAATAACAACAAAAAATAATATTTAACTCCAAACATACACTTCAGCAGCACTACTTGAAAGTTCATACATGATTCTATCACATTTAGCTATAGAAAACCATTCATCAATGTTATGATATAAAAGCTTAAGATCACATACCAAATAATCAATAAATAACTATGGATATTTCAACATCCAATCAGATTGTACACTATAACAGAAATCATTTGCCATCATTTCAAAACATTTACAGATTATGATATAAATTAATCACTAACATTCTACTGTGATTTCAGAATCACATCAAATTTAACCTAAACTAGAAAGACTCACATTCATCTTTTCACAATAATTGTCAAGGATAATATATTATACGCCATTCATTATAGAATTATTGAGTATAGTATTGTATATTCTATGATACCATAATAAAAAGATATATTTACGATAAAAAATAGATAATAATTATATATTAGCATTTCATACTATCACAATACTAAGTAGTATTGAGTATGATCGGAACTATTTGGAAAATAGTAAAAAATAACCCAGCCTAATTGTAACAATGCCGAAGAATTTTCCTACTAGTTCGCAAAGGTGTGTACTTCCTTATGAATATCTCGAATCTTGAGGAAAATTAACAGATATCCAAGACTCAAGAACTTTTTACAGTCATCTCACTAATGAATCAAGATAGCAGTTTATCCATCATATGCAGTTAATGTTTGGAACAGATTTAATATTAAATCGTTAGGGATTACTCATTGTATCTAAAAACGGACGTTCTATTGTTAGCAGACATTTTCGAAAACTTTCGACAAACTTGTTTAAGTACTTACAAACTTGATCCTCTGCACTATTATACAGCCCCCGGTTTGGCATTCGATGCTATGCTTAAAATTACACAAGTACAGTTAGAACTATTTACAGACATTGATATGCTGATGTTTATTGAGAGAGGAATTAGAGGTGGTGTTGCTCAATGTTATAATCAATATGCTAAAGCTAACAATAGATACATGGGGGAAAAAGTTGATCCCACTTCCGAAAGTGTGTTTAATGTACTACGATGTAAATAATTTATATGGAGCCACCATGTCAGAATTTCTACCATTTGGTGATTTTCCTTTTGTTGATAATTTTGAAACTTTAGATTTAATAAACCATCTCGATGATTCGGAAATTGGCTATATAGTCGAGTGTGATTTAGACTATCCCATAGAATTACATGAGAGTCACAGTGATCTACCATTGGCACCCGAACATATGGTACCACCCGTATCCGATTCCAAAATGAAAAAATTATTGCTTACATTGTATCCTAAACATAATTATGTAATTCATTACAGGAATTTGAAAGTATATTTAAAATATGGATAAAAGTTGGTAAGAGTACACCGTATATTACGTTTTAAACAGTCCCCATGGTTAAAAAAATATATCGATTTAAATACCACCATACCAGCAATCTCAACCAAAAAAAAAAAACAAAAAAAAAAAAAAAAATGAATTTGATAAGAATTTTTATAAATTAATGATTAATAGCGTTTTTGGGAAGCTGATGGAAAATGTACGTAAACATAAGGATATACGTTTAGTAACAAAATGGGAGGGTCGCTATGGTGCTCGTGCTTACATAGCAAAACCAAATTTTCATAGTTGTACAATATTTGATAATGATATGCTTATCATTCAAATGAATAAGCTAGAAGTATATTTCAATAAACCTATATATGCAGGATTCAGTGTTTTAGACGTTTCAAAAACTTTTTTATACAATTTTCATTACGGTTACACGCTACCCAAGTTTGATAATAATGCTAAGCTCCTGTACATGGATGCGGATAACCTCATATACGCCTTTTCAGTTCCCGATATCTATGAATGCATTAAAGAGGGCATTGATAAATTCGATACATCTGATTATAGTCCCAACAAAATCTTTGGAATTCCATTAGTAAATAAAAAAGTCACTGGCTTAATGAAAGATGAAAATCATGGCCGATTATGTTGAATTTGTAGGACTTCGCGCAAAATGTATGCTTACATGGTTGATGAAAAGTTGTAAAAAATCAAAGGGTTCCACCCGCCAAGCGTCAAACAGATACGATAAATGATTATAAACATGGTTTGTTTGATGGTGACGTAATAAGGCGTTATCAGCATCTGATAAGATCAAAGAAACATGATGTGTTTACAATCAAACAGAATAAAGTAGTACTTAATCCTTGTGATGATAAACGATTAGTAAATTTCAATTTCACTGATACTAGACCTTGGGGAAACTTTACATAGCATTTTATTCTCTTCTGTTTCAGAAACAACAAATGAGCAGCAAAACAAATCAAAACTAAAACAAACAAATCTACAAAAACCAAACCTTTAACCCCCCAAACCAATACAATAAACACACACCACACACAACACACCACACACCAAAAACACACCACAAAAAAAACACAACAATTAAAACAACAAATACACAAAAACACACACACAACACACACAAACACACAAACACACACACACAAAAAAAAACACACACAAAAACACACACACACACACACAAAAAAAAAATTACACACACACACACACACACAAAAAAAAAAAAAAAAAAACAAAAAAAAAAAAAAAAAAAAAAATTAAATAAAAAAAAAAAAAAAAAAAAAAAAAAAAAAAAAAACAACAACAAACAACAAAAACACAACAACAAAAAAAAAAAAAACAAAAAAAAAAAACCCAAAAAAACACACAACACACACACACACAAAAAACAAAAATTAAACACAAACACAAAAAAAAAAAAAAACAAAAACACAAAAACACAAACAAAAAAACAAAAAAAAAAAAAAAAAAAAACACAACAAACAAAAAACAATAAATAAAAACAAAAACAAAATAACACAAAAAAAAAAAAAAAAAAACACAAACACAAAAACACACACACAAAAACACACAAAACACAACAAAAAAACAAAAAAAAACAACATAAAAAAACACACACACAAAAACACAAACACACACACACACAAACACACACACACACAACACACAAACACACCACACACAACCAACACACCAAAAAACAAAACACCACCCAACCCACCCAAAAAAAAAAAAAAAAAACGCAAAACGAAAAAATTGGTCTTTTTTTTTTTTGTTTTTTTTTATTTTTGGTTTTTTCTTTTTTTCTTTTCTTTATAAATTTACCCCTTTGGTTAAAAATTTATTTTTCAAAAATTTTAAATTTTAAATTACCCAATTTTTTGAAACAACAAACAACACTTAAAACATGACTTGTTTTTAATTTTCGATGCAGCGTTATTAACGTTAATAAAATTGGATAATGAACGCAGTTTTTTGCTTTGAAAGCATTTTGCATTTAGTGAACATTCTATTTTTTGTCAAATTTACAACAACTTTGAAAATTTGTAAATGTTAAATGCAATTGTGTCATTTGTAATTTTAAAATTTTTTTTAATATTTTTGTTATTTGTTTATCTATATACAAAAATTATAACGATAAACCAAAAAATATATTTTAAAACATAATTTATTGTTTTTACATTTCAAATGTTATTCATTTTTTCTAATAGTTTTTTGGTTTATAAAGAATTTTTTTGTAAAAAATTTAATTTTTGTTAATAAAAACAAATAAATAAGTTAAAATTAAAACTAAAAAATGTAAAAACTTAAAATTCTTTTTGTGAAATATTACTATCACGATATAAAATCATTTTTAATATTTACCATATTATTTGAGCATCAAAATTTATCCAAAAACTTTCTATTTGTAAATAAAATTTTTGTAAAAAATTGTTTTGTATTGCATAAATGCATGGTGTAAGTTTTCAGATTACATGTTTTTAACTGTTTTGACTTTTATTTAACGCAATTTTCTCACTTTTCTGTACTATATTTTCATACTTTATTTATATGCATGATATTTTACTAAATAAATTTGTAACCAACATTTTGCAAAAGGACTGCTTTACTTTGATGTAGAAATTTATACATGAGTAAGTCAGACTTCCAGATGTGTTCAATTTTTTTCCTTAACGTAGATCATTTCACTTTTCGCAACTTAACTATCACTAATTTTTTAGCTGTAGTAAAATTTTTGGATAATGGAACAATTCACGAAAAATAATAAAATATAAAACAATTTACATTTATTTTTACAATGAAAATACAATAAATTCCACAAAAAAACATATTAAACAATCCCTCCAAACGTAAAATTTTTTCAGTCTTTAGTATTTTTGGACACCTCTAAATATTGATTAGCCTCCTTCAGTTCTTTATTCAGTCTTTCCACTCGCCCCCACCACCTCACTATTCAAATAGTCATTGAATTTCCCACCAAACTTGTTTCTAAAGGCCTGAAGGGTTGGTGGATCCTGCTCATCATCCTGCTGTGGGGTGCCCTTCTATAAACCAAATTTTTCCTCCATATTGCAAGTTTCCAACGGTGGTGGTTAATTTTAACCTTTTGGCGTTATGCTGAAAAAATGAATAAATTTGTACTAAAATTCTCTTGAATTAATGAAAAAACCTAATTAATTAAAATTTAATTCTCGAAATTTAAAATTATCCTCAATCACTATCCTGATGGAATGATGAATTCTTTCGAAGGGGTTTTTTTTTGATGGGCGTACCAAAACATCATGTAAAATACATGGTTTTGCCTGTCTTTTTAAAGTTTAGATTGTTTACTGGACGAAGCCTAAAAATTAATTATATTTTAGTAAACCCACAATAATGTGACCTCTGCAAGCAAAGGTGAGCAGCATAAATGAGAACAGTATTGATGTCAAGGTTAATAGATGTTCCCGGTAAACGCTACAAAATGCAATCTATGCATCTGTCTATGAACACTGAAGCTCTTGCAACAAGTTATAACAGTTTTGACCTTGAATGCTTTTATAACTATATAAGGAGATAAAGAATTTTGTACCAGTCAGTATATTGCACTCCCGACTAAATTGCAATTGTATACCTAAATTTTAAATTAAATTTTAATTTTTTGTTATAATAAATATAATATTTGTTTCCATTACTAATAATCGACGCGTGTGCTTCATATTTTCTTATAGTGTTGGATACAGTTTTGAAGGTAACTATGAGTAAGGGTATACCCAGTAGTGGATATTGTTAATTTAAAAATATTATTCCATTGTTGAAAACCCAAAATGAATTTGTAAAGCACATCCGTATAATTAACACTAATATTAAGCTATTGCAAGATATAATTCAAAATAAAATTTTTTAGAACATGCGAAAATTTGCTTAAACTCAAAGTAATTTATCATTTAAAGTGTTATCTTATAAGAGTTAAACAGTTAAAGAGCGCTTCAGAGAAAACAGGTAGTGGAATTCAATGTCACTAAAAGCGTACACGCAAATTAAGTTGGTACTCTCTAGATTCATGTTTTAATTGTAGGTTACTTACTGGAATTATAGTCAATATAGCAAACATCAAGGACCCTCTTATTTTTTACAAAATGCATACAATAGTTTTGCACGAAAGGTTAAATTAATGCTAAGGCAATCGATGCTAAAGGTGAATGTCCTTTTAGTACGCAATTTTGTCCATCCTCAAAATCACGTTAGAGTTGAAGACTTTTACCATAAAAAATTTGCCATCAATATTGCGACCAATTTACGTAAGTGGTATAATGAAAACGTTTATTATAAATTACAGAAAAAATTAGAGGAGTTTTCCGAAAGGGATTCCGTTGGGCATTACATTTTACATTTAAAGGTGAATATTAATAGTGTTCCCATTTAGGGCCCTTTCAACTTACGTTAAAGTTCCCTACTTTAAGCAGTAAAGCATGCGGAGTGAATGTTAAAAATGACGATGAGTTTTGCTTCCTGTGGCCGTTTATCATTATATTCCGTGCAACATCATTCAGATAGAGTTTACAGTTATCCTCATTTTAAGGATGTTTTGAATTATGATTCAATTCCTTCCCATTAAACTAGATGATGTAAAAAATTTGAACAGTTAAACAATCTCTCCATTAATTTGTTTTGCATTCAGGGAAAGTTATATTACCATTTGTATTAATTGAAAATCAAAATGGTGCGAGGGAACCCATAAATCTTTTAGTACTTTTCCTAATTATCAAGCTGCGGGTGATATTAAACAAAAATAATACTGTTTATCATTTCACGTGGATTAAAAATATGTTAGCTCTTTTTTCTAAACAACTATCGAATAAGGAGCACAACAAATTCATTTATTATCGATGTTTGAACCATTTTTCTTCAGATCACGTTCTACAAAAACACATCATTCACTATCATCAACTTAATCGATGCTCTGTTAAGCTGCCCATTGAAGCAGAAAAGTTTCTACAGTTCAAAAATTTCACATTCCAGGAAAAGGTGCCGTTTGTAATTTATGCAGATTTAGAAAGTATTTTGGAAAAGTGTACAAATTTAACGGACATAGATAATAATACTATTTTTACTCCAAACATAACCCTTCAGCATTGCTTACTACTTGAAGTGTTCATACAATGATTCTTTATCACGATTTAGACTTTATAGAAGAAACGATTGCATTCAATGGTTTGTTAAAGAGCTTCAAAGTATTGCACATTGGACTACCGAAATAATCAATAAAATAATCCTATGGATACTTTAACTCCCAATCAGGTTGAGCACTTTGAAAGCACCGCGATTTACATTTGCGAAAAACCATTTACTGATTATGATATAAAAGTTAGAATCATAACCATTTTACTGGTGCATTTCGAGGAGCATCACATCAGAATTGTAACCTAAACTAAAAGACTCCCATTCTGCCAGTCGTGTTTCATAATTTGTCAGGTTATGATCATTTTCATAGAGAATTGGCTACTGTTCCCGGTGAGATTTCACTGCTACCCATAAACAAAGAAAGATATATTTCTTTCACGAAAGTAATAAGGCACTAAAATTATTTAGATTTATTGATTCTTTCAGATTTATGAGTAGTAGTATTGAAAAGTTGTCACTATTTGGAAATGGTAAAAAAATGATAACCCACCTAATTGTAACAATGCCGAAGAATTTTCGCTACTAGTTCGCAAAGGTGTGTTTCCTTATGAATATCTCGATTTTGGGAAAAATTAAGCGAGACCAGACTCCCCCAAGAAAGCGTTTTTCAGTCATCTCACTAATGAGGAATCAATGATGGAGTTTTCCACATGCAGTTAATGTTTGGAACAAATTTAATATTAAATCGTTAGGGATTACTCGTTTGTATCTAAAACGGACGTTCTATTGTTAGCGACATTTTCGAAAACTTTCGACAAACTTGTTTAAGTACTTACAAACTTGATCCTCTGCACTATTATACAGCCCCGGTTTGGCATTCGATGCTATGCTTAAAATTACACAAGTACAGTTAGAACTATTTACAGACATTGATATGCTGATGTTTATTGGAGAGGAATTAGAGGGGTGTTGCTCAATGTTAAATCGAATGCTAAAGCTAACAATAAGTACATGGGGAAAAATTGATCCCACTTCCGAAAGTGTGTATTTAATGTACTACGATGTAAATAATTTTTATGGAGCCACCATGTCAGAATTTCTACCATTTGGTGATTTTTCCTTTGTTGATAATTTTGAAACTTTAGATTTAATAAACCATCTGATGATTCGGAAATTGGCTATAAGTCGAGTGTGATTTAGACTATCCCATAGAATTACATGAGAGTCACAGTGATCTACCATTGGCACCCGAACATATGGTACCACCCTTCTGATTCCAAAATGAAAAAATTATTGCTTACATTGTATCCTAAAATAATTATTAACATTAAAAATTTAAATATATTTAAAATATAAAAAATTGGTAAATACATGATATTACGTTTTAAACATCCCAGGTTAAAAAAATATATATTTAAATACCAATAAAATCCAAAATGAATTTATAAAATTTTATAAATTAATGATTAATAGGTTTTTAATATAAAATGTACGTAAACATAAGATATACGTTTGTAACAAATATCGCTATTGCTCGTGCTTAATACAAAAAAATTTTCATAGTTGTACAATATTTGATAATAATCTTATATTAAATAATAATAAATATATTTAATAAATATATATAGGATTATGTTTTAGACTTTAAAAACTTTTTTATAAATTTTCATTAGGTTAAAAAGTTTATAAATGAACCTTTACATATGGATATATATAGTTTTCAGTTGATATCATAATCAAAAAAATTGATAAATTATACATCATTATAGAACAATATCTTTAATTATTAGTAAATAAAATCCCTGGTAAAAAGATAAAATATGGGGATTATTTAATTTGTAATTCCCAAAATGAAAGGTTATAAAATTTAAAAATAAATTTTCGAAGGTCAAAAATTCATAAATATTATAAAATTTTTTTGAGGTAGTAATAAGGCTTACAATCTGATAAGTAAAGAAACATGATGTTTTACAATAAACAGAATAAAGTAGTACTTAATCCTTGTAGAAAAGTTAGAAATTTAATTTACTGAATGATTGGGGTTTAACTTTACATGCATTTTATTTTTTTTTAGAAAAAAATAATTATGAGCACTAAAACAAACCAATAATATGGTACTAGGACAAATCTAAGAAAAATAATTCTTTGTTGGGGAAGTTCCTGAAACCTATTTATTTTATGAATTATTAAATATTTGTTATTTATAGTTTTTATTTTAAAATAAATGTAAATAAAATTAAACATTATTTATAAAAATTAAATTAGACAACCTTAAAAAATTTTATAAATTTTGGTCCAAAAGGTACAATTAATTTTATAAAAATAATCTTAAGGATATGATTCTTTACATACCCTTAAAAATTTATCTAGATTTTTAAGGGTTCATGATTAACTGTTAAATCAGTCAAAAATAGTTACAAGGCCTTTTTATTTAACTGAATGATTAAAATCCATATTACTAACCAAGTGCCTCGAATTTTTTAAATATTATTAGAACAAAATATCAACTATAAATTTAACCGTGGGAAAAGATACCACAAAATTTTTATGGATACTAGCAACATAATAAAGGTGAAACAAATTCAAATTTGTTGGGATGATTGGGCCAGTTCGGGATACCTCCGAATTTAAGTTTTGGTCTTTAGGTTAATAATGAAATTTTAAAATAAATGAATATTTAAAAATAAAATCTATTTTTTTTTTTGTTTATTTCTCTAAGAGTCATCCTTTTTCTACCTTTCTTTTAATTTTTTCCAAAGTACGGAAAGTTATAAAACCATATCATCCTTATTGATCCATGATCTTTCATCATGTCTCCACCACTTTACGTAGTGGGAACTTTCATTATTCTTGAGCGAAGCAGTTTCTACTAGATATACATCAGATACTGGTTTTGTAATTCATGTTGGCGAAAACCCTCCCAGTACAGGCTTTCCTAAATGTCTTCCACATGTATATGGCGTACTTTCACACATCTTAGAATATCGATTCACTAGACCGAATTGGGTGTATCTTTGAAAATATTGTTAGTGTAAGCCTCTAGCTTTGTATGATTACCAACATCTTTGCGCTTCATTCCGATAGTTCTATGCTTACGATTGTTATAATACATGGTTATGGTATCAATTGTATCAATCCATTTGTATTTGCCTTGTAGGCTGAATGACTTATATAGAGCACCCTTAATGGTTCTGATAACACGTTCCGCAATTGCAGCCTTCTTTGTGCTATAGGTAGAGTAATGATTGACTCCATAACGATGCATTAGTTTAGTAAAATGCTCATTGTAAAATTCTTTTCCTGCATCTGTCTGCAAATTGGTAGGTTTCCGTCCTTTTTTGAAGATTGTTTGCATGGCCTTGGTAAATTCTTGACCTGTTTTCGTTTTTAATCCTTTAGTCCATAAGTATTTACAGTAAGTATTAACAGTCGATAACCACTAATATATACTTATAACCCTTATTTTGTTTGGCATATGTGTTAAATTCAGCTAAATCTGCTTGCCAAAGATCATCAAAACCTCTAATTATTGTTCGCCTTCGTTTAAAATTTTTTCGTGCAGGTTTGTGCAATTCGTTGACGAGTTTGTTTTAATCTTGGACATGGTGCTAATTTATACCACAATTTCTTTAACCTTTTGTTGATGTTAATGTAATTTTCCAATCCAGACGCTAGATGATGTCGCTTAGCGTTTCCATTTTTTGAGAGTTTTCTGAATCTGCTTGTAATTGACAGAAATCAAGGTATCCCATTTACTTATAGCATCACCATCTTCTTCAGGGTCAGCCAACTGTGTCAAACGATTTCCATCCAAATTTCGAACCTTGTTGATAAATAGTATCTGCTTAGTGATGACATCTTGAGGATCTATGGGATCGGCCACATTGCTGAGTCTAACTTATTCTCAATCAATCAAACTTGATTAGCATCAATCAGTTTAAACTGAGGGGTTAGTTTCTTTAATTGATACTGGACATATGAACGTCCAAATTTGTCAAGAGGCATTTTAGTTGTGACATGTCGACATCAATGCATTCTCATTTATATTGTTTAAAAAGCGGTTGTTCGATTTTTCAATGTATCCATCTTCATATAGTTCTTCTGCAATTGATATTGTCATTTACAACACCTGTGTTTCCCGCTAATTTTTCTGCCCACAATACCTTTAGATCACGAATTAGTTCATGTATATCATTCCAATATTTATATTCAATGGGTCTGTTTGTTAATTCCTTAAAAAACATAGCTCCACCTCCCTTGGTCGTGGGTGATGATGATGATGATGATGATAGCAAGGGTTTTATTATTTGTGTATACTTTCTGCTGCGGCTTCCTCAAATCTGTGCACTTACGTCATAATCTCGCCTTACTACATTCGTAGCATCTAAAATAGTTCTATATTTTTTTCTATCTGTTGACTTTACTAGACTTAAATCGGGTTCATTCATAATAAGCAGATCATATAATCCTGGAGTCGCTTTATACGTGACACCTTTAATAATTATATCGTCTCCTTTAATTGTGATGGGGTATTACCAATTGTCCATTTGTCAGTTTTAGTATCATAGTGGACTCCATACGTATGATCAATATCACCTTCAGCATTCTTCAAAATACGTTCAACATATATACGCGGCAATTCATTGTACTGCTCGAGAAATTCTTCTGAGATGAGTTCATTATGGGAATCATCTGCGATACTAGACAGTTCTTCTTCTTCCTCCCCAGTATTAATCTCTCCCACGACGGATGTATCTAAGAAAGATGGAAGACTTGGGGAGGATTTCTTTGAAAAAACGGAAGCTGAGCTAGTGGACTAGTAGCACCCTTACTTGAATCACCTAATTGAGTGAGGCCTGGGGTCCGTTCAACTTGAGCTAGCGGACTAGTGGGGATAGTAGCGTGCTTCCTTGGAAATATGAATACGGGTGGTTTTTTGGGTTTAACGCCAATAGACTCCTTTTTAGGTGTTTTTTTATCGATTTTATTTACTATTTCAGTTAGAGGTTCTATTAAAGGCTATAAGTACTTTCGAATGTTCTTTCATTATCAATGCGAGCAGTCTTAATACTGTTATACTTCTGCTGTATTATTTTACGAGCCTGAATAATTTTTTTCTTTAATATCATTTCCTTGTTATCCATTGCAGTAAAGCGGGTTTGCTGAACAGATACCGGTTTACCTCGAACAGATAGCTGTTTACACAAACATATAGCTGTTAATACCTAAACAGATCAGTACCTACTAAACTACTGTAAGCAGTTTAAGGTATTATATATTCATCAAATCTTTTCCTATAGTGACCATTATTAACTTCAGCATCCTTGTCTATGACCATGAAACCAAACGGATCTACCCAGCATTTTGAACACATGTCCCGAAATGATTTCATGCTTATGGTGGGACTTATATGATCCTCATACACATGTTTTAGGTTTAATTCATCTTGCTCAAATAATACAATTAGATTCGCATTGTCACGAATTAATTGCTTTGGAATGTTACTGTAAGTGTGACCCAAATAGAAACAGTCAATATCGTTATCCCTACCCATAGAAAATATGCCCTTATGTTATTTTGCTTTTCACAAGCGATATCATCGAAGATAAAAATGGAGTTTGATTTTGCACAATTAGGCTCAATGACATCTTGATTATCACTGAAGGTAAAGTAACCTATATCTCTCATTGGAAGTAAGATTTCCTGTATAAGTTTGTACTTGCTTTGATTCAATGACTTAGAGTATACGTATACATGTTTAAATTTCAAGCCATTTTTCTCGGTAATTAGACTGATCATTGCGTTTGTTTTACCACAATTGGAGGGGCCACATATAATACCACGTATATTATTAGGAAGTGAATCACCATGTTTTGAAGTAATAGACTTTTCATCAAAGTCATGATTTTGAATTGAGAGTTTTTGTTTTTGAGCAACTACTTTATCGTTAGTGGATGAAATAAAACTAAACGCATAATTACAACATTTTTATTTATATACTAGGCTATATTACAATAACTATAACTTTTTCACTTCCCCAGTGAGTGGGCTGTACTGCACAATAGCGTCATGGAGAATGAGACCATAGACAACAATTCCATTATCGAAAGGTGTTAGAGATTCCATTTCCATGTCTACTGTTGAGTTTTTTAAGGATTCATTTTGTTTAGAGCAGTCCATTACAAATACTGGACATGATTTGAATTCGGAATAGTTGAATAATGCATCTTTATCATCTTCACCATAGTAATCAATGTATTGGTTAGCACTGAAGTTCAAATGCATTGCTTCATATGGATAATACTCAGAATTCAGATGTACTTTAAGATTTCTGATGTTAATGTGATCAAAATTTCCGGCCCTTGCTGACCTTGTATACCTTTTACCTTGTTGGAATGCAACAATTATCCAACGCGGTTTTTCTAGTTGCGTTGATGGTTTTATTGGCCATATGTCTGAGGTTGCCTGTTTTAAAGAAGGTAGTTCATATAACTCCCATTGACGAAATGGAACAGTAATAATAGAATTTTTATTGATTCCTTGAAACAAGTTAAGTTTCGCAGCATCACTAAGTGTTAAGTGCGGTACTTTCCATTGAATTTTATTTAAGGTTATTGCGGCATCAACTTCACCATAGTAACAGTTTGTATCGCTTCTAGATCGAATTAAAACCAACTCTTGGCGCATATTCACGATTACCTGACGATAATCCTCCATTATTCCAAATATGTGGTTCAATGGTATGCATACTGTAAAAGATTTTTCTCCATTTTGTTCATCGAATTCTACTTGTAATGGTTCTTCATTCTTTGGTGACCATCCCAAATGACTTAGTGCTTTGCTTTTGCTTGCCGTATAAGAAATATATCCCTTAAGCGTAGATGTTATTCCTGGATTTCTACAAACATCCACTCTCTGACCACCTAACTCATAACGAATTTCTTCGAAAAGAAAGTTCGGGAAATTGTTGGTTAAGCTGCATACTTTTCTTTCATCTTCTTTTTTGAGCTCAAGTTTACCTTCTATGTACAGAAAACTATCATAAGTAGCCGTAATTAGATCTTGACTTTGAATTAAGATTCGTATTTCTTCGGAAGGTCCATATTTAGAAGATCCATATGGAAGATAAGTGTGAATATCTGATTTAATTATAGTATCATCAAAATGTACGTTTTGAAAGACGTTTAACGATTCTGCCATTGTGGTTGAGAACTTTTAAACTCAATTGACGTTAAAAGTATTTCCTTGCAGACTTTAACCAATGTAAGTGTTGGAATGAACTAATTAATGAACGTTATCTGTTGGTGATGTATTCCTTTTAGTTGAGTTTTTGAAAGATGGATATTGGTCCTTGGATTGAATATCTCAGACCCATGTTCTTTTAGTTCCTTAAGCGTACAGTGAATGGTTCACTTTCACCAAAGTCTATTAATGTCACCCTTTCATTAGTCAAATTAATTATTCTAAATATTGAGTAATTGCCTGAAGTTTTATCTTAGACGAATTAAAACCATTGGAGGAACTGATAACATCAATCCTCCATATAACTTCAATAGCAGGTTTCCGGTTTCGATAAGATTTCCCTTTATAATGTTGCACGATTCTACTTGTAGATTAGTGTGTTTAAGTATTTGGATGCTCCAATATACTTGCATTGATTGCTATAGTAAAATATCTTGGTTCTAATATTTTAGGATTCTCAAACTCCTAGCATGCGCCCAATAACAATTTTCTTTAGTAAAATCAATCTCGAAATGAACTGTTGTATCTCACATTTAAGTGTATTGTTAGTTTGCCTTCTAATGATAAACTTTTCTAGTGGCGTATTTTAGATTTTAGATAATCGATTAATTTCATTCTAACTCCATATTGCACCGTGTGGAATATTAATCACTTGCAAATGAGATGGATTTGTTCTAAAATAAAATCTATCGTTGCCTGTAAAGATGTTTACTTCTGCAATTGTGGTTAGCATTTTAAAATCCAATTGACGTTACAAAAGTATTTCTTGCCAATGTTAACGCACTGAAGTTGGTGGATAAATTAATACTTAGCTGTGTACAACCCTTCAACTATGTTATTCATAAGAGAAAATTTTGAAATGATTGGTCCTGATTATTTTTAACCAATTGTTAGGCTTATGTGTCTAGCTAATAATGGTTATTTACAAATCTATTATTCTGTTGTAATTAAATAATTTTAGTATTCTAAATTTCACATTGCTTGTTTGTTCGAGATTACCGAGAACTGAATCGTTAATACCATACCTTTTACCAGGTTTTTGATAAGACCCTTTAAATGTTGCACCTGGTTTCTAGTTGGCTTCTAAGATTATAATGTCACCAGATTCTATTTCTGGTCAAATTTTAGTCAACTGCATGCCATACTTCTTTATAAAATCAATCCTCTGAACTGTATGTATTTTCGAGCATTTTTTAATCAGTATCCGTTACGGTCTTTCGTAATTGATTACACTTTTTGGAACGGTTTTATTAGTATAATCGTAATCACCACCATTGTTTGGATTTTAGATAGCACGCTTTCTATTAATGGATTGTCAAAAATATAGTCTATCGATTCCATCATCGATTATGGCGCGATGTCTCTTCCTGCAATTTTTAGCATTTTTAGCATCATTGACTGCTTTAGCAATTCCTGATGCACCGCCAGCTAAAGCACCGATTGCTGATAATCCTGCGAATAACGGAATAAGAAATGGTAAAACCCTCCTTGTTTAGGTAGGGGAATTACTCTAGGAACTTTAATGTTTTTCTTTCCTCCTAAAATTTTACCGCGCGTTTTGCCGTTGAAAGCGCTGACTTTATTGTGTCTGTGAAATTTCCGTTAGTTTTAACTTTTTAGCTATTGTTTTTCGTAAATGCAATAAATTTCCACCATTGCATTTCTTCTTCAGATTAGATCGACGTTTACACCCCATTCCCAATTTTCTCTTTGCTTTCATGATGGTACTGACTGCTAAAGCTGCAGTTCGTTCACCTAACGTTGCGTCTAATGATTTAAAGCGCTCCCAAGCTTTTTTTTGCAAAATTTTATCTGCTTTATGTCTACTTTCTAAATCTCGGTAATCTCTGTAACTGATATCATGAAGTTTGCACTGAGCATCTAATTGATTAATACCGGGGTCACCGCGTGCGAGTCGATTTTCTAACTTTGTACCACGACCGCAATACTGGTAACCAGGCTTATTGATTAGACCATTCACTAAACCACCACCACCACCTACACTCTTTCGCTTCTTAACTAGCATTGTTTACCTGGATGGATAGAACGGGGTATTCATACCTAAATTGAGAAAAACAAATCATAGTTATTGCTTTATTCAGCAAATGCTATACATTAGATAAGCAGGACGATAATACAAAATTTCCATTAAACATACAGTGTTATGTGAATTAATATTATACTTAGCATTTATAACATCATCAATATCTTTATAAATGTCATCATCACCACCACGGAATTCTTTCTCACGAAAACGACGGTAGTCAAACAACTTTTCATAAAAACACACCAGATTGTAAGATTCAAGAAATTCCAATCTATAGCTTATTATATCCCTTAAATTGAATAGTTCTTCTATACTATGTGAGTTGAATGTGCAAGAACAGCAGTTGTAGTTTTCTATCATAACAGTTTTCAAAATTCTGTCATATCCTTTAATTAATTCCCAATTGTAATAAACACCAAGATTGCTAGATAGAGATTCATAATGTTGATCATCGTTTACATTTGACCAGTCAATTTTATTTTCAATTTCTTGGGATCGGAAAAATTGTAATTCTACATATGAATGCCATCTTAGAAGCTCAATCCATTCCTTCATATCCAACACTACATTATTGCTTTGATCACAGTTAGCACACCCAATACGCACTACTGGTGCAAGCTTGAGATGCGTACTGTATCCAATTTCCATATGTTTTGCATGGTGAGTATCGTTCGATAGTTTATAATGAATACAATCGATTAAGTATTCATTAGCTGCTTGTTTATACACCTCAGATAAACCATATGGCAGTATGTCAGTGTTAGAAGAATAACCTTCATCATGTTTCTCTTCATTTTTATTTCTATTACCACCATCACTATTTTGACAGTACCAACAACACAAGGTAAAATTGTTATTGCAACTATGTGGGGTATCCACATATAAGGGTGAACTTCTGAGTTTGGATCGTTCCAGAAATGATGTTATTGCTGCCTGCATTATAACGACTGTACTTGCTTGCAATTGCACTAGGACTAAACGCTGTTTAAGAAATGATTTTAGTTAAATCATGCGAGTGGCGTTGTGGTACTACTATTAAAAACTAAATGTTATGTTTGTTGTTTTCCCGACTGCACCAAACTGCTCATGAAGACATCCTCGTGTTTAGCTGCGTTTTAAATCCTTCCATTCGATTTTCTTCTTTCAAATACTCATAAAAGCGTTGAGGTAATATACATTTAAAATCATCCGTTTCCATCACTATACGTTCACCACTTAGTATTTGTTACTCCCACATTAATCACTTTATACCTTTTGATATCTCGAGGTCACATGCACTTTTAAAAGTTTGCAGTGGGTGCTTTGGTTTAACCCTGCTAATTCCATGTTTAACAATTACAAGTTGCTAACTGACTGATCTCAACACACCTCGCTGTGGTTTATATCACAAAATGTTCCTTGACTTAAGTACCTATGACAACTTGTTAATACACACACCTACTTTTAGTTTAGTAAATTATTTCACCTTGACCCAATTTAATAAGCACCATTTGACCTTGGTCTACTTTTTAGCATAGACAACGCATTTTCTTGTTTCCATGAATTGATTCTATTTTATACTTCTAAGAAATTCATACGATACCCGTACAGGTCAATAACCTTTGACCGCATTATTTTTAGACTTCTAAATTAATATGACGACATTGCAATTTTATTGTTCTGACCTTGACAAATTTACCGCCAAAATGGGACGCATTGCAATTTAGCTCCTAAAATTTAAATTTCGCCAAAGTTTGACCTTGAAGAAATCCAAAGCTACATTTCTCACCACCAAGGGCAGTGACCTAACTGGTCCATAACCGGCCCTTAATCACTACTGGTGTCGGTGTCGGTGTCGTGTCGGTGTCAGTCGGTGCACACACACACACACACACACAGCACACACACCACACACAGCACAGCACACGCGCACACACACACATGCACACACGCAACACACACACACACACACACACACACACACACACACTAGCACACACGACACAGACACACAGACACACAAGACACAGCACACACACATCACGAGAGATTAGGTCGAACCTGGTGAATCAGTGCCAAATTGTAAGGTGAGCTAATAATTCCACTTAGTGTTGGTGTAAAAGAAGTCGATTGCATGACCTAATATATATATATATATATATATATATATATATATATATATATATATATGTAACAGTACTTACATAGATTTTAAAATTATAAGTCAATCGTATTCGATACAAATTGTTATGAAATTTTACATAACTTTTCGCTATTGGTTCTTAGTACGAAGTCAAAGAAGCTTTAACAATTAAAAAGGTTTTAGATGTCTAAATTGTATTTTCGATAGGTATATTCATAGAAGCGGGCGATTTTGGAATTTTCTCTCCAAGTTAGCATCTAGATGTCTGATTACCTCTATTTGACATTAAGGTTTAAATGTCAATCTAGACATAAATTAATATTGTTGCTTTTAAGAAGTTGCCTATTCTTATTATGAACGTATTACGGAAGATTGGCAGGTAATGACAGTATATATGAAAACGTACATTAAAAACGAGTTTCTTTCGGGTATAGCTCGTCCATTTCACAATTTAAGTGTTAAATTACTAACCAACGAAATGTTTAAATAATTGACCAAATGTTGCCCCAACAAATTTCCATTATCTAGTGCAATTAGATATGAGAAAACTTATACGTAGATAATTTGGTCAGGACCAACAAGTTTGAAAAAAAATTATTCAGTATGTATCCCAAATGTACTAAGCTTGTAAGTTGCAGAAAGTCAATTGTTTTTTTTTGTTTAACTTGTGATTATAGGTTTTTCTGATATATAATTGTATAAGAAACTTGTTAATTATTTAAACTTTTTCACAGTTTCACACGCGTATTTTATCACTATACACACACTGAAATTTTCTGCCGTTTGGCTTACGATATATTTTTTGCTTCTAATGTATTGCAAAAATACATGACGGAGACGAACAAGAGAATAAAATAAAACTACCTAAAGAAAAAATCTGGAATGTCTCCACTCAATATTCCCATATACATACATATACATATATTTGGTTGTTCAGTTGAATCCCGTCTTTGATCAAATTAGCCTTGGAAAAAAATTTAATCACCCAGATGACGTTTTGTAACGTCAGTAATATTTGTAACTGTCACACAAATAAGTCTGTTTCATTTATATTTCATAGTCATTTTAAATAGTGCGACTTTGAAGTGGCATTTGTTATAAAAATCCGTCGAAGGTTGTACATCGTGAGGTCATTCAATTATTGTGTGCTAAAAGTTTACAACCAACGCAAATCCATTTCTGATTACAGACAGCTTATGAAGAAGCGTTAATCGTAAATCGTTAATTTTCAATCATAGCGATATCATAAAATATTGATGTGAGTGTAGGATTCGTTTATAGTATCGTACAGAAACTGAGTTACAGAAAAGTTTGTGTGAAATGGGTTTTTGTCTTTTATCTAAGGTTCAAAAATATTTGCGAATGGGTTTGTCTTAGCAACACCTTACGGAGTACAACGAAAATGGTAACAACTTCCTTTTATCAACAATTGCTTATGACGAAATTTGGTGCCATTATTTCGAACCATCCGGTAAGGTGTCATCGATGTAATGGAACATTCAAAGTCACCAACACCAAACAGGTTTCAGGCACAACCTTCCGCAGGCAAGGTGATGCTAACATATTCTTTTGATAACAAAGATAGAATTTAAAGAACACAGAGTGAATGTTGATGCAAATCTGTAAACGAAACTCTGAATAAGCAAAAAGACGAAAACGTCCAGGAAAACTATCCAAAGGTGTCATTTTGCTTCACGACAACGCGCGGCCTCATGTGTCAAACGTAGTGAAACGAAAATTTAGAAAGGAAAAAGTGGAGGGTTTTAGGACATCCACCCTACAGCCCAGATTTATCGCCTTGCAATTTGCATATCTTTGGCCCACTGAAAAAGATATTGACACGTAGACGCCGAAATACCATCAAAGAATTCCTCAACCAGCATCCAAGAGAATTTTGAGGAAGGTATAAATAGGTTGGTGAAGCAGTGGGATATGTGCCTTAATTGCAGAGGTAATTATTTGTAAATTTATTTCCGAATATATTTTTTATACACCAAGGATGTGTTTCAATTGAACAACCTTGGTGCTATAAAAATACTAGCGGATTTACACAAGTAATTAATAAAACCAGGTATCACGCCAAAATGAAACTGAATTTTTTTTGATGTGCTTAAACACTTTAATTCCACTATCAAACAAAAATTACAATATGTGCACTTTATGTTGTACATTTTTTAATAGTCTTTTGAGATGTTTAAGGCTCGTACACACTTGCGCTATTTTAAAGTGTAAATGCATATTAAAATAAAATTTGAAAACAATTTTAACAAAAAACAAGTAATTACCTCGTCGGGGGTTAGAAATCTTACTCCTTGCGTTAACAGTCCGAATACTTGATCATTTGGCTATTAGCTCCATTTATGTCTAAAGTATATTGTTAGCATATTATTGAATTGTTAAAAATTTTTTATTTTTACCATTTTTGGCCATGTTTAGTTCGATAATCAAACTGAAACTACGTACATATGCGTTTTTCACGATTTTTATTGATTCTGCAACATCCTAGGTTGTCTCATGTTTTAATTAAATAACATTTCTAGTGCTCGATCCGCTTGAAATTTAATATCTATTACTTTTTCAGTGTGTTTCATGCATGTAATTTCAGTTTAATAGCCCCATTTAACCGATTAGTTTACTTGCAAAAAATTTGAAAAATGTTGCTATAATAGTCGTATAGGAAATTTCATCACTTCAGCTCAAATCTTCTGATCCCTGTCGTGTTTACACAACCGCGCAATCACACACACCGCACACACACACACGCGCACACACCCAACACGCGCACATACCCACACACGCACACACACCCACACCCACACTATGCCCACACCCTCGCTTCCGTACCTGCACCCACAACCTCGCTCGCACTCGTACTTGCACATGCAATCGGACTTACACCCGCACCCGGATACGTTTAGAAAACGAATAGCTGTAGCATCAAATAATCCAGAAGGTTTTACGCGGGGAACGGTTCCGCCCAGTTGACTGCGCTAGGTGCTAAGTTTCTCTAATAAAACCGCATCTCAATTAGGACGTTTTAATTACGTTTGCTTTATATACAGGGTGACCCAAACTCGACAGCCAAAACGAAAACAGCTGATTCCTCTGGCCAAAAGGAACAAAAAATTATTAATACAGGGTGTATCTATTGTTGATGGTTTCCAAGATGTTAATTTTTTTTTTATTTTTTCTGTTTCGTGGACTTCTTTTTTAAATCACGCTGTATCTTCCAAACTAGAAGAGTTGCAAGAAAACACATTAGGATACATTTGTAGAAAATGAAACTGCCTTAAAGAATATTGAATTCATTCGAGACAAACTCATCATTCAACATTTTTAATGACAATGAATTCAGAAATGATTTTTTTTCAAATCCCAAGACAAATTTCCAAGACGAATACTTTTCCAATAGAGATGGATTTGATACATGGCCGATAAAGGAAAAACTTCCTTTTTTCATAAGCTTCACAAAGATGTGAAAAAAACTTATGGTTGACGTACTAATTACTGAATTGTTACAGGAACACACCTCAGGAAAAACTTTTAGAGCATAAAATTACCTTCAAAAATAGGGTAGAGTGGATGAGAATTGACGATTTGTCCCTCACTTTTCTCTCAATCTGTACATTTACGGCAAGAAATACGTCTCCTTTACTGATATCTTTTCATCACCGTAGCAACGACTTGACATTAGTAAGTTAGTTGTCAAGATTTGTTTGCTATTACAGTTTTGCTGATTTCAATACGAGTTCTTTCTGTTGTAGTGATATTGTAATTTAGTTTTTGAGTCGTTCTTGTTCTTGTTATTATTATTGTTCTTGTTCGTGTTCGTGTTTTACTTCCTGAGTCATGTTTTCAAATGAAGAATATGCCGATACTGATTATTATTATGGTGTTGCCCAAGGGAATGCGAGTGAGGCTGCTAGACTGTATGCAGCTGCTTTCTCAAGAAGAATTCATCCAGAAAGGAGAGTTTTCTCTAGAGTACACACTGCTCTAAGAGAGAGAGGAACTTTTAGGATCCTAAGAGATCAAGAGGAATTTCATAATGTTGAGAGGATTGACGACGTAATCCAGCATTTCGAAGCAAATCCTGAGACTAGCTTGCGGCGGTCATCCAATGTATTGCAGATGCCACGAGAAACAATACGGAGAACTCTTAAGGCTGACGAAAGACGTGCGTATCACGTGACGGGAGTTCAAGAACTTTTAGATGGAGATCTAGGTCGGCGGATTGAGTTTTGCCAATGGTATCTCAATTCAGTTAGGAATGATCGAGATTTCCAAAAAGCAATCTTGTGGACGGATGAGGCCACCTTTACAAGGTCAGGCATCTTCAATATCCATAACACGCACGTCTGGGCACATGAGAACCCACATACTATGAGACCAAATAGCTTTCAACACCAGTTCAAAGTTAATGTTTGGGTTGATTTACTCAACAATCAACTTATTGGTCCATATATTCTACCAGATAAAGTCAATTCAGTGAATTTTTGAATATCCTTCAAGAAAACCTCCCTGAATTAATGGAGGAGGTTTCATTGGCAACAAGAGCAGATATGTGGGTTCAACTTGATTGTTGTCCTGCCCACTACGGAAGAGGTGTGAGAGATTGGCTAAACGAACATTATCCCCAACGTTGGATTGGTAGAGGTGGTACAGTGGCGTGGCCTCAAAGATCTCCAGATCTCACCCCTCTGGATTTCTTCCTCTGGGGATCTCTCAAGGAATTGGTCTACAGCACTCAACCAACAACCAGGGAAGAGCTTATTGAAGCGATTCATAGATCAAGTCGGCTGATAACACAGAGACAAATTGCTTCAGCGACAGCTTCAGTACGAAGACGGTGTGTCCAGTGTATAGCAGCAAACGGCAGTCATTTTGAAGCAACTCTTGACAATTGAATAAAGGTTCGAAAGTACTTAATTTTGGCCACAGGAATCAGTAGTTTCAATTTCACCATCGAGTCCTGGTCACTCAACATTGTTATTATCTATTAATGGATTTGATTGTGGTACCTCGATTAAATCTTGAGATTTGAAAAAAAAACTCATTTGTCAATTCATTGTGCCATTAAAAATGTTGAATGATGAGTTTGTCTCGAACCAATTCAATATTCTTAAAGTTAATTTTGTGCTCATTTCTGAATTCACTATGTCATTAAAAATGTTGAATGATGAGTTTGTCTCGAATGAATTCAATATTCTTTAAGGCAATTTCATCTTCTACAAATTTCTCCTAATGTGTTTTCTTGTAACTCTTCTAATTTGGAAGATACAGCGTGATTTAAAAAATAAGCCCACGAAATAGAAAAAATTAAAAAAAAGTTAACATCTTGGAAACCATCAACAATAGACACACCCTGTATTAACAATTTTTTGTTCCTTTTGGCCAGAGGAATCAGCTGTTTTCGTTTTGGCCATCGAGTTTGGGTCACCCTGTATATTAAATATTTATTTATAATCTAACGCGAAACTGCTAATTGAACAAGATAATCATCTAAAAGCGTCAACAGCTTGTGTTAAGCTTTGAGATTTCCTAGCAAGATAAATATAGCAATAGGTTTTGTTTTTGATTTTGTAAAACATTTTAATAAGTGTCTTTTGCTTGTCGTTTTTACTAATAAACACACTTCAACATCTAAGGGTACGTGAACAAGCTATGCTATTGTTTTATACTGTCAAATATATAGAAATATTGCGGTAAATTACGTTTTATTCAAAAACATATGTATAATGTCTAAACTTTAGTCTCTAAAGGCTACGGAGAAAGCTTGTCGAAATTTTACTAAACAGGTAATTTCGACATAAATTACTCAAGGATGCTCTTATATTTTGAAACGGATTAAGGTAAAAAGCTATTGCGTTGTTCAGTAAAACGGTCATCCGTCACATGCCAAATGTGTACTTTGTCTTTTGTTGTATCAATTCGTTCTTTTATCGTCTAATAACATTTTTTTTTCATTTAAATTTTAAACGTTTATGTTTGTTTAACATTTACTCGTATATGGTCACCGCTAGGTGTTACATGCACAGATAAATTCTTACATAAATGTTATTTAAGAGATTTAATTAATATAAAATGAAACTGAATTGCCCGGTAAGCAAATGTACATAATTAAAAGGCTTTAAGCGCAATTAATGTTTTACATTATATTACCTCGAAAACTGATTTTAGTTAATAGGAATTTTGTAATTAATAAACTATATAGCATATACTAAATTTGACGTGATTTAATTAAGGTTTATTGTGTATTATTTATAATTAAGCATCAATCATGCAAAATAAATTTTGATATTAAAATTTAATAAAATTTAGTAAATGTTTGGAAATTAGTGATAAGCATTTGACCATTATCTGTATAGTTTTCAAGCCTGTATGTAATGATAATGTAAAGGTTACAGCACTGAAATTTGTTTTCATTTTTAAAAAGGACTAATTTCAGAGTATTAAGAAATAACACCTTTATGTTATTATAACCAGTAGAAGGCTTTTTATTTATGTTTATATCTTTCATTAATTAAAATTAAGCTAATGTCTTCAAATTAACAAAACTGAAGTTTAAATAGATATATCTTTATTCTTATTGCAATTAATTTTTAAAATGTTGTTAAAAAAGGTCGTAATGCGTTCCTTTAAATTATTATTCAGATCGTGTTCCGTGATAACCAAAACCAATATTTTCTCAAAAATTTTAAAGAGCACACGTAAATTAACTGATATCATAAGAAATGTTTTAAATATCAATTTCAATATGTTTAAGAACAAGTTTATTAGTTATAAATTGCGTAATTTTTTAGCTCTTGCATGACTAATAGCTCTTATAAGCATGAAACTTAAATTATTTTGACCCGGAACAAAGTAACGCCCGGTAGGCTTTGGGCCCTCCGCGAGACTAATGCAAGTTTTATTAAGAACTTGAGAGGTTGGAATAAAAGATCAATAGTCAGAAACACGTATTTATATACAGCTTAAAGGCAATTGACAGAATTTTAATTTATTAATATTAACCGGGATAAACAATATCTGATATAGATACCAATAAGCTTTAATTTTAGTTAATTGAGATCCCATAAACTAATAGCACTAATGTTTCAAATATAATTCCACAATGCTCTATATAAACCATTGTGAAATTATATTTGGAACATTAATGCTACTAACTATGAATTACACGAAGTACGGTTAAAGATTATATCACTTCTAAGGGGCACATATCCAGTATTCTAAATAATGGAGAATTAGTCAGTTTCGTACAGCTTTCCCTAAAAAGTAATGCGTGCTGTACACAGATAAATAAAAATAGAGGCAATGGGTCACTATGTTTCCTATAGTTCCCTCAAGAAACTTCAAAATTTAATGAACCCTTCAAGTATGTTAACTCAGCATCTCTTAAAAAATAGACTCAACCTCCAAGACATGTTTTTCTAACCCTTCTAGAGAGTTTTAATGAGAGAACTAGCATTATAATTACTGCTCAAGGGTCGAATGAGGGCATCATCGTCGCCATTTTGTTTTTGTGACGTCATAGCCACGCCCCGAAGTGGAGTCTGGGGTGGGGCCGGCTTCTTTCCGGGGGCGTTTTTCAAACCCTGGGCTGGGTTTATCCCCTAATTAAAGCCCTTATGGCAATATTAAGAGCCTTTATGGCGGTCTAACCACTTGGTTAAGGGTATTGGATGCACCTAGGGTGTGGTCTAGTGGCCATTTTGTCTGCGTTAAGGTGAGGGGTTTAAAGCCCTTATGGCTTAAAACAGGCATGGCCACACCCACTCCCTTCTGATTGGTCTTTAGTCCCACTATTAATTCTCTGCGTTTTGATTGGTTATGGCTGAAAATTTGAATTTGCATTTAAGTCTCTGCATGTTATGTCTAGAAAAACATGAATTTGTATTGTAATAGGGGGTCTAATGCTAACTTGTAATACAGATGTAGGGCTTAGCAACTTACTCTCAGGCCTTTTCCCCTTGACCAAAAATTGTGTAATGGTTAGGGAGCGAAATTTGAAGTAAGGAGTCTAACACTAAGTTTTAAGGTCCGCCGTATGCATCAGGGTCTTAAACCAGTATTACGTACAATATATTTTGGTATTAATTATGAGCCACAATGTATCGCAATCGTTTTGTTTTAATTATGAGTCATAATATTTTAATTTAATAAAAATAAATCAAACGTTAATATATGTACTTAATTAAATCCAAATTCGAACGAAATGCATCAATGCTTTGTTTACAATACATAAATGAAAATTAATCTTATTACTAGGTTAGTATTCTTTATCAGTTAACATACAACAATAATTTTCTATCAAAATTGAAGGGAATGTTCTCCGTTCAAAATTGATATTCAAATCCAAAGAAAATAAAAAGCATAAGTTTCTTTAGTTACACAAAGAGAGATCGTACTTATCTGTCACTCAGTTGAAGGCATGTTGGCATGTTCTGCGTTTTTGAACTGGTCAAATAGGCCTCGAATGGGTGATGCTGCCTGCTGGCACCTTATTTCCCTTGTTATCCCAATACCTTGTTTGGAGCTTTGCTGTGGAATAACATGTTTCCGCCTTTCTTTCCAATAACTTAACGACTTTGTTATTAATTACTGGGTATATTGACAGTCCTTTAAAGATCGCTTTAATTGTCTACAGTTTTAACTACAAAAGCTTACGACAACAAACAGCAAAATGAATCACAAACCGCAACGCTTTCTTTTTTGAACATCAATAAAGTCGAGTTAATGTTCTTTACATATGGATTTTTTACATTGAATCGATTACTATCTTTTATTCTATTCAGTATTAAACACCTCTGATTACCGCTTCTGATACGTTCAAACGTGTTATTTTAATTACAGTTAATGCGATTTTAAGTTATGGCGTAATCTTTTTTATCACCAACTTGACAATAATTGCACTTTTATTTTTTCAATTTTTATTAAATTAATAAAGAACGTATTATTTATGTTTCATTGTCACAATACTAACTAAATTGTGTTATAATTTTTCAATTTATAGCACGGCGTGACTATAAAATGGTCACTCGTGTTGGGGCAGCAATCAACCAACAACTATTTCCAACTTCAACTACTACTCATTAAAATTGCAGGTCACTGGGAAAGTGGCCCCTCTCTCTCCAAAGCATCCATGCTTTTTCAAACGGCTGCGTTCATTAAATATTCTCTAATTAATTATGTACACAGTTTAGGGAAGCAAACTCAAGCTTTTCTTCTCAATTTTAAATACATTTACATAAGAACAATCATTTCTCAAACACGCTTACGCAAACGCACATGGATATATACAAATAAACGCACATACACAATCACACGTGTACAAGCGCTCACATTCACACCCAAAGATATGCATCGATAACATAATCATACGAGATTATGGTGACCCAATGGGAAAAAAGCCTTGTGTTGTGCGTGGAACATATTTTTGATAGTAAATGATAGTGGGGTTGCACGACAAGATTTTTGTGTGTACAGAATACAAATTAGTGTAAATACTACTCCACTGGAATTGTAGATAAATCGTAAATGCCACAATATTGCACAATGAAAAAATTTTATGCATCTTCAAGGACAAGTGGTGTTAAAAATAATGGTTAAATGCTACCGAAATTTGCCATTGTGTGCCGTGGAATGCGGTAACCGAGCTGGCAGAAAAGTGGTGACACGGCCTGCATTTGGGAAGTAATGGGTTTGATTCCTGTTGCTGTCTACCTTCTATGAGGTTTTTTCAGGGGCTTCCCATATACATATGTAGCTGCATGGTCACTGCTAACATGCACACCATGTGCAGCTGCTCAGGCGAATGCTGGGGTAGTATTTTCCCCCTCAGAACCATAACTCCGTTCCTTCCGATCCTATCCTAACCACACCCATCCTTAATCCCACCATGCATATATACGTAATGTATGTACTGTCCGCGTGGCTAAAGAATGCCTGAACTTTGGATGCGCATTCGTCCAACTTCAAGTCTGTTAAGCGCGGCATGTCAGTGGCGTCGCCACCAAAAGCGGGTTCCGTTTATTATCATGTATTACACTAATTAATTATTTATTTCTGTTATTAATTTACATACGTACTTGTTAATTTAACTTTATTACAATTATTGCAACAAAACGACAGTGTGAATTTTAAAGCTCATAATACTCAAATTTATTAGACAAATATATATAAACCACAAATACTTTCACCTACATAGTAAAATAAGTAAGTAGTTTTGCGGCGCATGTAATGCTAATGGCATTTGCTTAAATTCTCATTATAGAAATCCTAATAGTTGACAATCTTTAGTACCATTAACAACAGATTAGCAAATATTCAAAAATGTTTTTATTAGTTAGTTCGTTTTCAACTGTGATTTTAAATTTATTACTTGTCAACATGGTTATTTTTTTATTTTATAATTGTTTAAACTATTACTGTTCATATGTAATTCAAATAAATAAAATATTTTAAAATTTCTTGTGGTTTGGTGACGAATAATTGAAAACGCGACACCGACGCCACTGGTGATGCTTTCAGTCGCTATTGCGTTAACGAGTGCGGCCGAATGCACGAACATCCACGCGAGACACGAGGCATTCTTTGGCCGCGCGGATTGTATGTCTGCTGGGAGTCCATGATTGTAGTTGAAGGGGCTCGGAAACCTCAAACATCCCACACTGCTCTTGGGGAGGGAATGAAATACGTGACCCTTCCTTTCTTTTCGGAATGCGGTATCAGAATTCTTCTAAATGTGTGAATGAGTGAATTTATGATATGTTGATATGGTATTAAAGAGTAGAAAAGAACATGTATGCATATTTTTGCTTGTATAAATGTCGTAACATTGCGCAATAGAAAAATTTAATTCGTGCTTAAGGACAAATGGTGTTAGCATTTGCTAAATTGTCCTGAAGGAAAAATGGCGCGTGTGTGAAACTTACATAAAATGTTGAATAAGGAGTTGGATAGCATTTGAAATGAATTTTAATGTAAATTAGAGTAATTCCGAATAATTGTGGTACTGTTTGTAAATAAATTCAAAATGAGTGCGTTTTCCTCGTACCGGTTGCATTGGTTCCGTTTCAAACGATCCACTCGGCAAATACGCGCACTGGAAACCTCCTTTGTGATATTTTAATTGTGATTTTAACGAGGTTGGGCAAAATGGGTATATGTGAGAGACGCTACTAGAGCATACGAAGAGACGCTTGGCAAAGAGTTATACTTAAAGGATGGTCATCTGCGAGTATTTTTTGAGATCATCAAAGTGATCTGTGCTGGAGTATCTAAACATCTATAAATGAAAAGATTAATGTAATTATTTGTAAATTTTTTTCGAAATTTAAGAAGTGTTGTATCAAATTTAAAGTAAACAGTGAAAATAGAGTTGAAGGTATTGTATATACAGAACACACGCGAACGCACGCTAACACACGCGAACATACGCACAAATCACGCGCAAACACAAGCCGAACACACGCGCACGTACACGCACACACGCGCACGTACGCGCACACACGCAAACACACGCACACACGCGCACACACGCGCACACAAGCTCACATGCTCACATGCTCACACACACACACACACACACACACACACACACACACACACATACCATTACACACGCACACACAGCCACACACACACACACACACTCGAAAACACGCGAGCACACACTAACACACATGTGCATACGGGAACGCACGCGAATTCACGAGGAAACCCACTCACAAGACACACGCGCTAGGACACGCGCTATCACACACGCACACAACCGCACACACGCGCACATACGCGAACCCGCACACACGCACACACGCACACACACGCACACACGCGAACACACGTGATCACACGTGAACACTCGCGAGCACCCAAGTGCCTGACGCAATACACACACATATCTACACACGCACACACCGCGCGCAAACTCACGCAAGCACACACTAACACACACGAACGGACGCGAGCAAACGCGCACACACCCGCACACATAATCGCACACGCGCACATACGCGCGCACATGCAACCGCACATACGCACGCACGCACACTCGGACACACGCACACACGCACACACGAACAGGCGCATACACACGCACACACGCACACTCGTACACACCCACACTCGCACACACGCACAGACCCACATTCGCACACATGTACACACGCATACACGCACACACGCACATCCGCACACACGCACACACGCACACACGTACAAACGCACACACGCATACACGCACACACGCACACATGCACACACACGCACATACGCACACGCGAACATGCGCACGCACCCACACACGTAAGCATACACGCACGCACAGACGCACACACGCACATACGCACACACGCACACACGCATACACGCACACACGCACACATGCACACACGCACACGCCCACACACGTACACACGCACACACCCCCACACGCACACACGCACACGCACACGACACACGACACACCACACGCACACACGCACACACGCACACACGTACACACGCACACACCCCCACACGCACACACGCGCGCACGTACACACGCACGCAGACGCACACCTACACACCCGTATACACGCACATACGCACACACGCGATATTTGCCTCGGTAGCTCTGCGTTCATAAATCTTTGTATTAAAATTGAATTTAAAAAGTTTAAAACTGGACCAAGTAGTGCTACCTAGGGATTTCCACGGTTTTCTTGTCGGTTTCAGAACCGCCTTTTTAAAATATATCTTTCGTCCGCTGAATTACCGCTGGAAGTCAGTACATGTAATAAGTAATATACTAAGTATCTTTTTGATCAAGAAAACTGTATTATTTACGTACATTTTTAACAAATTGGGTAACAATGATCTTTTTTGGCTAAATTTCCGTTCCTCAGTTTTGGTTTGTAGGAGGCCATTTTAAGTTGAAAGTGAATGGATTCTTGAAAATGTTTCTACTTTTGTTATTAGTGCTATCGGCAGCATCTGCAATAGAATGGGACCAATTTCCTGTTCCTGTTCTGTACGTCTCTTACTTACTTACTCAACCTTCACGCCATTCCCTTGCGGGGTAGGCAAAACAATCCCTGCCTCTTATTTACTTTTAATTCACAATATTTCTCCATGCTTTACTATCTCCGCATACCTCCCTAGCTTCCGCAAGGTTCATACATTGTCTCTGATATGCCCTTTTATTTTTTAAACTCCTTATCTTTCTTTCCTTTATCATACATTCTACTGCATTCAGCCAAGTTTTACGCGGCCTACCAGACCCGGCCTTTCTCTAACCTCATCCACGTATATTTGCTTCGTTAATCTTGCGTTGTTCATTCTGTCAATGTGACCAAACCAACATAATATACTAATTTTATATCTATCCATCATCGTCTTTTCTTCACACTCCGTCACTGTGCACTCATTCTTTATCTTGTCCCTTCTCGTTTTACCACATGCGTTTCTCAGGAATTTCATATCCATGGCATTTATTTTTCTTTCGTGCTTTTTTTGACATACCCGTCTCCCTTTCATACGCTACTGATGGGACAAAAACGCTCGTTTCACAGCTAGGCTCATGCATTCGTTTCTCATTATCGTCCACATACTTCCAATCACTTCCTTCCAGCATTGACCCTTCGTTCAATCTTGGTCTCCATCTGCAGTAAACATTCTACCCAGGTATACCAGCTCGTCTACTTGCTCCACAATTTCATCTTGCAGGGAAAATACTCTGCTCTCCTTCCCACCTTCCAGATTGAACACCGCAATCTTAGTTTTGTTCACGTTTACCTTTAGGTCCATGCTCTCACAGACTGTATCAAACTTCCGCAGAGCAGTTTGTAGCTCATCCGCACTGTCACTTAATAAGACTGTGTCATCTGCATACACCAGAAGTCGTACATTTACGTCACCAACCATTACACCATTTGTATCGGTACGTGCTTGTCTAACATATTTATCCATATATACATTAAGCAACCTCGGTAACACCACACAGCCTCATAGCACTCCTTACTCACACCTCAGTAGTATAGTGAGACTGATCCTAATTCACTTTGTCATTGAAAAGTAACTAGATTTGAAAAAACTCACTAGAAAGGTCACCAGATTGTGAAAAGGGTGCGTAGAAAAAATTTGAATAGAAATGGTTGGTATCGAGGCTGTGTGGTGCGCTAAAAGCTATTATACGTAAAAATAGCCGATTCGCGTCCTCGGTGGTAGTGCGGTTCGAGTCTTAGCTAAAAATGGTCGTCGGTAAAAATAGATGATGAGTGTCATTATTAAAAATAGCGCGTAACCAGATAAGTTACTGGATTGTGAAAGGTGGCTAATGTCATCATTGTTGGCTGCATCTTCGCTATACTCCATCTTACAAAAGTGTTGAACAGCAATGTAATTTTATTCGCACACACATTTCCCGCTTTGATGCATCAGTTGAAGTATGCGTTTGGCAAAACAACGTTTTGCAAGATGGCGTTGTTAAATAGTAAACTCTAAATACCTCAGACTCTCGTCGAACAATCTTACTGAACATTTATTTACTTGACGACAAGTTGTTGAGTGTTTCAGTAATAGACCATTGGAAGAAATATGATTTAAACGTATGTTACAAAAAAAATTGTTGTGACCTCGATGAGAAAGTTGGGAGGACAGCAACGCTGATTATGTTCTTGATCCATGTAAAGTGATAATAGCTGTTCTTGCTGTTAGCCCCCTTTATACCGTTTACGTTAGAGGAAAGCACCAGTAAATTTATTGAGTGAAAAGCATCGTCGTGATTATGAATGGCGCTACATATCTGTTAATTTAATGGGAAATTTAATCGTACCTCAATTCAATATCTCATCGAAGTGGAGATAACTCCCTATTCTATAGGCACCGACCGAAGAAAACACAATTTATTGTTATTTTTAATATTAACGGCGGTTTCTTGGGTGCAATAAAACGCGGAACTTTGATTTGATATAAGTTGAAATCCCACCCCTGAAAGGAACGTAATTATTTATGTTTACTTTGAAATGCAAAATTTCACTTAGAGCAATCCCCGATCCGTCTTCTTGAAACTGTTCCAGTTTAACTCGCAATTTGTCGACTACCTCCCTTTAATACTACACTTTGAGATTAGTGCCAAAGTCAATAACAGAATTTCTGGTGGCAAAAATGCTTTAATTCTGCATTCATATTTTGCACAACTTTCACTTTTAACAAAAACCTCTTCAACATGATATTAACCTTTCTCATAAATCTATCGTATGCATTTGTTAAAAAAATTAGGGGATCTTTGTAACCCCCAATCGACTGTATACCCGTTAATAACCTCGAATCAAAACATGACTTTCTGTCGAAATAGCGCCAAACAAGATTTTAAAATGGTTAAATTACTCTATATTTCAAGGGGTTTTTCATTTCTACTATCTATATGTACGTTATTGGCCTTTTGTATCAGGTACATATTAGTTCTCAGTATTGAAATATGCCAATTTAGGGCTCGTGCTTTCGAGTCAACTCAACTAGGAAGCTGCTGAGGTTAGACAGTGGTGACGACAACATACCTACCGACAATGAACTTATTCAATAGAAATATCAGATGTTTCTCCAAATCAAACGGAGCACACACCACCACAGTATTTTACGTGGAAACAAGACGCATAATCACTGCCAGACGCTACGTTGCGTTTTTTCTCAAAATACTGCGGAGTACACACAGTCTGAGTATTTCGTGGGAACAAGACGCTAAATTATAATTTTTATAATTTTCATCGCTTTGTTACTAAATTAGTTTTCATTATAATTTGACGTATATACTGCAACATAAATGAAAGAATTTAGCTTCTACAGAAACGGTTTATGTGCACGTTGCGGGTCTATTAATAACTGCCATAATTGTGAATATTTCATTTTCAATCGTATATACCAGTATACTAAAGTATAATTTATGTAGTTTTCATCCCTTTGTTACTAAATTAGTAATTATATTTGATATTTGATTCATTATGTATTTTGAAAATAAAATTTTACTTACGAATTTGGTTAAGCTTATATAAAATGCATATAACTGAAAACGTTTTTTATTTAATTTTAGTTTCTATCTGCATACTGCAGAACAATTAGCAATACTTAGTAAACTTGTTTTTATTTTTTACCTTCCATGTGTAATTTGTATAATTTCAACGTTTGCATATTTCGTATAAGGTACATCAATAAGTTCTATTTTTAGAGCGTATTTATAAGTACATAATATACAGTCAAATGTAATTTGTAATTGCATCTTTCATTTTTTATAGTTGACACTATTATCCATGAATTATTGCTAATTATTTATTTTTTTCTGAATATGAGAATAATACCACTCCTTTTCATTGTTTGAAAAATTAAAATCTACAGTTAAATCAATATACATCTATAATTCAGTAAAGCATCTTTATTTAGTTTGAAAATTTTCATGTAGGTATATCATACAATTCCGTAAAGCATCTTTACCTAATTTTTTACACACACTACACACGCATAGGTTATATAAATACATTAATAAGGCCCTTAGCATAAACGTGGTTTTTTCATATAACTCCCCAAAACCGTCATTTTAACATTTTCCTTTTCAGTATTAAGTTTTCTTCTATTTGCCACTTTCTTAAAAACACCTTAAAAATGGACGTTTGTATGTTTTTTCCATTATGATGCGTTTCTTTCCGTGAACTTTTTAGCTTTAATGAGACCTACATTTGTCTAAAAACTCGTTTTATATACACATAGTTGTTGTCTAGCACAGATACGAACCACACAAATCTAGTTACTCCTTTTAGTCATACAGCGAACGTGATGATGCTCTCACAATAATTTTTGGATAAGATCTAAGCCATGCTTACCTTTCACATATTTGAAGCTGGTATTTGAAATCTAAACCGCACACGGCTAGCGCGAGAACCTTTTAGCAAAGACATGCACGGGCTATTTTTGGTTATAATACCTTTTAACGAAGACAAGCACCGCACTTAGCCACGATAACAACCATTTCTACTTATTTTTCTAGCTACCTTTCACAATCTAGTGACTTTTCTGGGTATGCGCCATTTTTAATACGCATCACCTATTTTTAACGATGATCATTTTTAGCTAAGATTTAGCCTCGATATCAACCATTTCTACTTATTTTTCTAGCTACCTTTCCACAATCTAGTAACTTTTCTGATTACGCACTATTTTTAACACGCATCACCCTATATTTTAGCTAAGACGCGAACCGACTAGCTCAACCACCGAGGACATGAACCGAACATTTTCACCTATGATACCTTTTAGCGAGGACCCGCACCGCCACGATATCAACCATTTCTACTTATTGTTCTAGCGAGCTTTTACACCCTTTTCATAATCTAGAGACTTTTTAAAATCTAGTTACTTTTCTAATGCCTTTTAGTGAAGGTATGAACACGCCTATTTTTTGCTATGATGCCTTTTAGCGAGGACTCGCACCGCACTGAACCACGATATCAAGCATTTCTACTTATTTTTCTAACCACCTTTCACAATCCAGTAACTTATCTGGTTACGCGCTGTTTTTCTTAATGACACTCATCAGCTATTTTCAGCGACGATCATTTTAGCTAAGACTCGAACCGCGCGACCACCTATGATAGCTTTTAGCGCACCATACTCGCCTCGATACCAACCATTTCTACTCATATTTTTTCTACCCACCTTCTTCACAAACTAGTAACTTCTCCAGTTACACACTATTTTTAACACACATTACCCCCCATTTTCACCAACGATCATTTTTAGCCAAGACGCGAACCACACAACCACCCAGGACATGAACCGACCATTTTTACCTACTATACCTTTTCACCCCAAGACCCGCACTCACCCACCTCTTAGCCACCATACCAACCATTCCTACTCATTATTTTTCTACCTACCTACCTTATTTTCCGCCATTTTTACAACCTAGTAACTTTTCTACTGACTTTTTTCAAATATAGTTAGTTTTCTAGTGACAAAGTGGATTAGGATCGGCCTCACTATACTATCGCTCTCCTCTCACCCTAACACATGCCCGATTACCGTTGTATATTGCTCCTATTCCATTTATTAGACCTTTATTTACGCCATATTCATTTAATATTTCCCACAGCTTCTCCCTATTCACTCTGTCGTATGCTTTCTCCAGATCTACGAACGCACAGTAGAGCTTCCTTTTTACCCTTAAACACTTTTCGATCACCTGCTGGAGAGCAACCATCTGTTCGATACATCCTCTCCCTGGCATGAAGCTACCCTGCACATCCCAAATCTCAGTTTGTGAAACAGAAATCACTGCTCGTTGTGTACATTGGATCTATGTAAGTACATTTCTTTCACTAATAGCACTCGAATTATGCTAATTAAAACCAATGGAGGCGAATAGTTAAAAATATTCGTCATTACGCCATTTCAAGCTCGGTTAAAACCTTAAGAGCTTTCCTTTCTTTCCTTCTTTCGTTCTTTTACTTCCTGTTGGATACCAGGTTCTCCGTTTGTCTGTAATTAAAAGCTTCTGGGTTTTTGAAACAAGCTTCCTCGTCTGTGGTGTTTCCATCTGTCAGTAATTATCCTTATGCTTTAGTGACGATATATCTCTTCTCCTGGATCACTTTGGGGACGATCGTTATTGTGAGCACAGCTTGAGCCTGTACGCAACGATGATTGAGTTTTTATGTTGTTCGTGGAAACTTAAATAAAACAAGATTATTCTGGGAACTGGTGTCTATTATCTTGTTGTTCTTCTCTTTCCTTCTCTCTGGTTCAAGCTTTGCAGGGCCTCTTTAATTAAACCATAATTCGCTGTGTTGCTCAAACTTTACTTACTCTCCTCATCGATTTAACGACCAATATTTGTATGGTTGTTCTCTAGCTAATCTAACCATACATCTACAGTTTATCATCTTGTTTCTCTTCATTTATATTACTACTACTAGTATCACCATTTTGACAGCACCAACAGCTCAATGTTATATTATTATTCATATTGTTACTGCTAGTACATGGGGTATCCATACACAACGGATCAACTTCAGCGTTTTTATCGTTCCGGAAGTGATCTTTTATTGTTTCTTGCATTATACTAGGTTAACGACTTTAATCACTTAAAATTACATTACGATTAAACACTATTTAAGAAATGATTCATGTTAGTTTTCATATGGTGGGGTTGTGGCACTACTACTATTAAAAACAAAGTGTTTTGTTTGTTGTTTTTCCAGATGCCCCTAAACTACTATTAAGAAACACATCGTCCATGTTTAGCAACGTATTAAATCCTTTAATGCGAGTTTCTTCCTCTTTGAAGTACACGTAAAAGCGCTGAGGTAATACACATTTAAAATGTGCAGGGCAATAAACTTTGACCTTAAAAATTCTATTTTCAGATTTAGATTTTGACCTTGACGCTATAAATCTGAGCTTAAAATTTAAATTTCCCGCCAAGAGTTGGATCTTGAAATTTTGACCTTGAAGAGCTTCGATTTCTCACCACCAGAGGGCGAGTAACCTTGAACGGAGCCAGAACTGGCCCTATATGGCTACTCTGGTCAAACGCAATTAAGTATCCTTCGGAGTGAAATTTTCTGCCAAAATCACATTGTCCTAGTCCCATTATTAGTTGCAATCTGAAATTTTCTATCGAAATTACATTATCCTAGCCCCATTATTATTCCCAACTTCAATCTCATTATTAGATTGTAACGAATAATGGAGCAAGGCGTATGTGAATCGAATAATACACAAATAAAAGGCAACTTAAGGCCTTTCGAACGGTAGACGAAGACTTAAAATCGAAGAAGACAACTGTTTTAGTATTACAGTAAGAAGACGCAAAAGGATAGTCATATCGTGTTTGTGTTCATTTATTGAGACTGAGGTCGAGTTAGGAAAACTACGGTTTTCTTAAAATTAACCGTTGTAACAATTTAAGCGTTTATTCTAAAATTCTGATTTTTTGCACACCGATACCTGAAATATAAGAGCTTCTAATAGCAATTCAGGAGTTTTGAAAACTTGTATAGTTTTTTTTAAATAAAGTTACAGAAATAAAAGTAGGACCGAACTTTACAAATTAGGCCAAGTTAGAAAAACTAAGTTTTTCTTAAAATTAACCGTGGTAACAATTTCAGCTTTTAATCTAAAATTCTGATTTTTTGTATACATATACCTGAAATATAAGCGCTTCTAATAACAATCCAGGAATTTTGAAAATGTGTAAAGTTTTTTTTAAATAAAGTTGAAAAAATAAGGTTATCCAAATAGTGCTCCCAAAACTTCACCCTGCGGCGAGCTATGTGAATTATTGAATAATAATAACGTTGATGCTTCATGTTTTGAACAAGTTTATTTTAATTAATTACCATCTTTACTAAATTGTTTTAGATTTCAAAAATAACATTTTAGAAATGAGGTTTTGTAATCTTTTTAGGAAAAGCACCGTTACTCTACATTTATAGATATTCTTATTTTACTTTTAGATATAAGGCTAACGCACATGATTTCTTTTTTTTTGCTTTTAAACCTAAAAAAAGGCCGTATCTTTAACCAAAAAATTCCAAGTTAAAAAATAACTTTTTGCGAAATTATCAGTGTTATTTTTTTTGTTGAAACGTCTACTTTTAGATGGTGTAAAAAAATGAACATATCTGTGGAAAAATTTTCCAGGGAATGCGAAAAACTGGAAAAATTAAATTTTAAAAAATCATGTCTGTAATTATTGTTTAAAATTTCTAATTATTTATTATAATTTACTGTTAAAATCTTTGAAAAATTTAATATTTTATGTTACATTAATAAATAAAGTAATTGTTAATCGTAAAAGAATGGGGTATTGCCAAAAATATTCAACAATAACTAATTTTGTTTCAATTCACTCTGCTCAATTGCAATTTTCAGTTGGTCATTTTATTCAACATAGTTGATTTTTATTTATTGACAGTATAAGAAACATTTCAAAAAAACATGCATTTACGAAATAAACTACAAACTATCTTATGTATAGTTGTCGTAAATTTACAGATTTCGCAAATGTATATTTAATTAATTGCCATTATAAGAACAGTTCTATATCAGAATGACTTAAGAAGGGTCTAGTCTCCTAGGGGGGCAGAGGGGGACTTAGGGGTGCGGGGCCTCACAACTACTTCTCAAAAAGTAAGTCTATCAGTCAACGTGCTCTTCTAAACGATGATGTTCACAGCTGCTATGCTTCTAAAATAGTGGCTATGGTAACGGTTTTTGCAGCTACTCCGAAACTACCTCAGAGAAGTAGTAGTAGCTGTCAGGCCCCGCACCCCTAAGTCCCCCTCTAGGAGACTAGACCTTTCTTAAACCATTCAGGTATAAAACTGTTCTTAGAATGGCAATCAATTAAATATACATTTGCCAAATCTGTAAATTTACAACTATATATAAGTTTGTAGTTGTGAAAAATTTATAGATTTCGTAAATGCATATTTAATTGATTGTCATTATAAGAAATTATGGATGTCTTACAAACTACATAAAAGTTTATAGTTAATTATATTTACATATTTTAATGAAATGTTTCTTATAGTCAATAAATAAAAATCAAGTTTAACAAAATGACCAACAGAAAATTGTAATTGAGCAATGTCAATTGAAACAAAATTAATTATTTTTGCATATTTTTGGCAATACCCCATTCTTTTACGATTAACAATTACTTTATTTATTAATATAACATAAAAGATAAAATTTTTCAAAAATTTTAACTGTAAATTATAATAAATAAATAGAAATTTTAAGCAATAATTGAAGACATGATTTTTAAAATCTAATTTGTCCAGTTTTTCGGATTTCCTCGAAAATTTTTCCACAGGTATGTTAATTTTTTTACACCATCTGAAAGTAAACGTTTCAACAAAAAAAAACCACTGATAATTTTGAAAAAAGTTATTTTTTAACTTACGATTTTTTGGTTGAAAATAAGGCCTTTTTTAGGTTTAAAATCAAAAAAGTAAAAATTTTTATTTTCATTCCAAAAAATTACAGCTTGTATCGGAAACAAAAAGGTAACTTTCCACCAAATTTCGTGAAAAAAATTATTTTTTTGTGAGAAAAAAATTATAACGAAGAACCTTGGTTTTTCCGATTTTTCTCGGAAAATTGTAGGTTTTCAAAAAAAAAAGATCAATACAAAAGTTATACATCTTTTTATTAGCTACAACTTTTACAGTTAACTTTTTTCGATGGGAGGTCTAGTTTCGCTGAAAATTGGGAAAAACACTTTTCCACCCCTAAAAGTGCACCCCATTTCATCCCCCGTACCTCTGATGGACACCAATTTGTTTTTTTCGTTATCAACACGATATTTTCTACCTTATGCAACAGGTTTCATCCTTAATTTTTAGGACATTTGGCCTTGTTAATACGCTTCTGCACTAATCTATGTATCGAAATTTTCAAACAATTTACAAAAAATCAGAATTTTAGATTAAAAGCTTAAATTGTTACAACGGTTAATGTTAAGAAAAACGTAGCGATTTTACTCAACTACTTGGCAGTGTTGTCTGCAGGAACAAAAAAAATTACACATCCCTAGTATTCACAATAAAGTAATTGAATTTATTATTAAGGTAGAAATTATTTTTTATACAGGGTGTCCCCGGATGGGGTTGCGCACTCTTGTAAACTTTTTTATTTTGGAGTTTTCGGCCAAATGTTATTCTTCATAAAAAGTTTTGCTTGGCCTGAAACTTATTTTTAGCCTAATTTCGATTTTTTAAAATCAAGTAGGCCTTTACAGTTGAGCAAAAACTATTTTCATTTTAGGTAAAGTACCGTTTATGTTCACAGTATTCCAAAATTCGGAATGAGAAGTTATGGCAATATGCAAATTTTCAGGATGATAGTCCTACTTTGATAAAATTCTTCATTTTTCAATTTCGTTTCAGGTGAAGTACTTTTTCTGTTGATAATACGCCATTATTTTACGAAAATTTATGCTAATTTTAAATTTGAGGATAATAGCATATCAATTATTTTGTATCACAATGAGACTACTCCAAATTCAAGAGCTTTTCCTGATAATGCAAGTCGAAAATCTAGTTGCATTTCGATAGCAACTGTCAAACAAAATCCCTTTCTGCGACAGTAAAGTTACATATCTTATGTAACATCACACACGTCAAAAATGTTAACGTTAGATCAGCGTATCTACTTAGTAAAGTGTTATGGCATTGGAAATGTCAGCTACAAATATGCAATACAAGTATTTCACCAAAAATATCCAGCCGTGCATATAACCAGGCAAGCAGCAACAAAACTTATTAAAAGATTTTATAGAACTGGCGATGTGAAGGACACCAAGAGACTACCACGACAATATGACGAAGAGGACGCTGCCACACTAGTAATTCATAATTCAGTTCAAGAAGCACCAAAATTATCACTGCGAAAAAGGTCAGAGAATTTGAGAATTAGTAAGTCACACATTCAGAGAATTTTAGTTAAAAATAATTTTCATCCGTTCAAACCGAAGTTTGTCCATAAGCTAGAAGACGGAGATGACGACCATCGATTAGAATTCTGTCTACTCATGGTAGAAAGAATAATGGATCATAGAATATTCTATCGAAATATTCTGTTCAGTGACGAATCAACCTTTTCGACCAATGGCGTTGTGTCAACGTAAAATTGTAGATTTTGGGCTCAGAACAATCCAAATTTTCGTATCAGAACCCGGAGTCAGCGTTTCAAAAAAGTAAACGTTTGGTGCGGAATGCTCCACAATAGAATCACTGGTCCTTATTTTTTGAATATTTTAAACCAAAATACATACTTGGAGCTTTTGAACAACTTTGTTATGACCGAATTAGAAAAGGAGAGTTTAGAGTTCAGAGGAAAGCTTTTCTATCAACAGGACGGATGCCCTGCACATTCCACACTGAGATTTAGGGCCTGGTTAAATGAGCATTTTCCTAATCGGTGGATTGGACGCTTTGGTCCACTAAGTGATCTCCAGACCTCAAGGACTTTTTTCTTATGGGGCTACCTAAAGGAAAAAAGTTTACGCAAACGAATTAGAAGACGATTTGGAAAATTTAAAACAAAAAATCATGGAAGCTGTTGCTAGTGTGAATGAAGAAATGCTTTCATCGAACTACCTAGAATTTAGAACCCGAATAGAAGAATGTGTACTAAGAGGAGGATATTACGTGGAATAATTTCAATGTTTAGAATTTAATTTGTTTTTTATTATGTTGTATTAAAGAATAAAATATCCTAGATATGATGTATGCAGTTACTGCAATTGTTTACTACAGTTCGTTCTATTTTTCCATTAAATCATGCGAAGTTTACGCAATTTTATAATATCGTTCAAATAGCAGTAATTGACCTACCGTACTTTGATAATAATCAATATGGCGTCGACAATAGCAGAAAGATCTTTATTATTAATTTTGCGACGAAAATTTACATAACTCAATAACTTTTCGAATTTTATCAAAGTAGGACTATTATCCTGAAAATTTGCATATGACCATAAATTCTCATTCTGAACAACTTTTCTTAACAAGATTTTGGCATACTATGAACAGAAAAAATACTTTACCTAAAATGAAAATAGTTTTTGCTCAACTGTAAAGACCTACTTGATTTTAAAAAATCAAAAGTAGACTAAAAATGAGTTTCAGGCCAAGCAAAACTTTTTATGAAGAATAACATTTTGCCGAAAACTCCAAAATAAAGAAGTTTACAAGAGTGCGCAACCCCATCCGGGGACACCCTGCATATTAATTAATTAGTACTGTTTAATAATTATTGATTATTAAACAATTTTTAATCAACTATGAAAGTATGTTCTAACCACTATTCAAGTTGCTCCGTGAATAAATTACTTGCAATTGCAATTCTGTTTTTAGTTTATCTTGTAAATATACTAAAAACCACTTTTGTTAGAAAAAGAGTTGTGTAAACTCGAATATCTCATAAATGTTGACATGGTATATGTAAACATTCGCCACTTCCGGTAGTTTCTAAAAGTGTACATGTTCCGAGGAGTCGAGGGCGGAGTCATAAGCTCCAACCGGGTTCTGTTCCTAACACGTTTCATGATATACTTTCCGTGGAGAGTTTGAATTTTACTAACATCATTTTGTAATTTTTTCTAGGTTATTATTAACAATACATAAATAAGTTATTTAGAAAAAATTACAAAAAAATCATTTAATGGAGTGATGGTTGGCAAAATTTTTTTTACAAAAAAAAATTGTTAACTTTTTATTTAAACCATTTTTTGTAAAAATAATGCCATGAATCCCTTCCGGTACTTGATTTTTATACGCAGTACAAAAATAAATGAATTCCGTTGAGTCATAAGGGAGAACTGTTAACAAAACCTTTTAATATTGTGTGAAATAAGCCTTAAGCTATCGAAATTTACAGTAGTAATGACAAGTTTATTAGTCTCTTGAAGATAAAGGTTATTTTTGTGCACTGTAATGTGGTAACCAAGGTAAAAGAATTGTAAATGTACTAAAACGTATTTATATGTGCTTTCGTCGAACTGAAAATTCTTCGTGGCGAAACTGTTTGATATTAACATAATTGGAAATACGAAATCCAATGTCAATTGTAAATAATTTAATTAATCTATAAGCGCTTATAAATGATGCATGATGCGAACTACATTAACAACTATTTGATCTTTAATAACTATTTGATCGTTTAATTACAGTAAAATAAACATAAACACCTTTTTAAGGATTATATGTTGACATTCCAACAAGCGATGTTCACATGCAATATACTCATCGTTCCATGTTTGAAAGTTTACTGAATAAATAACATTGGTCCATAATGTAGGAATCGATCAACAACAAGAGTTTGGAAAATACAGCTGTTATAACGTAATAATCATCATCTGGATACGTTAACATTTTTGGAATCCAACCTTTATAAGGACCCCAGTAAATAAATAAATACAGAACTAATGTAGTGTTTAACAATTTATAACGAACAAGATAAAGTAGATCGATTCGAAATTGCAAAAGCATATCTCAAAAACTATAAGAGTTGGAAAGACAGTTATACAGGTGAAGTTTTAGACAATTATATAGGTAATTTAATCGTGCTAATAGTTATTTATAACTATTATGATTGTTTACAGATTTAGAAAAAAGCAAGATGTTATGTTCTGTTCGAGTTCTAAATACAACGTTTTTGATTACTAAAACCATCATCGGGCTGTTCTTCTTATGGACACCGTATTGGATTTTAACTAATTCCAAAAAAGAAATTTTCTGGATTTTCAACGACGTCACACGTGTACAATAACTAAACAACTATAATTACTATCAACTGTTGTTTTATTTCAGAAACTTAATCTTGCAAAAACTGTTTAGTAAAATATAACTTAAAAAAAGAATAACTAAATCAAATGTAAAAAGTAAAATTAAAAAAAGCAATATGGACATTTCCAAAATATTTAAACGACGTTACATAATATAATATTCTAACACTAACATCATTTTAAGAAATATTACACCAACAACGTAATTTAATAGTTTAATAAAAACAATTACTAACAAAATAATGTTTGTGTGCAACTGCCCGCAGCGCAGCGACCGCAAAATGCAATTTTGCGTCAGTTGCCATGGACAGCGGATGCAAAATATAATCCTGTCAGATACAACGTGCAGTTGACGCAAAATATCTTTCTGTCCGCTCAATTAGTTCTAGAAATGCTCTTTGTGCCTATTGTGCAGCAGGTTTGGATACAAATGGATGTAACTACATAACCCCAATCCGTTGTACCGAATTCACCGAAATTATACTTAATTGCAAAATTCAATTTGATAATTAATGTTGTTTGTTATTTGACGTATCCTCGTTGCTAGGTAAATTTTTTGTCTCACAACGTAGTAGACAGATAATTTTAGTACTGGTTGTGTACATAAATAACTTGAATTTAATTGTGTATTCATATTTATTTAACGGTTACACACAAAATTTTGTGTACGCCACAGACAGACGCCAAATGTCTTCGATGGCCTCAAGATTGTCGGCCTTGGCCATAAGCGGCCTTACCCGCCAATTTTCCTTTCAGCTGTCAAAGTAACATTTTGCGCCCTTGGCACACAAATAACTATTATGTGTTATTCTTCAAAGTACCGACCGCTTTTGTTAATGCATTTTTGACCGTGTGTCAATACAGTTTTAATGCAGTGAATTACAGTCCGATTAATATTTGATAGTATACCTCGCACACACTAATAGAACATTGATACATTTTCAGGACGTGTTTTATGTTTAAAGTACATGCGCTTTTGAGATGAATTTTAAAAAAGATTTTTAATTTGTGAAGGCAAAATAATGTTTGTTTGTTCTGCGACGTTGCCATGTTGATTGAAAAAAGGCTATAGTTATTCTTATTTGTTATTTCAAGTTATTCTATAAGTTAAAAATAATATAGTATCCATAAAAACAGCCGAAATTGATAATGGGTTCAGAAATACGAAACGTTGTAGTTAAAATCCGAATACACGATGGTAACAATCATGAAAAGTTGCTCTGAAATTGTTTATACAGATTTTAAAAGTATCCATAAATAAAGGTAACAGCGAATTTGTGAAATACAACTTTCCGCTTTTTCAGAATATCTCAACGACCATAAGAGGTAAAACCAAACTATGAGCACTATTAAATTACCATCATAATAGTCTATAATTGTCCCTCCTTCTAAGTATTATAGTTTCTGAGATCCCAACACATTCACTTCCAATTTCGGGGATACTAAATGTAGAGAAAGTCTGAATAACCAAGCAATAGCAAGCGCGGTTATTCCACCAAATATTGATAGCCATCCAGGCAGCATGGCCAAGCTTTGTACGCCGATTTAGTGTTGGTGAAAGCAAGACGATTGCTTAACCTTCTATTCCTACATACATATGTGTCGTAAGTAGGTTCGAAGCTCAAAATTATTACTAAAATTATTTCATTTCCATTAATTTCCACTTTGTAGGCTTGAAGGTCGACTGCTGTTCCACACCAGATATTTCTGTTAATCACATGCAGTAGTACGGCTTATCTCCTTGATTATATACAATCCTATTTCAACCGGCAGTCCTATTTTACGAGTAGCTGATAGGAAATGGTCAACCCGCAGTAGATTTAAAGATCCAGTATTACGAATGAGTATTGTTGGCATTAAATTTAACGAAATTCTTACTCCCCCATTCAAGGACAGGCTCTGTTAGTTGAAATAGGTAGATTAGTAGATTAAGATAAAATACAATCGATCAGGTTGCTTGTCAAGAAAAAAAAATCCATCAGTTACTACAACTTTAGTACAACCACACTGGTGGTCATAAAGAGTAATATTCAACGAAATAAAGTAGTTCCTGATTACTGGCTTTTTCCATGACTTTAGACAACATGGAATTAATTGATGGCAATTGGTGGGTATTTAGAAGGGTGGATTTTCTTGCCTTTTTTGGGAATGAGTAGAACATTTGTTGTCTTCCATGGTGAAGGAAATTCGTCAGAAAACAGAGATCGAATAGAGATTAGGTAGGACTGTCGCCATATTGGAATCAAGTCTACTAATGATCAACTGTAAACAAACCCCATTGAACCATGATTGGGAACGCGAATGATCTATATAATCTTGTCTTATGAGGATGATTTCAGATACCGAACGAGAAATGGCCGAAGGCGAGGGCGACTGAAAACTATATTCACCCATTGGGAAGGTTTCAGAGGTATGTCATATATCACTACACTACGTTTAGCTGGTTTAAAACACCACAAGTAGAAATTATTTCTATTAGACGATGGTCAGATAGACTAGATTATATTGGAAAATGGGGAAAAATCTAATATTTTATGAATAAGCGGATTTGATGTAAGGCATAGGTCTAGATGATGTGGGTTATCAGGGACTCTAGTGGGATAAGAAATCGTTTACGTTTGATCACATGAAATAGCAAAGGCTTCTGCAGTAGTTGATAATTGGAGCCAATTGAAGTGATAAACAATGAAATATCCCAGAATTTAGATAATTTAAGAAGCATGTACGCATGCACGCACGCACGCACGTACGCATGCAACTCCCCCCCCCCCACATACACAAACACTCAAACACACCCACACACCCTTAGCGCACACATGTTCCTACGTGCGCACGCCCCCCCCCCACACCAAACCCTACATGGGGGCTTTGTAATATAGAAGCATACTGTAAAGAAAAAAATAATTAGATTATGAAAAATTTGACCGATGAAATACGGGATTAAGTGTTTGACGGTATAAATTATATGAATATATTAGGTGTACCTAAAGGTGCACATTGCAAAGCTATTGGACCTAATTAAACCAAAAAATTTGAATTTATAGAAGTGTCAATTAATCGTGTCAACTTGAGGAGACAAAAATTATGGAAAGCAACCTATTCCATCAACTATACCGGTAGAGAAGTAAATACGAGGAAAATTCAAACAATTATTTAAGACATAAGGAGTTTCTGTTAAGATAGCGAACTGATTGTGTAGAAACTGTATATTAAAGCTGGAGAAACATTTTTCTCACAAATAATATCAAGTTTTATGGAAGACATCATTAACCAACAAGCGTGTACCGTACCTAGTTAATGTCCGTTTTTTATATGTATTGTCAACTAAAAAACGAAAGCTAGAACTGGAAAGAGTAGATTTAAAGGGAGGGAAGTTGTAATACTCAAAAAAAAAAGGCCAGAATGTGTAAGGAGGAATACTACGTTGTTGCGGAAGAAAACTAGCTGTGCAAAAATCGATAATTGACTCATTCGTATCGACTTCATCATTTTTTAAGCCGCTATATTAAAAAATTACCTTCGGATGAGAACATTAAATTTAAAACTGACATTTACTGGTTTATTTGATACCTGTCTCAATAGTATAAATTTTATGCTTCTGTATTACAATTTATGTATTTAAAAGTTTAAAATTGACATAGCAGTGCCATCTAGGGGATTTCTACGGTTGTCTGGGTGGTTTCAAAACCGCTTACCTAAATGTTATCTGCTTCATCTACTGATTACCACTAGAGGGCAGTACCTGTACTAAATTTAAAATCTTTGTTTTCCAAATTTTTATAAAATTTTATTAATCATTTGGTAACAATGGATCTGATAACTAAATACTTTCTCTAATAACGTGCGTGTTTAGCCATTTTGCTGTGAAAATGAAGTATTCTTACAAAATTCATCATTCATCAAAAATCATCATTTCTATAAGAGAAATTTTCGAATGTAAAGTATGTCTATATCTTGTGAGATGTACTAATCGCTATTTTTGGGCGGATATATAAGAATCGTTCATTGTTTTCACAAAGGGGCAAGTTATCTGCATTTCTTGATTTCGCTTGAAATTTTAAATATCTTTCAGTGTCGAGATACCAAAAATCACTAAATCGGTGTTCGCACGATTCAAAATTAAGTATAGTTGTTAACTATTACCGCGTAGAACTCGCCTTCAATCTACATAGGTAAAACAACGTTATCTGACCAAAGTACCATTACTTATCTTACCTTATTTTTAACTATTTTCGATTTTAGCTCTTCACGTTGCTCTCCCTAGCCAACGATTTACTCTACCTCACCGTTTTACCTTAGTCTTGGATACGAGGATACGCATTCACTGGTTAGAATGGACGTCGTTAGCGCTGCTCAAGTGACGCATTTTTGTTTCCGCAGTAGCATTCTATGTTATATCGGTTGTGTTTTGTATAATTGAATATATGTAGTACTTGGAAATATCGAGCGGGATATTGATGGTTGCCGCTTAAATTCGTATTTTAGATTTAAGGTTTATTTATACGATCGGCGAGAGCGTTCAGTGGATAAATGACTATGTTAATTGTCTGGTTTGTTGATATTTAAATCGTTGCTAATGTCAATTTGTGCTCTGAATAACTCCTTACCCAGTATATTCTTTTTAGGTTTGAATATTGGGGATAACATTGTAAAACAACGTCAAGTTACAAATTCTAAATAGATCTTTAGCATGTTTGGCTGTGAAAAATTTTCCTTTTCAGGTAACTTTGAAAGATCTTTCAGCGATCCGATAAGTTTAAATTTAAAATACTCAGAAAGGTTGACTTTGTCTGTCGGGAACATTATTTATGTTTGTCAACTTGCCTTTGTCTGATACTAATTACACTTTGTGATATATAGATCTATTTTATAGGTAGGTTATTCTCTAGTGAGAATTTGGTTTTTTGAAAATCCAAATAGTAGAATCAATATAATAAGCCTATGTGATAATTAAGGGCGATCAATCGCTACGCTTGATATTTAGATTTTTACCTTCTTACTAAACAAGAAGTTTGGTCCAATATCACTAAAACACTCTTTGCATATTGACATTACATTCTCAATTATATTTGCATTATAACCATTAACCTGTGCTAATTGTTTGACCATTTCTTGTTGTGATTAACCCTATTTAATGGTAAACCTCCGCGAACCAGAGATTTGTAAGCAGCTAGTTTACACCATTCATTATGACATAAATCAAAGGATATGGTAATGTCAGTATGTGTATGTTGGTAATTCAAATTTTTGATTTGTATTGATTTCAGAATTAAAATCTAAAAAATTAATTGATATACCTTGTTTGGTGCCTAAAATAAATTTTTTGCACTTCCAAGACTAAAATAGATACTTTAGTCTCTGTCTGCAGGGACTAAAGTGGTTCATTTATTCCCTAGGGATTAAATATGGACTGAACCCCCTAGAGAGTTCATTGACAGATGTCAAACCTCAAATGTTTTTTATTAATTTTCTTACGAATTATTAACATTAATATTATTACAATTAATAAATATCGGACGATTGATTTCCGAAGCGATACTGCTGGATGTAAGGTTGAACGCATTTTCAAATGAATCAGTGCCTGTGGGCCGTTCAAATTGGCACGAGGGTCCTGGGAGTGAGGTAGCTGGTGTTTTTTGATTACCACCCCCAAAAATTTTTTCGCCGATAAGGTTCTTATTATTCAAAGAGTTTTCCACATACCCTTCTGCAACAGTTGCAGACTTCCATCCCCATGTCTTTTTAAAACGTCAAGAGTCGCACCTGAATCAGCTAGTAGAGATGCATAGGTTCGCCGCCAACAATGTCCTGTATATGACAATGACAACGCATCTGGTAGGTTTAAGAATGTTGCAACTTTCTGGAGCAATTTTCCAAATATATTCTTTCCTACAGGTTGCGCTGTACACTGCTTGTTAACGTAGCGAACAAAAAATCTTGAATGGGGAGTTATGGCTTTTCTCAATATTTCTTGCAGATTTTTGTATAACTAATGTTAGTTTTATCTCAATCTTTTACAACGAAGTTTCTCTCTGTTCCATTTTTGGTAGCTCTAATGTTAACAAGAAGTCTGTTGCCCAAATCAGTTACATCATTAATTGACAATTCGACTAATTCAAGTCCTCTACAAGCCCCTGCCACACCAAATATGAGTGCTACCTACAAAAAATCATTTTAAAAGTAGGTACAACGATTTTTGGACATACTCACTTTTGTCATTAAAAATGTGTCTTCAGAAGCTTCCTTTAGAAACGTATCAATCTGTTCTGTGGTTAGTACCTTTGACTTCTTCGCTTTGTAACCAAAATTTTTTCTTTTCAGAAGCCGTCAATTTGTGGAATTTACTTATATCAACATTATGTTTAACGTTAAGCATAGTTTCTAACATTGAATACTGGGCCCACAGTGTGGAAGCAGCATATTTGTTTATGTTATGAATCCGATAAGTTTCCTATTTTGTACATTTACCACTTTTATTTAAATTTATAAGTATTCGCCGCAAATGTTAATTCCTTCTGCGCAAGTTCTAAGAGCTTTGCTTTGGGGAACGGGCGCGGAGGTAGCGCTGGCTTCGAGCCGTTCGTGTTTTTTTTTTGGATTTAACGTCGATACAGTCGCGTTAATAAATCATTGCCGCCTTAGTTAATCAAAATTTGTTATTCTATTGACTAAATTTCAAGTTGATACTCATTTAAGTTAATGGTTATCGTAAGGTTATTAGATTACCTTTTTTAATCTATATGCAACGTGTGACCGGATTCTTTTTTTTTTTTTTTTTATGATTATGGACCTGAACAGGCTAAATAAGGCCTATCGTGCTAAAGCATTCAGGAACACTTAGGAAGATGGATAGAGGGATAATGAATTGCCAATAGATGCCTATGAACAGCTACCTTAAATTTTCTCATATCATAAGTGAGAGGAAAACAGGAACTAGGGAGATCATTCCAGAGTTTAGAAGCCGTGTAGAAAAATGTGGATTGCGCCCATTTGGTACGACAAGTGGAGATTTGTACTGCATACTGATGATGTGAATGAGCGAACCGAGTGTTTCTCGTAAAGATAGCCGGAGATGGTATCAAAGAATGTAATTCACCAGCACAATAGCCGTTGTAATAACGATAATACAAAGAAAGAACTGAAACCATCCTTCTATGCTCAAGGGACTGTATGTGAGAAGTTAAGGACGGGTCATTTATAAGCCTAATCGCTCTCTTTTGAATACGATCAACGATATCGAGAGCGTATTGGGGAGCACTAACCCAAAGGTGAGAATTATATTCCAGATGAGGCCGAATTTGGGCTTTATACAGCAGAAGGAGTTGTCGAGAGGTAAAGTACTGCTTAGATCTGTACAAAAAGCCTATTTTACGAGCAGCTGTTTTGGTAGCTGACAGAAGATGGTCAACCCATGAGAGATTTGAAGATACAGTCATACCCAACAGAGTAATAGAGTCTGAAAACTTAAGAACGGAGCCATTCATACTTACATCAGGAAATGATCGATCTTTTTTGGCGGACATAAGGCAACACTGAGTTTTGTTAGCATTAAATTTAACTAGATTATTGCTTCCCCATTCGAGAATACGTTGAATGTCTTTGTTGATTGAATTTGCCATTTCAGCTTTAATTTCTTGATTTGACATAGAAGGTGAATTATCACTATGAGTAGAACATCACGGGGATCGCCCAAGAATAAAAAGTCTCGTGGAATAAGTGTAAGTCACACACTTTCAACCTTGTTCTTCATAATATTCATATTACTGTACATAAAATATAGACAGTCCATTTTTCTCTTAATCAATAAACCCCTTTTTCTCTATCCAAGCGTAACATTTGGTCCTTCGAGCCGGATATTCTCCTTCTTTAAATATTTAAATTGTAATATATATTTAAATATCGCATACAGCATTATATTTACGCGTATGGTTGTGAAAAAACCAAGCATTTTTTTTTATTTTGCCGATTTTTAGAGGTTTTGAAGTGTTTTTTAAAAAGAAAACGCCATTTTTATAAATGTAATATTTATTGAAATTTATTTTGGTCATCTTTACGTTTGTTCAAACGAATTTTGATAAGGACGTGCGTACGCTGCACAGGTGTGTGTTAGGGGACATTACGCTTATCATAGTGCCCGGTGGTCAATCTGTGTTTGGATTTCCGACTGAATTTCTATTTAGTTATTCGCATCGCTCTCGTAATCTAGTTCTTTTATAATTAAACGCATTTATTCATTTTTCTTATTTACCGTGTACGTTGTTATATTAATAAAAAATGTCTGACAAAATTCGAAAATATAACGCTTACCGCCAAAGTTCTAACGAAATTATTGCTTTGAATGAACTGGGTATACAGGCGCGACAAGACACAACAAAGAGAAAGTTATTTCAAATTCGTTTTGCAGAGGCGAAAACAATACGCGAAGAATTTTCTAAACATCATAATAATATTATGACATTAGTGGCCGCAGATACTAAAGGTGACTTTAATGCTGAAGATAAAATTAAAGAAGCTTTTATGAACGCGTATTTTTCAGCCAAGGCTATTTTTACTGATTTATTTAAATCGGAGATAAATCCAAACGAGATTATAAGTAATAGACATAATTAATAACTCTCAAAATATTTCTTTTAACGTAAATTTACCAAAAATAGAATTAATAAAATTTTATGGAGACTATAAAAGTTTTCCAACCTTTAAAGATATGTTTGACGCTTTGGTCCATAACAATGATTATTTAAAAGATATTGAAAAATTTAATTATTTAATGTCGTCCTTAAAAGGACAACCCCTTGCTCTGGTTCAATGTTTACCAATGATAGGAATATAGGATCTAATTATAACACGGCCTATGAGAGTCTAGTTAAAAGATATACTAATATTCGTTTATTAGCAAATTCTTATTAGTCCGCTATTGAAGCTGCTTCTAAAATTGATCATTTAAATGCGCAAAATTTAAGAAAACTCTTAGATATATTTTCCGAAAACTTATCGGCATTAAAAAATCTAGGATTTTCCACCGAAGAGTGGAACTTTATTTTAGTTAACATGTTGTTAAGAAAAATTGATGCTGACACGGCTAGGGCTTTTGAATTAACGCACAACTCTACTGAAGTTCCTAAATATATAGAACTTTTTGAATTTTTAGATAAACATTCTTTAGCACTAGACACTGTTTCGATTGCTTCAGAAAAAATTAAAAGGTCAGTAAACGTAACGAAAGATTCTTCGTTTACTAGCCGCAATAATTCAAAGCAATCATTTCTTACTAATACTAATAATTTAAATTGTAGTTTATGTGAACAATCTCATTTATTACATAATTGTCGTATATTTCTAAATAAAAACCCTCCTGATCGATATAGCTATTGCAAAGGTCAACATATTTGTTTCAATTGTTTCTCTAAAATTCACAATTTAAAAAATTGCAAATCTACAATGAATTGTAAAAAATGTAATCTGCGCCATCATACACTTCATCTTAACAAAGAACCCTCTACTCCCTTAGTGAGTACTGTACAAACCCCGCCGCCGCGTCCAAGTTTTACTGAAACGCAATTGATTACGCAAGCAACTACTAATAATCATGGGGCGAGTACTTCGCAATCTCTCACTTTGACAGGTTTTACCGATAGAAAACAATCGGTTTTGTTATCTACCGCATGGGTAGCAATTTGTGACAATAAGGGCATTTTTTTAAATTTTAAAGCTGTTTTAGATTCGGGTTCACAAACTTCACTTATATCAAAAAGATGTTTTAACCAGTTAGGGTTGAAAAAGTATCATCCTCCGGTTTCTCTACAGGGTTCAGGACAATCGCAAACCGTTTCTCTCTTGGGTGGGGTAACATTTAATTTAAAACCTATATATAGTGACGATCCAGTTATAACTGTAGACGCTTTAATTTTAACAAAAATTTGTGAAAGGTTACCTTCTGCAAGTATTGATTCCTCTAATTGGCAACATATATCCAATTTAAAATTAGCGGACCCACTTTTTTATAATTCTAATAATGTTGATGTCTTGCTGGGTGCTGACATTTTTTCAAAAATTCTGTTAGAGGGTAGGCTTCTTGGTAAACCAGGAAAACCTGACGCATTACAAACTATTTTTGGTTACATTTTACTGGGCAAAATAAACCAAAGGCCTTTGCAAAAAATTAATGCATTTTTCTGTTCTACACTAGAAACACCATTGCTATTAGCGCTTACAAAATTTTGGGAACTTGAGAATGTTCCAGACATTTACACGCTCTCACAAACAGATAATTTGTGTGAAAAAATATTTTCAGAAACTTGTAACCGCGACAAGTCCGGTTGCTATGTTGTTTAGTTACCTTTTTGTGAAAATTCCCCTGTTTTTCCTGACATTCGCGGATTAGCGGTTCAAAATTTTTTATCATTAGAACGCCGGTTATTAAAAAATTTAGATTTGTATAAGAAGTATTGTAAATTTGTGCAAGAATATCGCGACCTAAATCACACGACATTATTTTCCGATAAAATTGTTCCGAATTTTAGTTACTATATAACTCATCACGCAATAGTAAAACCGGATAGTTTAAGTACCAAACTTACAGTGGTATTTGACGCATCGGCTAAACTTCCCGGCCAAAAATCTTTAAATGAGTGTCTCTTGGTTGGTGCTAAGTTGCAAACCGATATTACTACAATTTTGTTACAATTTCGAGCGTTCATAAGGTTTGTTTTATCGCAGATATTCGTCAAATGTATAGACAAATATTAATTTCATCCCAAGATCGTGATTATCTACGCATTATTTGGAGATTTCGCCTGATGAACCGTTGCAAGAGTATTGTTTAAATACGGTAACCTATGGCGTTAATACTGCACCGTTTCTTGCATTACGCACATTACGTCAATTAGTTTTAGTTGAAGGTAATAATTTTCCGCTTGCCGCAATCGCCTTAAAAAATAATACTTGTATCGATGACATAGTTACAGGTTCTTCTTCAATTGAAGACGCTATTCTACTTCGGGAGGAATTAATGTCGCTACTACACAGGGGGTGTTTTGAATTGCATTAGTGGTCTTGCAATGACCCATCCCTACTTACAGTATTTCCAGAATCGCATCTCTGTATGAATCCGCTTTCTCTAAACCTTGAATCTGAGTCACTTAAAGTATTAGGTTTACATTGGAACCCGCTCCAAGATACTTTAGTTTTTACCGCTAAACCGATAGAGCGCCTTTACACCAAACGTCATATTTTATCAGAACTCGCGAAAGTTTTTGATCCGCTAGGTATTTTAGCACCGATAACATTTTTCACCAAATATCTGGTCCAACGACTATGGACGCTAGGTTTGAATTGGGATGTCCAACCTCCAGAGGATATTTTGAGAGTATGGAATCAATACAAAACTGAGCTACCTTTGCTTTCAAATATTCGTTTACCTCGACGCCTTGTATATGACAAATATTCTTCTATTGAACTTTACGCCTTTTGCGACGCTTCTGAAAAAGGTTTCAGTTCTGTGGTTTTCTTTCGTGTTTGTGATTTAAAGGGGATTTGGACAACGTTTTTTGTTTGCGCTAAATCAAAGGTCTCTCCCTTAGAGCGTATAACAATTACACGCTTGGAACTTTGCGGTGCTGTTTTGTTGTCTAAGCTCGTACCCTTTGTGTTAAACGCGTACAAATCTATTTTCGTATTTAATCGCATATTTGCTTGGTCAGATTCTCAGATTGCCCTTGTTTGGATAAAATCTTCGCCGCATAGGTGGAAAACTTTTGTTTCCAACCGCGTTTCACTAATACAGGAAATTATTCCTCCTTCTTGGTTTTACATAGATTCTCAACAAAACGCCGCAGATCCTGCTTCACGTGGATTATTTTCTTCTGAAATAATAAATCATTCTTTATGGTTTCAAGGTCCAAATTTTTTGCGTTCGCCAGAGGAGCAATGGCCTATTTTTAATCTTCAAGCGAAATCTCCTAATATATCAGGCGAAGAACGCAAACTAACATTAGTCAGTTTCAATCATGTTTAAACCTTTTAAAAGGCTTAATGCATTTTTGGATCCTGAAGGAATATTACGAGTTGGGGACAGATTAACTTATTCGCAAATTTCTTATGATAGAAAACACCCGATTCTTTTGCCTCGACATAGTAGATTAACTGTGTTAATTATTGATCATTTTCACAAAAAATATTTACACGCAGGTTTGCGCACAACTCAATTTTTATTGTCTCAACAATTTTGGGTATTATCTCCTAAACGCGCTATTAGATCAGTGTTATCAAAATGCTTAAAATGTTGGAGAATGCATCCTACCCCTTATCAACCGCCAATGGGTAATTTACCTCTTAATAGAATTTCGCAACTTAAACCTTTTTCTCATGTCGGTGTAGATTACGGCGGTCCGCTATTTATTACTATGAGTCGTCATCGTGACTCAAAATATCTAAAATCTTATATTTGCATTTTTGTTTGCTGCGCATATTGAGTTGGCGTCAGACTTGACGACTGAAGCATTTTTGGCTGCACTACGACGATTGGTAGCGCGCCGGGGGAGAATATCGCGCATTTTCTCCGACTGTGGCACTAATTTTGTCGGTGCCTCAAATTAATTGCAAAGGTTAGTGGAAAACGCCGCCATTGTAGAAGCCATCGAATGGCAATTTAATGCGCCTTCTGGACCTCACTGGGCCGGAATAAAATCTATTAAAACTCATATTATCCGCGTTATTGGTCAACAGATTTTATCTGTATACCTTGTTAATTCAAACAGAAAGCGTACTAAATTCAAGACCTTTAACACCTGTAAGTTCAGATCCAAATGATTTTAATGTATTAACGACGGGTTATTTTCTTACTATGGAACCACTGACTACCGTACTGGATGATGACCTTTCACAGACACCTGTGAATCACTTAACATGCTGTCAATTGCTCCAAAGACTTCACCAGGACTTTTGGCGTAGATGGAATTTGGAGTATTTGCACACGCTCCATGAAAGGAGCAAGTGGACAAATTCCGATACTCCAGTGGTACCGGGTGCCTTAGTTTTGGTTAAGAGTGACGTTTTACCTCCTTTAAATTGGCAACTTGGCCGCATTTTAGAAGTGTTTCCTGTAAAGGATAATGTAGTCCGCATAGCAAGTGTTAAAACTTCCAGTGGAGTATTAAAGCGCCCCCTTGTCAAACTGTGCCCGAACCATTACGCGAATAATTTATTTTTTTTATTTTTTTTTGTTTTTATATTTTTTTTGGGTTTTGGTTAAAATTCTTTGAATAAATACTTGTTTATTATTTTCTTTTTTTTTATATTTATCTAAGTTTCAAAAAAAAAATGCTTGGTTTTCTCTCGCATTTTTCGCCCATGAGAATGTTATGAATCCGATAAGTTTCCTATTTTGTACATTTACACTTATATTTAAATTTATAAATATTGCCACAAATGTTAATTCCGTCTACGCAAGTTCTAAGAGATTTGCTTTGGAGAACGGGCGCGGAGCTAGCGCTGGCTTCGAGCCGTTCGTGTTTTTTTGGATTTAACTTCGATATAGCCACGTTAATAAATCATCGCCGCCTTAGTTAATCTAAATTTGTTATTTTATTGACTAAATTTTAAGTTGATACTCATTTAAGTTAATAGTTATCGTAAGGTTATTAGATTACCTTTTTTAATCTATATGCAACGTGTGTGACCGGATTCCTTAACCAACATCACGGGGAGCTCCCAAGAATAAGAAGTCTCGTGGAATAAGGGTAAGTCACACACTTTCAACCTTGTTCTTCATAATATTCATATTACTGTACATAAAATATAGACAGTCCATTTTTCTCTTAATCAATAGACCCCCTTTTCTCTATCCAAGCGTAACAGTTTACCTTTTCATTAAAAAATACCAGCAAAGCATCTTCGTTAAAATTTGCAATTTTCTTTTCACAGAACCACTTTAAAAATATATCATACCCTTTATCGTAAATTTTACGAGATTTAGAAGGCAGTAAGTCTTCTAAAGCCTCTTCAGCGACTTTTTCTAGATCAAATTCGTCGTCCATGTTTATTACCCTTTTGTAAAATTTTTTTCAAATATAGCTACCGCTGTTTACTAACTCCCATGCTAACCTACTTTTTTTTTCAAATAGCAAGATTTCTAGATAATTTTATACAAATTTGTCAGATTGACACGAACAAATTTGTAATTATTGTACATAAAAAATGAATACTTCGGAAGTGAAATCGGGTTGTGAACGGCGATGAACTGTTTAAACAAAGTGAATATGTCTTAAAAACTTAAAAAGTTCAGGTACATAATGTTCCTTGAGAAATACAGAAACACGTGTTTTTCCCCAAAATCATCTCCTAACGGGTAGAAAGAGAAGAGATGAACAAGGATGAAAATAAAGTTTTCTGAACCAAATATATCGTGTGGAGTATCACGAGGATGGAAAATAGTTGACAAACACAAGAGAAAGGCAATTATGAAATTAATCATCCCTCAGGGGTAATTTTAAGGGTTGAAAGTTCAAAATATTGTAAAATATTATGTTGGGTATCAAACTAAACAGCGTTTCTCAACCAAAATAAGGATAATTATGGAATTTATCAATTAACTCATAAAAGTGATGAAGAGAAGAAATGGGGTGAAATGGGGATTGTTAAGTTACTTGGGACTTATAGCAAAAGGTTTTTAGAGATCTTTGAAATTCAAATTAAACATGATTTTGGGAGTATGTTTAGAAGGTGTTTGAAAACCAAAATCAGAGGATGGGAAATAATGGTTGAAATTCAATGCCCAGGTCAGACCGTTGGATCTAGAAGCAATGCCTTTGCGAAGGACGCGTCTTTGCTAGTATAAATATATTTGGTAATAATCGGGAAACTATAGGAGAACCATTCTCATGTAAATTATTATTATTATTTTGATACAAAGAGTGATTAGTTGAACTAAACTGACTGTTACTAAATGTCATAATTTCTTAAAAACAATGACATCTATAATATAAGTAAAGACTATTTAATTTATCAGAATTTTTTTGATTTCGTTAAATCATTGAATTCTATATGCAAGTTTCGAAGCTATTATTTGTAGGTTCTGTTACATTTGAACGCTTTAGTGAAAACGCTCATGATTGCATTGGTTAATACAGCATACATTGCTGTATCATTTTTTATAATGCACAAAAGATGATTAATGATGATTAAAAAAAAAGGTGCTAATATAGCATTCAATAGACAACCCACCTGAAAAGTTTCAAACAAACTTTCTACAGAGTAGGTTTTTTATGCGTTTCTTATGAAATTGTGCCTTTTCCTATATCTAACTTTACTTTGGTAGTAAACTTTGCTATTTTACGTGCACTCAGTTTTCACACATGTCAAGTTCGGGAAATATGTACGGATTCTCCACACGAACTTACAGCTTGTCTGTATATTGCATCATTATGATGACTTGATAAGGAATTATAAATCAACTATTTACAGGACTCTGAGCTGTTCAATTATTATGCCAAATGCCGTTTTTATTTTTTTCTTGCACTCTCTTGGGTTTATTAGATGTACCTTGACCTTTAATCTATTTAGTTTACTATTTGGTCACCTTAGAATAACAAGGTTCTATCTGGAACTAGCATAAATGTTGAGAATCAGCGGATGAAGTTTCCATCTGCTGCATTTACTTTTCCACAGACGTTGACTTAATAAAATTTGACACGTCATTTGAACAACATTTATACATTGTAGTTTATAAAAAATATTAATGGTATATTCACGTTTATCCATTATTTGGTGGTTTAAGTTGTGCAGATGGAACTGTGTTAATTTAAAGTTTCATGAATTTTTCACATTATGTGGTTCTATCTGGTAGTTATAATAATTTACAATTGAACGTAGCCATGTCATAGATACATGGCTAACGATATAGGATAGCAAATAAGATTTAAAACAAGAAATACAGTTGTTTATTTGGAAAAAAACACCAAATTATTATTTTCACAGAACATTGATAAAAATCTTTTAATTCACTGCCTAAAAATGTTTTATAAAACATTTGGTCTTCTTCGGGCATGGACAGCTTCATTTGTTTTAATGCGTTTAGTTTATCTTTTGAAACTTCCTTCTTTCCATAGTTGTGACTTGTGCTGACTTTCCACCTCTTCTTAAGGTAGGAATAGGGCTGCATGTCATTACACTTTGATCTAAATCATTTACCAGATATGATGTTTTAAAATCTAGCGATAACGATCTTGATTTGTAGGTTTAATCATTGAAACTTTGGTGAAGAGTACTTTGTCGTAATTCAGCACTCTAGAGCACTCCTCAGTTTTTTAAAAATTCATTTTTCATTAGCGTTGTTATGAATGGATCTCTCCTATTTACTTTCTTCAATTCCCTCATAAAGCCTAAAGGAGAATCAAATTGAATTTGTAATTAAATTGGCTGTGTTGGTTGCATTGTTATACTTTTTAATTCAGGGTGATTATGAAGCATATCTAACACACAAAAAGAAATGATAGAAGTTCTATTCTGTGGTACACAACTATCACTAATCATTTCCTCTATGTGATTATTAGTCACGTCTGGTTCCTTTACCTTTCGAAAAGCAACCGGATATACCGACAATGGATTCTCCACAGTTGTGTTGGTCGTTGAAAGTTGTGCAATGAAATTGTACATATTTAACTTTGGTAAATAAAAATGGTTGCCTACTGATGTCCTGGGACATTTTCGAGGTCAAAACATAGAATTGGTGTTCCACTTTTTTTGTCTTGTTCTTTTTCCAACCTCATACCATCTTTTTCTGCTATATGTCTTTGCATTTCTTCTACATAGTCCACCTGCAGATTTTTTTCTTTACGTTGTAAGAAATAAATCGCACATTTCTCACATACAACTTTTTTCGGCTTATGGAATTCGTAATTAAACTTTGTCGAAAAAATATATCTATACATTTCAAGTTTAACTGGGTTATCAATTTCGCGTTCCGCGCAATAAACGAGATACAGGTCATACATTTTTGCCAGAGTAGGTGTTGATTCTAAACACTGTCTACAGGAATTAGCTCTGCAGTAATGGGATTCAACAGTTTTAAACTAGCTAATGTGGATTATAATTAGTTGCATTCGATCATCACTGATTTTTCGACTGCTAGCTTTTCCTCTCTGACTTTTCTTTGGTAGGTCAGAATCATTTGCATGCACAGTACAAACGGGTTTCTGTGAAATGCTCAATGTATCCAGAAAGAATTTTTTGCTTACCTGTAGTTTATCTTCCCTAACCTTAAGAAAGTATCTAAATGAATAATGCCTACAAGAAGGCCCATCAATCGTTTTGTGGTTGTTTAAAAACTTCTCGGTGTTTTACCCTCAAAATAGATATTTTTCGTTTTGGGACAGACTGTAGTAGCTCTTGAACAGCATTTTCCGAACAGTTTTCCAATTTTTTTTGGCACATTCAAACTTACAAGGGCCGATACAATCTTTCGTTGTAATTATTTCTTTTGATTTAACTGTTTTTCCTCTACTACTCATATACTCTTGACTACTCTGGTAAAGTTTTCGTGTAATATTCACTGTCCATTCATTTGGTTATGAATTTTTTCCTTACTTTTTCTCCTGTAGTGTTTATTTTTGAAGGGTCATTCGAAATCTCTATTGAAGCTGCTAGACAGGAAACATAGTACAATAAGAGTTCAGGTCATGTACGTTACCTGTTTTGCGATCCACAATTATCATTTGTATACCAGTAGGAAGCAGATTTCCATTTACGATGCTTTCTTCTTTCTCAATAAACTCTCTTTCACTACCAATAATATTTATTGTTTCTGTTGTATTCTCATGAACTGTCTTTTATACATTATCATAAGAGATGTTTCTTACATTGTTCTCACTATTCTCTTGTTGGAAGCTCTTGAGCAAGATTCAGCAATTTTTCCGTGTTTTTTATTAAAAAAATGTCAAAATTTATTGTATTTAAAAATTATAAGATGATTATTTGCGGTCTCTCATTGGCTCCCATTACCTCTACATTTTCTTCTCTCGAGTAATTGATTTTATTATATCCCGTATAATACTGCCCTTGCGTACATGTTTATTCCTGACGCAATCAAATACACTGTGAAGAACTTTAATTTAATTGATATGTAAAATTTCCATTTACGAATGCTTTATCAAATTAAATTTTTTCACTACTTTACACTTTTATCATAATTTGATTCAATTTTGTTAAACTTCCTTTTTGATCATGACATTTTTCACTGTTAGCCTTCGACCGTTAGAGGGTGTTCTGATTTGTCATCATCAGTCAAGGCAGTTTAACAATATTTAATTTATTAAGTATCTAATTATTGTTTACTTTATACGTTTATCAAACTGTTACATTTATAACCGGCTTATGTTTGCGTTTTCACCTTTTCATATTTCATAAATTTTCTAACAATTTTCTCAACAATTTTAAAAAGCTTTACTACTACAGAGGACGACATCTGTAAGTGTAAGTGTAATAATGGTGAAAGTTTACATTTTCGTAAATTTTATTATTGAATGTGAAATGTTTTTGATTTTCAAATAATTGAATTCTTGTTAGTAATTCAACATTATTATTAATTAAAAATTTATTTAAAAACGCAGAGGGTATTTTGTTGTTATGCGGTTTAGTTTATCTGCTTAAATATAAATAGGTGTTTGGATCTAAGGAACTACTGGTCTAGCATGTTTTACAAAATTATTTATTTAATAATAATGTTTAATTAGTTGCAAGAACCAAATTTGAATTATTTGATCTCTGCGTTAATCAAAATTATTTCACATTCAATATACAATTTATCTACAAAAAGTTAGTTTATCTATGGGAAGTCCAATTTCGGCCATTTAAGTTAACATCTTTATGGATAATTTAGAAGATCAAATTTTTGTAATTAAGTGGTTCTAATAAGATGAATTTCGTTATGTTGATGACATTTTAGCATGTTTTGATAGTTCGTCAGATTCAATTGATGAGTTTTTAATTATTATTAAAAATTTACATGCTAACATAAAATTTACACTAGAGAAATAACAGTATAGAACCATTATCTCTTAGTTAAACCATTGACTAAAAAATTTTAGACACGCAAGTGTAATGTTAAATTGCGTTCCCAACATGCTGTCTTTTTCTAATGGAACCCCTGCTCTCCACCACCAACAAGCTTCTGACTTGTAAACTAACTACATCGTTGCAAATTTTCTGAACTGATTACTCGACTGCACGAGTCATGACGAGACTGATTGTCATTGTCGGGTCGGCGCCATCCGTCTACATACTCATAGATAAATAAAAACCTTACATACTATAAACGGTATTGTTTCCCTAGCTATTATTATTCTTTGAAATAATATTTTTATTTCCAATATATGAAACTAAATTGATATCAAATAAATAGCTACCTGTGTATCCAATGATTATTTATAAATGTACAATATAAAGCAAAAATATAAATTGCTGTCAAATCGTACCACGAATTTTTTTACGAAAAATATTTAAGGGGTAATTTTTAAAAACTATATCCAGGGCGTTATACAGTTTTGTCGCATTATACGTAAAACCACATTCGAACAATGTTGTACGATGTGAAGGTATGGTAAAATTATTTACATGTCTGATATTTTTAGAGTGAATTTCATTTCTACCAATTAATTTGCGGCGCAGATATGCAGGACTGTTCGTTATAATTCTATGTATAAAATTTAAGAAATGAAATTTCCACCTTGTTTTAAGGAGAGCCAATTTAATTCTTGCATGAAATCGCTAATATGGTCAAATTTACGTAGACCATACATAAATCTGCAACAAGTATTTTGTAGATGTTGAAGCCTGTTTCTGTTAATGTAATTTAGAAATTGGTAATAAACAGTTAAACAATATCCATAAATCGGAGAAATTAATACTTCACATAATTTTTTTCTAAACTTAAAATTATATTATTGACTTATTAGTAAATAATAATCGTAGTTTCATCTAGGCCCTTTTGACCACGTAACTTACATGATCACTAAAATTGTATTTACGATCTGAAACTAAACTTAAATTTTCTCCGCAAAAGGTAAGGAAACACCGTTTTTTAAATTAAATTAGGAGAAATAATTATAAAAAATATAGAAATAATGAATAAATATATGGTAAACGACCTTAACGAATCGATTCTGCAAGCTGCCGAAATATCAATTCCTAGGACAAGCCACAAAGTAAACCGAATACCTGTACCTTGGTGGAACCCAAAAATCGGTGAAGCTATTAAGGCCAGAAAAGTCGATCTGAAGAAGTTTTCAAAAAACCCCACTACAGAAAACTTTTAAACTTTTAAAAAACTCAGAGCAATAGCACGACGAGAGATTAAAACCTCACAAAGGTCCTCATGGCGAAGTTACGTCAGCTCATTACAAACAACAACGCCTACTACAGAGTTGTGGACTAAAATCCGTGCCATCTCCGGGAAACGTTACAATAAAAGCCTCCCAAAATTGAAAATTAAAGACAATCTATTTACCGAACCCGCAGCAATAGCCGAGCAACTAGCTAATCATTACCAACAGGTCAGCAGTACAAATAACTACAGTGAAGATTTTAAATTAAAAATGACGACACAGCAGCCACCCTTAGATCTTACTGAAATAACCTATCAAAGCTACAACGAGCCAATTACTATGGAAGAACTCCGTATAGCTCTACACGAAGCTAAGGAAGGTGCGAGTGGAATCAATGATATCCCAAACGGAATGCTGAAAAACCTACCATACTCATGTTTGCTGAATTTACTTTATAGTTTCAACAAAATTTGGAACGAAGGCAAGTATCCAGAATTGTGGCAGACTGCAATGGTAGTACCTGTCTTAAAAACTAGTAAGGATCCGTTAGAACCGGACAGCTACCGTTCGATCTCTTTATGTTGCTGTATGGAAAAACTCTTAGGAAAGATTATCAATAAAAGACTGGTCAATTTAATGGAAGAAAATAACTGGACAAATCATTATCAGGCGGGATTTCGGAAAAATTATAGCACAAATGATAAATTGGTGCAATTGTCAACGCCATCTATGAAAGCTTCGGAAGAAATGTGTAATCATTTAAATCGCTGTTATTTTTAAATGACTTATCAGAATGTAAGAAACCTAGGCTTGTTTAGAAGAAAAAGGTAAGTACTTTTAAATGTCGCATCCATTGGTACGCGATAGCTCATAATAAAATTGTTAGAGGGCGCAATTTGTAATAATACCAGTTTTTTTGATTTTATTCAGAAAAATTAAATCATACGGTATAATTATGACATCATAAACGGAAAGTAGCTTAAATTTGTAACAAAAAACGTAAATAACGCAATTAGATATCTTTATTTGTTCCAGAGTTATAGCGAAAAGAAGACTTTTTAACCGTTTAATTTAATAATTGATTGTTGCTATGGTTTCTTAAGGTGTATAGGTTGGATTAGTAATGAGGAATCTGCATTTATCATAGTCTGTGCCTCCCTTCACACTCTATCTAGGCTTAGGACTAGTCCAAACTAAGCAAATTGCAAAATTTGGAGCGTGTTTAGAGGCCAACGGGCCATAACAACGATATCAAAGTAATGATTGATTTTTGTTTAAGAAACTTTTCAATAGAATGGTACAAAATCATGAACAACTCTTAAAAACTAGTGAAAATCTATAAATGTTCAAATTGACGGCCGTTTTGTAAAAACAACTATTAATTCTTCTTCTGTACGTTTATAACATCATATAAAACTTCTAAGGCATAATTCTAATGTGGTGTGTTTAAAATAATAATCTAATTTGCTGCGGACAAAGTCGGCTCGTTTCCATGGAGGTAAATAAATTGAAATAGTTGTCAACTTACTTAATTTTGATTGATGTTGTGTTGTAAAAATTTTTCCTTCATTAGTTTTGGGTTTCATTATACCTTATCAGAAATTAGTGCTATCCTTCAAAAATGTCGTATACCAATGCCGAGGCTTACGACATGCTTGCCGTGTATTATGAATGTTTTCAAAATGCAGCTATTGCGGAACGACAATACGCTATCAGATATCCTGATCGAAGGCACTACACTAGAAAAGTGTTTCGGCGAATGGCAACACGTTTAAGACAAACAGGAAATGTACGACGTATTCCACTTCCTGTCAGAAGACGTCGCATAAGAAATGAAGACAATAGTATTAATGTTCTTGCGTACGTAGAATCGGAGCCTCACGTAAGCATCAGGAGATTTCCACAGAACTAGGTGTAAGTGTTGCTTCTGTGTTCAGAATTTTAAGGATTTTAAGCTGCATCCTTATCATCTAGTTTTACACCAGGCTTTATCAGACACTGATTTTGACAGGCGGCTCGACTATTGCTATTGGCTGAGAGACATGTGTAGTGAAAATCTTCGATTCCTTTCCAAAGTTTTATGGACCGATGAGGCTACTTTTACTAGCTGCGGCAGAGTTAATTTGCATAATATGCATTATTGGTCGCAAACAAATCCTCACTGGATGCGCGAAGTGGATCACCAAAACAGATGGAGTGTAAATTTGTGGTGTGGTGTTTTAGGTGACAGAATTATCGGACCATTTGTTTTCATGGACACCTAAATGGTGAATCTTATTTAAACTTTTACAAAATGACTTGCCCAATCTTTTAGAAGACATTCCCTTGACGTGAGAGCATCCCTGTGGTATCAACATGATGGATGTCGTTCACACTATTCGAAGAGTCCGTGATTTCTTAAATGTTAGATACCCAAATCGCTGGATGGGAAGGGGTAGTTTGTTTCCGTGGCCACCTAGATCCCCGGATTTAACTGTATTAGATTTCTACTTGTGGGGAAGAATAAAAGATATTGTTTACCAAACGAGACCAACCACCCGAGAGGACATGATTCGCCGAATTGAAATTGCAATAAATTCGATTCCACGAGACGAAATCGAAACAGCTGTTTCCAGTACGAGAAGAAGAATTAATAGTTGTATTTTATAAAACGGCCGTCAATTTGAACATTTATAGATTTTCACTAGTTTTTTAACAGTTGTTCATGATTTTGTACCATTCTATTGAAAAGTTTCTTAAACAAAAATCAATCATTACTTTGATATCGTTGTTATGGCCCGTTGGCCTCTAAACACGCTCCAAATTTTGCAATTTGCTTAGTTTGGACTAGTCCTAAGCCTAGATAGAGTGTGAAGGGAGGCACAGACTATGATAAATGCAGATTCCTCATTACTAATCCAACCTATACACCTTAAGAAACCATAGCAACAATCAATTATTAAATTAAACGGTTAAAAAGTCTTCTTTTCGCCATAACTCTGGAACAAATAAAGATATCAAATTGCGTTATTTACGTTTTTGTTACAAATTTAAGCTACTTTCCGCTTATGATGTCATAATTATACCGTAGATTTAATTTTTCTGAATAAATCAAAAACTGGTATTATTACAAATTGCGCCCTCTAACAATGTTATTATGAGCTAACTCGTACCAATGGATGCGACATTTAAAAGTACTTACCTTTTTCTTCTAAACAAGCCTAGGTTTCCTACAATCGGATAAGTCGTTTAAAAATAACAGCGATTTAAATGATTACACATTCAATAGCTTCCCCCACTCTTATTAAGGTCGGTACGTGAATGAGCCTTAGACCAAAATGGTGCAGAATTGTCTAAGCTTTCTAACGATGTTACCAAAGGTATGCCTTAATGTGGGAATTTTCGGAGAAATTTATAATTTTATTTTTTAATTTTCAATTGCGCCCCCTTGCGATGAATTACGGAACTTAAAAATAATTTCCAGGATTTTCTCGTGGCGACTTTTATAATGAATTTTTTTTCTCCACTTTTTATGTCCACTAGTTTCTGAAATATGGCCGGTGGCCAGCCTTAATGAAACACCCTGTATATATATATATATATATATATATATATATATATATATATATATACCAGCTTGAATACGTTCAAGTTGATAACCTCAACCTAAAATTAATAACAATGTTGAAATTAATCTAATTTAAAAAAATATATAAAAAATAAATATATTTATTGAAATAAAAGTTATAAATAATGAAAATAATATTATTAAAACAACAAATAAAAAAAATCACTATAATTTTCTCAATATAAATTTTTCCTCTTGCTATAATTATTAAAGTACAAATTCAAATACTAAGTAAAATTATTAAATATCTTAAATAATCCCACCAAATATATATCTAATTGAACTATAAAAAATGTAAAATTAAAACTAAGAAAAATATATAAAATATAATAAAAAATAAAAACTGAATAAATCAAAATAATTTTTAAAAAACATAAAGGAATCATAAAACTATTAAAAAATAAATTTTATCATAAAATATTAAAAAACTGAAAATAATCATTGCCATAAGAACGAACTATTAAATATTATACCAATATTTAAAAAAAAAAATGCAAAGAAACTCATTCTATCCATTAAATAAAATTTTAATTTGTTCATTTTTAACAATTATTTTAATATTAATATGAATTGGAGCTAAACCAGTTGAAGATCCTTTCATTTTAACAGGCAAATTTTAACTACGTTATATTTCTTATTTTTTCCTCTTATACCTTTAATATCAAAATTATGAGATAAAATTATATTCAATTAAGTTAATGATCTTGTTTAAGTATATATTTTGAAAATATAATAAAGAGTTAATTTACTTTATTAACTTTACTATAATTAATTAACTAACTAATTTGAACAAAAATAAACAACTTCAATCCTAAATAAAACATTAAAAAATTTAAAGAAATATGTAAAAATCTTTTTGAAGCTAAGTATATAAGCTTGTCATATCGAAAATGAGGTAAAGTCCCCCGAGTTCAAATAAATATAAAAGAAATAAATAAAATAAACAAACAAAAAATAATTAAAAATAATCTACCAAAAAAATAAAACAAATTTATTCTCATAAACAAAATTCTTGAATATTCAGCCATACAAAGCATAGCAAATTTTCCATATTCATTCCAGATTTCAATTAAAAACTATTTTTATTATTTACAGTTAAAATACTGGGTTTTAATTATCACTAAGATTAGACCTTTTATTCTCAAAAGGACATGTTTTTAATAAACAGGCAGAAAATTAATTTGGAATTCCTTTTTATAATCTAAAAATCTTTTATCTTTAAAAACAAATTTACTAATTTAATCAAATAACTAATAAAAAATAAAAATTAATTTTCAATAAACAAATTAAAATTAATATAAATTAATAATTAAATAATAAATAACTATTAAATTATTATCATGATTAACAATTAAAATTATACAAAATATAGATATATTAAAATTTTTAAATTTTAAATAGCCATCCATTAAATATTTAAATTAAAACAAAATTTTCTTAAATAAATAATAATAGAATTAAATTCTTTTCTTAAAAACTAGATATATTTAAAACGAATAAAATTTCATTTCAAATTAATTATTTTAAAATATTATATCCAAATAAATAAATGATTGATTAGTCCTTTTAAATTCCAGAAAATCATTTAAATAATTTCAATTTAATCAACCCTGATACAATCCTAGTTTATATTTTAATTTTAATGAATTTAAAATTATTATAATAATTAATATTCAAATTTAAATTTCACCTAAAATTCAAATATCAAATTTAATTAAATTAAAATTTAAAACCAAAAATATTCAATTAATCTATTTGTATAACCGCAATTGCTGGCAGAAATTTTATTAGATTTATTAAAATTGACTGAAATAATATTATTAAAACAACAAATAAAAAAAATCACTATAATTTTCTCAATATAAATTTTCCTCTTGCTATAATTATTAAAGTACAAATTCAAATACTAATAAAATTATTAAATATCTTAAATAATCCCACCAAATATATATCTAATTGAACTATAAAAATGTAAAATTAAAACTAAGAAAAATATATAAAATATAATAAAAATAAAAACTGAATAAATCAAAATAATTTTTAAAAACATAAAGGAATCATAAAACTATTAAAAAATAAATTTTATCATAAATATTAAAAACTGAAAATAATCATTGCCATAAGAACGAACTATTAAATATTATACCAATATTTAAAAAAAAAATGCAAAGAAACTCATTCTATCCATTAAATAAAATTTTAATTTGTTCATTTTAACAATTATTTTAATATTAATATGAATTGGAGCTAAACCAGTTGAAGATCCTTTCATTTTAACAGGCAAATTTTAACTACGTTATATTTCTTATTTTTCCTCTTATACCTTTAATATCAAAATTATGAGATAAAATTATATTCAATTAAGTTAATGATCTTGTTTAAGTATATATTTTGAAAATATAATAAAGAGTTAATTTACTTTATTAACTTTACTATAATTAATTAACTAACTAATTTGAACAAAATAAACAACTTCAATCCTAAATAAAACATTAAAAATTTAAAGAAATATGTAAAAATCTTTTTGAAGCTAAGTATATAAACTTGTCATATCGAAAATGAGGTAAAGTCCCCGAGTTCAAATAAATATAAAGAAATAAATAAAATAAACAAACAAAAATAATTAAAAATAATCTACCAAAAAAATAAAAACAATATTATTCTCATAAACAAAATTCTTGAATATTCAGCCATACAAAGCATAGCAAATTCTTCCATATTCATTCCAGATTTCAATTAAAAACTATTTATTATGCTACCTTTGCACAGTTAAAATACTGCGCTATTTAATTATCACTGAGCAGATTAGACCTTAAATTATTCTCAAAAGGACATGTTTTTAATAAACAGGCAGAAAATTAATTTGCCAATTCCTTTTATAATCTAAAAATCTTTTATCTTTAAAACAAATTTACTAATTTAATCATAATAACTAATAATAAAAAATATAAAATTAATTTTCAATAAACAAATTAAAATTAATATAAATTAATAATTAAATAATAAATAACTATTAAATTATTATCATGATTAACAATTAAAATTATACAAAATATAGATATATTAAAATTTTTAAATTTTAAATAGAAGCTCATCATTAAATATTTAATATTAAAACTTAAAATTAATTCTTAAATAAATAATAATAGAATTAAATTCTTTTCTTAAAAACTAGATATATTTAAAACGAATAAAATTTCATTTCAAATTAATTATTTTAAAATATTATATCGCAAATAAATAAATGATTGATTAGTCCTTTTAAATTCCAGAAAATCATTTAAATAATTTCAATTTAATCAACCCTGATACAATCCTAGTTTATATTTTAATTTTAATGAATTTAAAATTATTATAATAATTAATATTCAAATTTAAATTTCACCTAAAAATTCAAATATCAAATTTAATTAAATTAAAATTTAAAACCAAAAATATTCAATTAATCTATTTGTATAACCGCAATTGCTGGCAGAAATTTTATTAGATTTATTAAAATTGACTGAAACATATATTAATAAATTTTCAGTGTTAAATACTGAAAAAAAAACTTTTAATTAAAATTCTACCTGTAAATTCATTTTAAATAATAAATTTAATACAAATTTAATTATAAATTTAAATAAATTATTCCCCAAAATAAACTATTCTTAAATTTAAATTTAATTAATTCTAATTTAAATAAATTAATCAATTAAAAATAATTAAATAATAAATAAATTATTAATAAATTAAATTTTACTATTTTAGAAAATTACTTAATAATCAAATTTATTATTAATAAAATGGTATAAATCATTAAATTAAATTTTTAAATAAAAATAATCCAAAATAAATGAAAAATTTAATTTTATTTAAAAACAAAACAATCAATTTCATTTAAAAATAAAGTTATAAAATTAATAATTTAAACTAAAACTTGCAAAATTTATTTATACGTATATTAATATAAATATTTTATTGACCCCCCTCAAATGTATTTAAAATATAATCATTGGCTAATCATTAATAAGCAATAAAAAATTAATTAATTTCTAATTTTTAAATTAATATTCCATTAATAACAAATTTAATTTCTAGTAACTCGTAAGTTGTTTTTTTTTAAATTATTTTCTTTATATAAATGATCATTTATGAAAGACCAATAGCAATAATGTTAAATTCTTAAGATAACATTTTATTGATATATTGAATATTAATTTATTATATATATATATATATATATATATATATATATATATATATATATATATATATATATATATATATATAAATATTTAATATATTAATTGCAGTAAATAATAATAATAAATTAGAACAATCATATAATACGATGTTATAACTATTAAATAAAAATATAGCTATTCATTATTTCTTTTTTCAGGTTTATCGTGTAATAATATTTATATACGATTAATAAACTAATATCTTCACTTTATTAATTTATAGTTCCACTTTTATTGATCTATATTTAATTATATAAATTAATATAAAGTTAAATATATATATATATATATATATATATATATATATATATATATATATACACTGTGTCTCTTGAATTTCTGGACATAGAATTCATGTTAAAATAAACTATTGTAAATATTGGCTCGCCTAATTATTTTACAGTAAAATGTCAAATGTAAAACTTCTTAAGGAAAAAAGGCTGCTTCTTATATTACAATTGCATTTACATTTGGTTCATCCGTTTTCGAGAAATTTAGGAAAAACTTAAGGGCTTTTTCATAACTGGTCAAGGTTGCTTTGCTAACAATAATTATTAATTGTCATTGTAAATTATTCATTGTTCAAAAACAATTCATTCATCATTAAAACTTTATTTGAGACAGATTATTACTTTTTAAAGAAAAATTTGTTTATAAAAATGAATTATTACACCATTGAAGAAAAAGTAAAATTTATTGGCAATTCACTTAGAAATATCAGAGATTTGTACTCGGCTAGTTATCAAAACCGGCAAATTCCAAGTGCAGAAACAATTAAAAAAATTATCAACTTATTCAAATCTACCGGTAACGTTAATAAGCCATGATCGACATGGATATTGTTTAGCTGCAAACGGAGATTTATTTGAACACTTGCTCAAATAGTGGAAATGATGATTTTTTGTTATTTATTTTCCAATTTTCATAATTAATTTGTTTATTTAGAATATCATCTTCTTGTTTATAACAGACTTATTTTATTTGTGCTCCTTATTGTATTTATCCTGACACATGGCTTATTAACGTTACCGGTTACGAAAAAGCCCTTAAGTTTTTCCTAATTTTCTCGAAAACGGATGAACCAAATGTAAATGCAATTGTAACATTAGAAGCAGCCTTTTTTCCTTAAGAAGTTTTACATTTGACATTTTACTGTAAAATAATTAGGGGAGAAAATATTTACAATAGTTTATTTTAACATGGAATTCTATGTCCAGAAATTCAAGAGACACAGTATATATATATATATATATATATATATATATATATATATATATATATATATATATATATAACTTTATAAATAATAAAATATTTATATAAATAAGTTATGGTATATAACATTAAAATTAGTTAATAAGTAAATTTTATTGAGGTTAAAAATAAAATCAACCACTTTTTTTCTCCAAATAACTAGAAATTCTGTACCCACATATTCACCTGTGATTTGTTGGCCTTGAATTTAAATTGGATGCTAAAATTAATTAACTAAAAAAATTTAAGTGATTTAAATATTTAATTTTAACAATTCAAATACATTAAAAACAAAAACAAATGAAGTGCCTGATAAAAGGATTATTATGATATAATAAAAATGTAAAACTTTACCTTCATTATAAATAATAGAATTAAACTATTCCTGTGAACATCAAAAATTCATGTACATCTTATACTAATTTATAAAAAGATAAGCTAAATAAAGCTTTTGGGTTCATACCCCAAATATAGATTCTTTTTTTTTTAATAAAAAAATTTTATCAAATTTTATTTTTATCAACATTAATTATTAGAATAGAACCTTGATTTCAATTTCCTCTTATTCATAAATAGCTATATGAATAGGACTTGAAATTAATGTTTTATCTATTATTCCAATTTTAAATTCAAGAAAAAATAAACTTTCTTCTGAATCTTCAATTAAATAGTTTATTACACAAACTATTGTATCATCAGTAATTCTATTAGCAATTATCATAATAATAATAAGTTCGAGATTTTCATCAAAAATAAATCAAGAATCATTAATTATTTTATTATAAATTCAAGACTTCTAATGAAAATAGGAATAACCCGTTCCATTTTGATTTCCAGTTCTTGAAGGATTAGATTGAATAAATTGTATATTAATATTAACATGACAGAAAATTGCCCTATAGTCCTGTTAATACTAAATATTAAATTCAAATCTTTATAATAATTATTATTTTAATGGCAATAATTGTAAGAGGATTAATGGCATTTAATCAAATTAGAATACGAAAAATTTTAGCATATTCATCAATTAATCATATAGGATGAATAATTGCAATAATTTATCTTCAAACAACATGAATAATTTACTTTTTAATTTATTCAATTCTTATAATCATGTAATTTTAATTATAAAGAAAAACAAAATTTATTTTATTAATCAATCAGTTCAGAAATTAAATTTTTATTTGAAAAATGACACGCTTTACAAAAACACAAATAATCAAAAGTTTGTAGGAGAAACCTGACGTCAAACACGCTTGCCAATTAAGAGTACATAGACACTTTCACGGCGAGAGTTAACGAGCAACTAAACATTTGAGACCCACATTACTACTAGCGCCGTCTCTAGTTGAGACCCAACTTTGGCTACGGATATTCTATACCGTTGCGTATCTTAAACGATTCCTCAATCAACGGTTAAACATAAAAATTAATACACAGAAGTCTTCATCTTCAGAAAACCTACACATACAGACCTTACAACTCAAAAAGTTTCATGACGCCATAAAACACCTAATTATTTATATATTTATGTATTTGACCTTAACAAACTTTAGCTAAAAGTAGATCAAAGGTACAAAAGCATTGCGAGTAGTACATAAATTGTCAAGGTTACTAAGTAAGTTTGTTACGAGATCGTAAACGCTTAGTTAGTTTTGAGGTTATTTCTTCAATTCTTGAGGGCTCAATGACCACAAAAATTGCCAAAAATTCTCGGGGTCATTGACCTTGGAGTCACTGACCATAAAACAATTGAGGTGAATGACCAAGATGACGAGGTCGTCAACCTGACATTATATGGTCATTGACCGCTCCGCGAATGTCATTGACTTGCCCAAAATTGAAGTCAACAAACTCAGAAGTTCAAGTCATTCACCCCCAAAGTTAGGCAAAATTTCACTTTCATCACCGTTGCCTTTGTTCGTTAGGGTGATTGATATTCACACCTGTTATTTATCATGCTTGCGGAATAATTTCACACGCTTTAGTTCATTTCCCTTAGATTACGTTGCAATAGTATTCAGAAGCATTTCAGTACATTGTCTTTGATTATGTCAGACAGATGCACTCACTGTACATTGTACATTATCTTTACTGGCGTTTATCAAGGATATCTATTAGCACCTGTTTTTAACCTTACTGAGATCATATTAAAGACTTTCTCACGTCTAGACTTCTTAATTGTAGATTACGTTACATTTAATTAGTTGATAAACTTCTCTTACGTTAACTATAATCTTACACAGGTATTTCATTCCTGCGGAAATTTATATTTCGCCAGTTCATCGCACTAACCCCTTCTACTTGTTGGCAATTTTATTAACGTTAATAGATTTACATGTACATAATCTTAAAATTTTATTTCAAAATTTAATCGTTACTTACTCGCATACATAATATTAATTATTTAAAATGGCATTAGGCAGCAATAGCTCCACACTAACAATGAAAAAACCAAATATACTATAGGACGAATTTTAGACCAGTACATTCAAAGTGAAATGTGGGAAGTGCCCCACAATTAGGTTTGTAATGTAGTTTTCTAGTTTAGTTTCAGTATGTGGTGTAGCAAGTAGTTCTTTTATTTTGGTTAGTTTATACTTTTAACATGTTTAAATATACAAATTATGTGTTTTCTTATTTATATCAAAACTTATTCTCATACAAAAAGAAAGTGTGAATAGTGTAAATTTTGGTGCAGTTGCCTAAAACTGTGAAAAGAAAGTTAAGTAACAGTTCAACCTCACATATTATAAGGAAAAGTGTGAAGATAAACTGAAGTACAGTTAAAAATGCAATATATATATATATATATATATATATATATATATATATATATATATATATGATTTCTAAAATCACATGTACTGTTGTAGAATACTTGTATACAAAAACATAGTGTATCATTTAAGAATTTTTCGGCTATTTCCAGCGAAACCCGAATTGTGTATTGTCTAATACAAAATTTAGTACGGTATATAAACCTCAAATGTAAAATAACTAGCAACGTCTATTAAAAGCTGTATAGGTGCCTTAGGTAATTCTCGTTTACACCAGCTATACTGACCTACAAGTTTGATGATGACATAAGCCTAAATCTATGGCTTTTTCAGTAAACCGTTAGAAAAACATTAGTTTGCCTTTTTTACTTTAATATGTAAAATACTCTACACACTAACAAAATATAAAAATATTTAGATTTTTTTCGGCGGCGTAAAGTTCTCCGTACCTCAACCCAAACGTTAGTAATTCCTAAAAAATAAGGAGGAATGAGAAATATTGGTGTAAAATTATCAGTAACAATCCTGAAAATCATTTTGGCCAGCACATTACTTCCCTACAGTGTTGCCATAGGTGCGTTAGGTTTTATTTATCTCAATAATAAAATACACTGTTCAATAATACGATCCTTAGAATTGTTAACGATTTGATGCCTCAAACATCACAGATTATATGTAAAAGAAACGATTCTTAACTAATGTAATCAAGTTTTAAATTTGTTTAATACTTACGGCATTATTTTTTCTTTTATTTTTTGCATACAGTTTCAAATCAGTTAAATTAAGGTATGTATGGCGTAAACATCAGAATTAGTTGCAAAAAACATAAATTGGAGTGCGCAAAAATTTTGCAACTTTAACATACTACAATTATAATCCTAATAAATTATGTTATCTGATCAAATATAAAAATCAAACTGCTAAAAATTAGTATTCTTATCCATCTTTTTTATTAATCGAATCACATTTTTCGAACTTATTTGTTATCTTACTTCCATAAAGGAAACATCTAAAAGATTCCCTAATAAAGGTATTTTCACTTACTCTGACAGTTTTCGATATATTTACTAAAAAAACTTTTTGTGAATTTATTACTCCAACAAAAATTGTCATGTAAAAAAGCACTCTTCACTTCTTACATTAAAGTGAATAATTTTGGAGTTATGCATATACAATGCACTTGAGCGTCCTCTATAAAGTATCGTTGGCTATGAACCGATTTTAACAAAACTTGATAGAACAGAGATATTTCACCAATAACTGTAAATAAATAGTGCCATTAAAATCCGTTGCGTATCTTTTAAATTATCCTGGCACACGCGCACGTACAGACGTACAGCCGCACATTTTAGACAAATTAACTTAACCTTGAATTACGGAAATCAAATAATAAGTTTCCGATTTCAGATTATTCCAATAGAAAAATTATGACTATTTGTTAATAATATAACTGGTTTCTAAACGGTACTAATGTAATGTGGTAGCACTAAAACAAAAAAAAATTTAATAAAGGACAACTTTGAATAATAAACGTAACCAGTTACTATGTAGTTCAAAATTAAGACACTTGTTCCTTAATCTACAGTGTGTTAGGATTACTAAGCGAAATCCAAGGGCGAATATGCCTACTTCGGAGTAAAACTTTCGGCTAAACTGTCTACCTCTAACAGTTGAAACAAATAATAACTCAAAATTAAATTTATGAAGTATTGATTAAAACTATGAATTTGGTGTACTCAATTAATTTTTAAATGGTCCAGTACTGAGCTGAATTTTTGCACAGACCTTTATTTTGTCATTATAAAGTTGGGTAGAAACCCCAGCAAGAAATCACTGGAGCATTTTAAGATATCAGAAGTCAGAGGTCAAGATTTTGAGTTTTTTGAGAATTACTCGCTTACTATGCATCGTACGCCATTAAAACTTATTATAAAAGTTGTAGCTAATAAAATTCAATACAAGATTGATAACTTGAATTTTTTTCGTGAGATTAACCGTTGCTGATATGTGGCGCAGAGATGGGGGAGCGCGCGTTCAGTTTATGCAATAACGCGGCACAAGTCGGTTAATTCACTTTTACCGATTATAGTCATGATGCAAATAAAGCAGGTGTAGCAATCCCAAACATGCGCAGTAGTTCGACCTATCATAAATTTATCTAAAATACAAAAAGCAACATGGCAACAAGTCTAAGTCGTAACCTAATATAACCTGAGCTTGCCAAAATTGGAAAAAGGAATGTAGAAACTCGGCTGTATTCTTCCAACAGTTTGGACAAGTTTCCTGGTTGCAAGGAACCACATCTGCGATGTTCCGCAAAGGCAAAGTTCAAGCTTTTAAAATGTTTGAAAAAACCTGCATTACATCGCATGACTGAATTGTTCCAAGATAAAACCTGCACCCCAGATAAATTATTTGACGGCGGAATGAATTTTCTCCTGGCGGTGTACAATGCTCCAAAATTGGTAAAAAAGCATCGATAATTTCAGGTAAGAGTTAATAATGACATTATCACGATTTGATATAATTATGTCTTAGATATATGAGTACACATTTTATAAAATCGACAAGACTCGATAGACCGGTTCATCTGGCGTCACTGTCGCCCTCTAGTGAAGTAGCTCGAGTCTACTACCAGGTAGGTAAAGACTTGATTAAGAAAAAAAGATCTAGTACCTAAACTCGGTTTACTTTCAGGTACAAACCTGACTCGGGGAAAAGTTAGAATCCGTTTAATAAGCCTGGCAATTGGAAAAAAAGGAAAGGGCCACGTATTCCATTCCCTCTCCAATGGGGAGGGCGGGCTGCTCGAGCTTTCCGAGCTCCTTCACTGGCAATTGGAGAACGAGATCATGCAGCCAACAAGAACAACATTGCCTCCAGCACCAGAGGAACTATTAAACGCTATTTTTTGTAATTTCGAGAAGGCGTGTGGTGCAAGGTGTACCTGCGGGTGAATTTTATTAGCTACAACTTTTATACTGGCTTTTAATGGCGTACGATGCATAGTAAGCGAGTAATTCTTAAAAAACTCAAGATCGTGACCTTTGACCTCTGACATCTCGAAATGCTCCAGTGCTTTTTTTGGCTGGGGTTTCTACCCAACTTTATAAGGACAAAATGAGGGTCTGTACAAAAATTCAGCTCAGTACTTTAAATTCTGCGGGAAACTCCTAACGTGACTGGATTAAAACGTATTTTTTATATTCGTACAAGCACAAATGTCTAGATCATTTTTAAAATACTTAAAACGTGTAACACCGCCAAAAATTCGATATCGACTTTTCACGAAAAAGGTATTTTTCTTGTGTGCTTCGCGAATAATCAAGTAAAATATGTATTATACGTATCTGTAGATCACACACTTTTAACCGTTTAATATTCATTTAGAACACGTTAGAGTAGAACGGGAAATGTCATTGTCTATCCTTAACCTCAGAGAAGCGAACCCGAAATGCGATTTAAAAAGTTATCCTTTTGAAATAAGGGTAATAGTGTCAACTGTTAATAATAAGTAAATTTTGCATTGAATTATGCCAACTGATACCGTTCGAGTAAATATTGAGTGTCCGAAGCAAAACTACTTGTTCAAAACAACCGTCATAGTTAGCTACCTATGACAAAACTGTAAAACACGTCAACAGTCGATTGGCAGAAGCCATATTTTCAGGACTCACTGGTACACCCTCCTATATCCTCGAGCCTACAAAATCACACTCCGAGAATTTCAAATTATGCAATGGACAATTTGTATTTTTAATTTTTTGCATTTATATTTCAGAAAAATTAATTTTCTTATTTTCGGGGAGAGTAAATAGAATGGTGTATCAGTGATCCCTTGAAATCGTTTCTCTCCCGCTCATTGGACACCATGAGTAATCAGTTTTACAGTTCACCCCCAAGTGTCACCTTGACAATTATTTGAAGTGCATGAGGTAACTAATCTTGCTTGGAACACGCAGAATATATATATATATATATATATATATATATATACCGGGTCCGCCTTTGGGAGCTGATCCTATGAGTATCTGCTAAACCAAACTTACTATAATTTTGAAAATTTGGTGACAGGGTAATGATGTTAGGGCTAACTCATCCAAAATATTTTCACGTACGTACCACTTCCGCTTATACCGGAAGTCAGTAACTTAGTCGATTATTTTAAATGGAACACCCCGTGTATTAATACATTTTTGGATTCTATGTCGAATTTTAAGGTGAGTTTGTTAAATAAACTAGATACGAAATTTCAGTCGTTTTAAAAAAAACCATTTTTCTAAAAAAATTGACAGATGCGGTCTTAGCAATAACTCGTTAATTGTTCTGTTCCTGTCAAACAATTTGAATAAAACTTCGAGGTGTTGTAGGCAAAGGTTTATTGCAACAGTCTGCAAAAATGACATTTGTATTTTCATAAAAATAAAATTATGAAAGTCTAAACTTGACTATCAAAAAATGCCAGTTACCCAAAAATATCAAATGGAAACCCCTATTTTTTATTACTCAGATCGATTTAACGTCAAAAATTAAGGTAATTTTGTTTAAAAATTTATTTGCCTAAACGTAACAGTTTCATACATATTATCAAAAAAGTCCCAATTTTAAAATTTGTGATAAAAATGAGCTACATACTTAAATCTAGTATTCCTTGTTCGTGGTCACCATGGAAACCAAATAATTGAGAATTGTAATAAAGAAAAATATTTGAATAACGTACTACAAAAAATTATAAAAATTGATAATTGTGTGATTCAAAAGTCATTTTTGCCAAATAGAAATTTTCTAATTCATTTTTTTCAAATTCGATATACAACATAAGCGTAAAAATTTAATACTTTATGAGTAAATCGAAAAAAACTACTTTTTACTGCGGAGGTAGTAACTACATACTTATCAGTGCATTCTTACATGATAAAGATGCTTATTTATTTTGTTTTTCTTTAGTAGTCAATAATTTAATAAAATTGTTGACAGTTGATTTAATGGCTCGACTTGAATATTCTAATACAGATTATTTGAATTTAATTTTAATTCACGGAGAATGTCATAGAGGTGTAAAACGAACAGTAAGAACATTTATCGAACGCTATCCTGAGCGCCCCCGACCATCAGCAGATATAATAAGACGTGTGGTTCAAAATTTGGAACAGTTTGGCACATTTAAATACTCTGCGCCTCGCAAAAAAACTGCTATTGATAACGAACAGAATGAAGTTATAACTTTAGAATATTTCCTTGCCTATCCTTGTAATTCCATAAACGACGCGAAAACAGATATTGGCTTAACACCAACAACTATCAGAAGAATTCTTAAGAAACGTAAGTTTAGACCATACTGTTTACAATTAGTTCAACATTTGAAAGAAGCGGATTTCTTAAAACGTATCGAATTTTGTGAAACAATTTTGCTCAAAATACAAGAAATTCCTAATTTTTTGACTAATATCATATGGACGGACTATAATTTACGAAAAATGGCATATTTAATCGTCGAATAACGAAAATAGCAATCCAATTCGCGAATGCCATTTTCAGGAAATTTGGAATTTTAACGTATTTTGTACTATTCGGAATAACGAAATCTTTGACGTGTATTTTTACAACGAAAATTTGAGAGGTTTGAAATAGTTGATTGTTGCGATTTATGATTACAAATTTAATTTCTAGGAGAAAATTATCTTGAGATATTAAACACTCGAATTCAACCCCGATTAAAGCTAGAAAGAGAAAATTTATGGTTCCAACAAGACGGTGCGGCCCCTCACAACACCAACGCTGTTTCCATGAAACTTTATGAAATTTTTGAAGATCGTTGGTTTGCCAATAATGGTCCCTTTCCATGGCCACCTAGGTCACCTGATCTTACGCTAATGGATTTTTATCTTTGGGGTCGAATTAAAAATATTGTTTATGCTACACCACTAACGACTAAAGAAGATTGCATTGCAAGAGTGCAAAATGCCTTCAATTCTCTTTCTCCACAAGAAATTCAAAGGGCTACAAATGAAGCCGTTATAAGACGGGTTCAACAATGTCTTGCGTCTAACGGGCAACATTTTGAACATTTATTGTAAATTAATTTACATTTGATCACGAGCAAGAAATACTAAATAAGCGACTTTATCGTGTAAGAATGCACTGATAAGTATGTAGTTACTACCTCCGCAGTAAAAAGTAGTTTTTTTTCGATTTACTCATAAAGTATTAAATTTTTACACTTATGTTGTATATCGAATTTGAAAAAAAATGACTTAGAAAATTTCTATTTGGCAAAAATGACTTTTGAATCACAAAATTATCAATTTTTATAATTTTTGCAGTAACTTTTCAAATATTTTCTTTATTTCAATTCTCAATTATTTGGTTTCCATGGTGACCACGAATAAGGAATACTAGATTTAAGTATGTAGCTCATTTTTATCACAAATTTTAAAATTGAGACTTTTTGATAATAAGTATGAAACTGTTACGTTTAGGCAAATAAAGTTTTAAACAAACTTGTGTGTGTGTGTGTGTGTGTGTGTGTGTGTGTGTGTGTGTGTGTGTGTGTGAGTGTGTGTGTGTGTGTGTGTGTGTGTGTGTGTGTGTGTGTGTGTGTGTGTGTGTGTGTGTGTGTGTTGTGTGTGTGTGTGTGTGTGTTGTGTGTGTGTGTGTGTGTGTGTGTGTGTGTGTGTGTGTGTGTGTGTGTGTGTGTGTGTGTGTGTGTGTGTGTTGTGTGTGTGTGTGTGTGTGTGTGTGTGTGTGTGTTGTGTGTGTGTGTGTGTGTTTGTGTGTTTGTGTGTTTGTGTGTTTGTGTGTCTGTGTGTCTGTGTGTTTGTGCGTTTGTGGGTTTGTGTGTGTTGTGTGTGTTGTGTGTGTGTGTGTGTGTGTGTGTGTGTGTGTGTGTGTGTGTGTGTGTGTGTGTGTGTGTGTGTGTTGTGTGTGTGTGTGTGTGTGTGTGTGTGTGTGTGTGTGTGTGTGTGTGTGTGTGTGTGTGTGTGTGTGTGTGTGTGTGTGTGTGTGTGTGTGTGTGTGTGTGTGTGTGTGTGTGTGTGTGTGTGTGTGTGTGTGTGTGTGTGTGTGTGTGTGTGTGTGTGTGTGTGTGTGTGTGTGTGTGTGTGTGTGTGTTGTGTGTGTGTTGTGTTGTTTGTTGGTTGTTTTTGCGTTTGCGTGGTCGTGCGTGCGTGCGTGCGTGCGTGCGTGCGTGCGTGCGTGCGTGCGTGCGTGTGTGTGTGTGTATGACTTCAATATGATTTAGAAAATAAGGTAGGTGTGAGGTCATAATGATGTTAAGTAACAGCAATTGTATATCTAGGTAGAATGACGCCAGAAGGCTGTAGACCGTAAATATGAAGTAACAAATTAAATAAGAACAAATAATAGAAATTGGTTTTACAGTGTTGCCATTTAAAGACGTCTGAATGATTGTAAATGTACGGGATAAATACAATAAAAATATATTTAGAAATAGCGTTGTGATGGCAAAGTGTTGAACCGATTTGTACCTATACAATTTTATGTATTACACCATTTTGGCGTCAACAAGTTTTTCAAAAATCGGAACGTATTAGTATGAAATGGGACCCATCCTCAGAATGAGTATTATAGGGTGCTATTGGAATCGTCTGATGCCAACGGTGCTTCTGTAACACTCATACTAAGAAAATTATTAAGGATTGTAATCTGGCGTCCACATACAGACGCCACTAAGCGCAGCCAAATTGATGGCAAATGCGAAATTGATGCACGCAAAAATTATAGAATATATATATATATATATATATATATATATATATATTGTGTGTGTGTGTGTGTGTGTGTGTGTGTGTGTGTGTGTGTGTGTGTGTGTGTGTGTGTGTGTGTGTGTGTGTGTGTGTGTGTGTGTGTATATTTCTAAATCTATTTTAAATTGTAAGCCTATATTTTATTGAGCTAAATTTCTTCTTTTATATGAAACGACGCTTTTGTTAGTTTATTTAAGCGTGGAGAGTTAAAAATCCAGTAACAACCCTGTTTGTAACTTTATTGACAAAATTCCACATAAAATTACAGCAAAAATCACTCCACCTATTTTCTTTCTAACAACGCAATTTTTCGTTATCAAAATGGCGTTCGTTCTCTTGTTTGAAGAACCAGAAAGAAAAAGAAACATCTGACTTCTTTTAACAAATCGGAAATTTTTAAAGTTATCGTCTGTCCAAATTTATTTAAAAAGGGAAATGGCGCGTCCAATGTTCCCAAATTTACTAAAATTTAAATTGAAGTACAGGATGTTGCGTAACAACAAGCATAAAAATTTCAACTCACACTAAAAATTCCTAAACTAAATTTACGCTTTACAACATCTTTATGATTTCATATTTCGCTTCTTCCGAATAACCCAATTTAAGGTTTTAAAGTTCTAACTTTGATTAAAAATTAAAAGTTCAATATAATTATTAATGCTGTGAGTGTCATTAACAATATCAAAATTTCAAACAGTTCTATGGATACAAATAATTCAAGTCTACGGTATTCTTTAAACTTCAAACTCGATTATTTAAAAATTGGGTGGACGAAATGTTAAGGTATTACATATTTTTGAAATCAGCTTGAAAACATCTGTTTAATTATTTAATAAATACAGGGTGTTCCGTTTAGAAATATTTTAGTTGGGTTAATTTTTCCATCAGTTTATGAGATATTTGAAAGTTTGGTAGTTCTAAAAGAATATAATTAGAATCATAAAACTTTTATATTTAAAGTTTTTTTCTATTTCATATAATAAACCCTATGGGTGAGTGTCAAAATATAATAGAACATCCCGTATATGCATAATGAGAAGGTAATATTTTTAAGTCAGTAATTTTTTCTTTATAAGGGCCATTCTTTCATTATTATATTAGTATTACTATTATATTTTACAGTCAACAAGCACATTTAATCATTATTGATTTTCTTTTATGTGCCTGCTTTAACCACTTACTTAAATTCTTAAAATGAAATATTCGGAGCTTAGTATATTCTTAATTAGTACGAAGTTAAAATTAACTGCTTATTTCATTTATTTACATTGCTTCAGTTCCTAACTTGTTACGCTTATTAACATTTATGTAAAAAAAGAGAGTAATGAGTTTTGGAGACTATTCTTTTTGAGCTCATATTGTTCGAAGCATATTACCATTTCGTGTAGGTTAAAACTTGACACGAAAGCTACCAACATTATCTTCAATAATTATATTTAGTGCTTGTGAAAAATAACACCATTTACCTAGTTGAAGTGTACAGACTACGTTTGATATACTACTGTCTTTCAACGGAAGAAATATTAGTAAGAACTGTAGACCAAAAATGTTTAGTTACTACCTAAACGGAAAACCACTGGTCGCGTGTAAGGGTTAAATTATTCTCTACAGTTCAGCTTATATAGGTAGGTATTAATATAAATGCAAATAATTATTCAAATTTCAACAAAATTCAATTTATATTTAAATATGTACTTACATTAAAAAACTAAAATATTGCAACTCATCTTGATTGTTTTGCAGGTTTTATAGTCATTTGTTTTTTATGTCGACCATAAGGTTAAACTGCTGTATAAAGCTCGACTTTTCTAATTACACCTTTTGTAAAAAATAAAAGTCATTGTTCTAGAGTGTGCTTGAGGTGTACCAAAAGCTACGTATGTAGCTTTAACTCGTATTTTCTCCGACCGCACAACAGAGTGCTTTGTTTTACAAAAGGAAACTAAATCGGCTAAATTTACCTATTCACGTCGGATTGTATGTAAATGAAATTAAATCAAACTGTCTTCAGAGATTCGTTTCTTCCCTCTACCGTTTAAAATAATACCCATTTGTTGAGTAAAGATGACTTTATAAAGTATTCAAACTACATTAAATATTTTTACATAAAATTATAATTATTAATAGGAGAAGTCACTTGATCCTGAATGGTACGCATATTTTTAATGGAATGAATACTATACGCATTTAATATATAAAACCTCTTGCAGTCGATCCAGGATCGTCACAAAACACATTCTTTATGGTATTTCCATAGCAAAAATTGTTCTAAATGCATTGTTTGTCATAAATGAAATACTTTTATACAAATATTTTTTATTTGTTTCATATAAATTTAAACTAAAATATTTTAATATATTAATTTTATTTGTGGTATGTGGATTAATGTTTCTCCAATCAAACATGTTTAGTTACCACAGCACTACAATGATTTAGCATATGTAGTTTAAATTTTTCTTAGTTACGCTTAAACCACCACTCAAGAGAAAGTGTCCCATCGGCAGTGGTGAAGTAGTTGCTGCATAAGTAAGTTAACTTGTTATGTACAACTAATTTTGGTATTAACCAAACTGTTTTTAAATGCATTAAACATTCTACAAGGTGTAGCATCTAACTCGGACTGTAGATTCCCTACCGTGCAAGATGTTGAAAAAAGTCTAAGAATAAAATTGTGTTTATTTGTATGACGAAGGGCGATCCCTTTTCAGTCACATTGTTACGCCCCTAAGACGCCTTGGACCGTAGCTTCCCTAACATACAATATATAGAAATGTCGAAGAGAAAAAGTTGTGCATAATTACCATCGACATGTTCCTAATATTATTGTCGTTCTGTATTAAGCTTATGTTCCTTCAAGTGGAACACCCTATATTTTATTACAGATTTAGAATGTACTCGAAGAGAACTTAGTTTTTTATGTAACACGTTATACCCCAACTGTAGTGATTTCGCTGTTATAACCTTTTTTTCTCACAATACGACTATCGTTTTTTAGGAAAACTAAATTGCATCGGCGCCTAAGCTTCGAAGTTTTGATTTGCCTTTGCAAATTGTAATTTTTTTCGAAAATTTCAAATAACACTTCCAAACGTTGCGAAACACGGTGTTTATTTTTGGACAATATTCAATTATTGTTTGTTCTGGTCACGACTGTATGCTGGAAGATATCTTGGCAGAGCACTTCTATATCTTCTGAGTCCAAAAAGTGTTGGATAGATTTACTACTGGGAGTGTTAAACGAGCAAGAAGATTTAGGACAAATCCAGTTTTGACCAAAGATTATCAATGAAATCTTGGATGTGGCTGTTGAAAGTCCTCATATCGGTGTGCGTCAAACTAGCATGAACACATATTTTTGTGCACCATACTGTTCAGAAGTTCCATGTGTTCAAGATTCGACTGCACTAAGAATTACAACCTCAAGATTTTTAAGCCAAGCAGGATTTCCGCTTGTGGACTATCAACGAAATCGACCTGTAGGAATCCTAGCCTATCAATGTTTCTTAAAAATGGTATGGTCAATCGCAACAACATTGATTATTACTCCGATGAAGTCCGACACGCCATCAGAACAGACAACTATCCAACACGATGGAGCTCTTGCTGATAACAGCCATGCTATTCGGAAATATCTTGATGAAAGGTCCCGGATCGATGAATTGCTTGTGAGGGTCCATTAAAGTGGCCACCAAGATCGCTAGACCTCGCTCTTCTTGACTAGGGTTTGAGAGTCAAGGTTGGGGTTATGTCTCCAACGGGAAGGTAGTTGCTAAATTTTCCAATCTCTTTATCCGTAGTTTTTTGTAATTGTAAATGTACCCAACACTCTTTGAAAAGCAGAATAAACACCTTGTTGAGCATAGTTTTTCCTTTATCATGGCTTGCTTGCGTTGAGAAAACAACGTTTTCCGATAAATTGGCGTTACAACTTGTTGTTAGTCTGAAATCTCGTGATGAAACGTGTAGTTGCTTGACGGTCAGTAGTATAGCTAACCCACTTCTGACTCACTCTACAGTGTTGGTCATGCGGTGTTGTCAGATTTCGCGTTGTTACCAAGGGCACGCCCCTTTTAAGTTCATTGACCTTTTCAAGGTCAAAGTTTATTAACCTCTAGGAGTATCATATTACAATTCGTCTAAAAATAGAATCAGTTCATGAAAACGTGAGAGTACAAAGTTCATGGGCCTTATCAAGGTCTACGTTCATTGACCTCTAGGCGTGTCATATTACAATTCCTAGAAATCGAAAAAGTAGAATCAAAGAACACTGACCTTTCCAAGACCAAAGTTCATTGACCTCTAGGGGTGTCATTACAATTTTTAAAAATCTAAAAATTGAACAATTTTGAAAACCTCAAAGTTTATTGACATTAAGAGTCAGTCACGAATAAGAGACATGAACTCTGAAATAGAACCAAAGTTTATTGACCTCATCAAAGTTAAAGTTCATTGACCTCTAGGGGTACCACATTACAATTCTTAGAAATTAAAACAGAGAATCAGTTCGTGGAAAAAAATGACAGGTTGTTGTCTATCTTAAATAGTAGGTCAAGGTTCTTGTATTGGCTAAATTGAGTCTAAGTGAAATAGTTGTCCGAACTAAAAGCAAGCCAAGGTGAGTATTTGACAAGTTATAACTTATTCTGGAAGGTACTTAAATCAAGAGCATATTTTTCTTATGTAAATCGCATCGTAGTGTGTTGAGATCAGTCAGTTAGCAACTTGTAATTGTTAAACCAAGGATTAGCAGGGTTAAACCAAAGCACCTATTGCAAACCCTTTAAAAATGTGCGTGACCTTGAGGTATCTAAAAAGTATTAATTGATGAATGTGGCAGTAATTAATATTAAGTATAGTGAACGTATAGTGAACGTATAGTGATGAAAACAGCTGATTTCAAATGTGTATTACGCTATTATGAGTATTCCAAAGAAGTAACCCGCATTGAAGAATTTAACACGTTGTTAAACATAAAGGATGCGTTCCTCAGTAATTTAGGGGCAGCTGGAAAAACGACAAACATAACATTTTGTTTTTAACGGTGGAAGTGTTATAACCCCACCATATGAAAATTGAGAACGGTTTAACTAGAACCATTATTAAACAGTGTTTAGTCGTATTGTAATTGTGGGCAAATAAAGTTGTTATCTAAGTATAATACAAGTAGCAATAAAATCACTTCTGGAACGATAAAAACTCAGCGTCATATGTGGATACCCCATGTAGTTGCAGTAATAATATGAATAATAATTTAACACTGTGTTGTTGGTACCGTCGAAACAGTGACAGAAGTACTAAAAATGAAGAGAAACAAGATGAAGGTTATTCTGACAACAAAAAGATAATTTATCAAGAGTGAACAAACAAGCAGCTAAAGAATACTCAATCGATTGTGTTTATTATACACTGTCAAATGATACTCATAATGCAAAACATACACAAGTTGGATACAATACTCATCTCAACCTTGCACCAGTAGTGCGTATGGGGTGTGGCAACCGCGATCAAAGCAAAGACGTGGTGTTAAACATGAAGAAATGGAATCAACTTCTAAGATGGCATTCAAATGTAAAATTACAATTTTTCCGATCTCAAGTAATTGAAAATCAAATTGATTGGTCAAATCTATAGGAAGACCAAAATATAATCTATGATCAACATTATAAATCTCAATCTATCAATCTTGGCATTTATCACAATTGGAATTGATTAAAGGACATGGCACAATTTTGAAAGCTATGGAGTGAAATTTCTTGAGTACTATAATCTAGCATGTTTCTATGAAAAGTTTATATAAATAGTTCCATGTAGTGATGGCGACATTTATAAAAACATTGAACACGTTGTAAATGCTAAATTAATTCACATTATCTAATGTATAGCATTTACTAGATAAAGAAATATTAATAACTGTGATTTTTTGGTCTCGATTTCAGTATAAATACCCTACTTAATCCAACTAGGTAAACTGTTAGGTAAGAAGCAAAAGAGTGCAGATGTTTGATGAATACTATAATCAATAAACTTCCGGTTAAATTGCGTTTAGCTTCAGACCCACATGTCGATCCCAAGAAAGAATTTCTATTTTTTTCCCTTTATGAATGTTTTCTAATATCCATTTGTAAATTTTGTGGTGTACCTTGTTTTTTCATGGCAACGATGATATTTGCAAACAACATGGACAAGGAGGCCCTGAGCTGTAAGGTGTCTTGATCACTCGGTAGTATATTGTTCTTTCACGATCCAATGTCTTGTTGGCGAAAGTTTCCACGATCCGCAAAATGTTTCCATGGTCTTTATAATCTTATAAGCAGCCAGCTAGGGTGAATGAGCTACTTTGACCTGTTTTTCTGGGAAACGGCTACCTGTTTTCGAATAGGAGTTCACGTTTGTGACCTCTCTTGAGCTGTTTTTGAACTGTTTTGCCCTATTTTTGAAAAACTAGTATTTGTATTTGGAAAGCTGGTACCATTTTTTGGGGAAAACATGTACCTCATCCTGAGTCAAACCAGATTCTGGTGGTCAGGTCAGTAGTAGTACTATTTAAAATATAAAGTGAATAAGACCCACATATTGTAAGCATAATCTTTTGATTACAATTCCTTGTACATAGTTTTTAAATTATTTTGTCATCGTTGCATTTAGTCCAAAGACTGAGCCAGATCACCACCCCAAAGGAGCGTTTGGGTGATTTTTTTGCTTTATAGATATTTTACAATATCCAAGTGTGAATTTCAGCATGATTGACAATTGTGAATCGATCAACCTAGCAATTAATATTTTTAGAAACTTGAGGTGTACATAATATACAGCACTTGCAATGCACTTCACTTATAATCAACAGATGTCTTCGTAATTATCACGAATTGCATCTACATTCATACTATTACTAGACAATAAATTACTTACATACATTTTGTATATTTAAAATATCTAAAACTATATTTACATCCTTTATGGTACTACACATTTCTACAATACACTTACCTAGCTTAATTTTTACCTTTCGACTTAGTACATATACATATGTAGACATGGAAGGTTATGCAATCGTCTTTTTTTTAACTATCGCTAAATCGATTTATTTGCTCATTTTACAACGTTTCGCTAAGTTTCGCCAAGATCGGCCATGATGTCTGGATGTGTGTCTGTGAGTGTGCGGAAATATATTAGTACCAAGTTAACTCCAGAACGAAAATACCAACATACCTATAAATTTTTTATTTAAGCTTGTTTTCATTTGGCTTGGAACTGATTAGATTTTGGTAGAAATCCAGCGGCGGAGAGGGGGGTTTATTAGGATGATTTTTCGGTTTTTATCAAATATTTCTAAAACAGCTGTATATTTCAAAAGATAGAATAATACCTAGACATACACCTTAAATATGTCGATTAATTACTTTCTGTACAATTTTTGACGCGTAATTTAGCGGCAAAAAAATTCCTCAATTTTTTTCAATATTTGAAAAACGATTACTTTTATAAGAAAAAATGTAAATATATTTTTTAAAGAAAATTTAATTTTACATAACTCTTCTTTATAAAGTTTCTTAATAAACACAAGGAAAGTCTACAAATTCATTAAACATTACTGAAAATGGTTAAACTGTATTATTGATACCTTATAGAATCTGGCGGCTTTGGAATTTTTTTAAGTTAACATGAATATGTTAATCTCTATCTGACATGAAGTTTTAAACGTCATTCTGACATAGATTATTGATTTTGTGTTTACAATGTTGCCTTATTTCGTTATGAACGTGTAAAAAAGACTTTGCACAGTTACACTAAATAGTATATTAAAGTATGAGTGGATAAAAAGGTCTTTAAAAGACGATTTTTCAAGCACGACGGCGCAGCCGGAGTGCTCGAAATAGAGTAAGTGTTTTAAAGACCAGTTATCCATGAATACGCTATTTTTTTTATTGGTGCACTTTGAAATCATAAACACTAATATTATTACTACAAAAAATAGAAATAAGAACTAATAATGTAAAATATGTAAGTAAAAATTAATATATCTAACAATAGTAACAGTACTTTCTATTTTCATCTATAAAATTAAAAGTGTTAAATAATGTTTTTCCAACACCTTTACGAAAATTCAATTTTCGTGTCGAAAATGCCACTTTTCCTCCCTAGGGAGGCAAAATATTTTGGCTCCCGCTAAAAAAAATTCATCTTTTATTATATTTATTAAATTGTTGAATTTACATTAATTTTTATCTAACATTTTGAATAAACTAAATTAAGATTTTTCATTGAAAAAATTAAATGTGCAATTTGTAAGATTATTAAAACTAATTGGATTCATGAAATTAGCAGGGATATTCTTCGTATTGTAACCGAAGGAAATGTTGGAAGAGACATGTGTGGCTGAAGAAGTTTCTGAAGAAATATCTGATATAATAGTTGATGAAAAAGTTGGTCCATTAATAATTTGATTAGCAACTTGGCATTTCTTTGAAATAGTTTGGTCAAAATAACCTTCTGCAACCGTTGTTGATCGCTAGCCCCCATGTTTTTTCACTGTGAGAATGTCTCCACCGGCTTCAACTAATAGTGATGCAGAAGTCCTTCTTAAACCGTGTACTGTAACCGGATTGGGTAACTTCAAGTATTTAGCAATTTTGTGGGGTATTTTTGACATGGTGTTCTTTCCCACCACTTGCACTGAACATTTTGATTTACCATAATAAACAATCAAACGTGATTGGTCCGTTTTGGTCGGTCTCAGATAGGCATATCTTCTAATCAATTCAAGAACGTTACTGCCTCTAATAGTACTATTTGTGATTATAGATACTCTTTGTATTTTGCTTTTTGTATCTGGAAGGGTTATTACTGTAATATCCCCCTTATCTTGAACATCTTTAACAGCCATTTGGCACAATTCATCACACCGGCAAGCACCACAGATAGCAATAATTAAAGCAACCTAAACGATAACAACGAATTAATAGTGAAAAGTATTAATACTAAATAGAAAAATACCTTGGACATTAAATACTGTTCATCCGGTGCTTCGATGATAAAATTATTAATTTCCTGGTAAAAGTAGCAGCTTTCTTCGGCTTGTATCAAGCTCCCTTTTTTTTTTCAAAAACTCTACTAATTTAGACAATTTTATGTCCAAATCTCCTTTTATTAAAACAATTGATCGAAACATGATTATAACATGACCATAGTGTTGAAGATCGTAAATTTTTTGACAGTTGTATAAAATAGGCTAAAATTACCTCTTCACTTTTCTTTCCCTCATCCAACATAACAAGAGATCGTATTCCTTTTCATACTGTAGTTGTGATTTTTCTGGTAATAAACTTAAATTTCATATTTTCGCCTTTTCCATGATTCCATTCATTTATTCTTTACAGTTTTCATGAAAGTGTTGGAAAAAATCATATGTGTTACACTGGAGTAAAGTGTACATTTTTATTTATTATTTACAGTTTTCAGGAAGGTGTTGGAAAAAAATCATATGTATTATACTGGAGTAAGGTGTCTTTCCTCCCTTCTACAGTTGCTGCCCTCGTCTACGAGTTGGCAGCAAACTCTGCAGTCGGGAGGAGAACCACCACATTCCTCCCTAGCAATGGAAATAACTATTAAATAAAGTTGAATTTGTTAATTATTTGACGTTACAAGGTACTCCTATCAGATGAATAATAAAAAAAATGTCATTTAAACTTCACTTTTCTTGTGTTGTTGATGTTACCATGGTAACCTTAAAAAACACGCGTTTTTGAAAGTTCGATTGAACACACTAAGACGTGCTTTAAATAGGTAAAATAAAAACAATTATAATTAAAATTTGTGCATTTCTTTTAATTTTTTAAGTTATTGTCTAGATATCTATTAGCTTCTGTCAGGTATGAAGTTTTAAACGTCTATTTGACATAGATTATTGTTTTTGTTTTTACAATGCTGCCTATTTTCCTAAACAAATAATGCCAACCTGTAATCTTTATGGTAGCTTGTTTTACACTGGCTCTAGTGACACATTTAGATTTTTTTTGTAATTTTGCCCCCCTTAACTGAATAAGCTTTCAAATTCCTTCAGGATAAGGCCATTTTTTTATTTACTAGAGTAATACCAAAAATATTGTCGGAAGCATAATCGGATGTATCGAATTTTTCAATATTTTCTTTTATGGACTCACAAATGTCGGGTACAGAGAACTCATAAATCAAGGTGTCTGTATCAGTGTACATGAACTTGGCTTTATTTCCAAATTTTGGTAGCACATATTTGTAATGGAAATCGTACTGGAAAGTTTTAGAAGTACCTAGAACAGCAAATCCTGCATATATGAGTTTGTTTAGAAAAACTTAAAATGGATATCTTTATATTTACGCACGCTTTCTATTAGTTAGTAAAATCACCATCGATCATTAATTTATAGAAATTTTTATCAAATCTATTGTTTGCTTGCTTGCGTAATATAGTGTTAGTTTCGATACACTTTCGTAACTAGGGAGCCTGTTTAAAGCTCAAGGCTCTATTTAATTTAGATAATTCTAAACCAAGCATCAAATATGTCATTAGGTTCTTATAGTGAACAATATAATTACGTTTTGGATACATTGTCAGTAATAATTTGTTTAAATTAGAACCAGGTAGAACCATATGTTCCGGTGATAGGCGTAAGTCGCTATGGAGCTCGTGCAATTCCACTAGATAGTCCATATCACAGTCTACAATGTAACGGGTGTCTCATTCATCTGGAGTATTTAGCATGCATTCAAGGTTGGGTTACCTACAAAGGCAAACTCCGCATATAGCAAGAATTGCTCCATTGAGTTTCCATAAAGGTTATTAATATCAAAGTGCATTAAATAGCTCGCGACAATGGGACCATAGTTATTACCTATATATATATATATATATATATATATATATATATATATATATATATATATATATATATAGTGTTAGCCCTTGCATAACGGTTGGAGCACAGTGATACTTCGCCCCTGAGGCCACTTTCAAATGGTATGACCATATTGATATCAGTCAGCAGTTACAATTTAACTTTCATAATTTTTAGCATGACTTCACATGCTAGGCCGGGGGCTGTGTAATAGTGCAGGGGGTCAACCGATACGCATCTAAGCAAGTTATGCGGACATTTTGACAGATATCCCACTTTTTGCAAAGTCAATTACCCCATTTAATACGACATTTGCCCAATCCAGTCAAGTAAAGAATGTGGTTGTTGCATGATGGATCTCCAGTTCATAACACCGTTTTAGTAAACACCATATTTAAATACAGGTTTCTTGACAGGCGGATAGGCAGAGCTGGTCCAGTTCAATGGTCACCACGTTCTCCAGAATTAATGAAAGTAGATTTCTTTTTGTGGGGTTGCATTGAAAGTCAAGTTCATACAACACCAGCCACGATATAAGTAGATATGAAACAACGCATAAGAGAAGATTTCCGAGGTAACTACAACGGCATGATAAGAAATGTTGGCAGAGCATTTAACGATGGCGTGTAGTATTGTTTAGGAATAAGTGGTGGCCATTTTGAGCGCTTCACAAAGTGATTGTTCTGTATCGTTTCCGTCTCCGTCTCGGTCTCGGTCTCGGTCTCGATCTCGGTCTCGGTCTCGGTCTCGGTCTCGGTCTCGGTCTCGGTCGGTGACGGGGACTGGGACTGGGACGGGGACGGGGACGGGGACGGGGACGAGGACGAGGACGAGGACGAGGACGAACGAGGACGAGGACGAGGACGAGGACGAGGACGAGGACGAGGACGAGGACGAGGACGAGGACGGAGGACGAGGACGAGGACGAGGACGAGACGAGCGACGAGACACGAGACGAGACGAGGACGAGGACGAGGACGAGGACGAGGACGAGGACGAGGACGAGGACGAGGACGAGGACGAGGACGAGGACGAGGACGAGGACGAGGACGAGGACGAGGACGAGGACGAGGACGAGGACGAGGACGAGCACGAGACGAGGACGAGCACGAGGACGAGGACGAGGACGAGGACGAGGACGAGGACGAGGACGAGGACGAGGACGAGGACGAGGACGAGGACGAGGACGAGGACGAGTCGCTTTGCAGTGTTGTCAACTTTGACCAAATGTGAAATATCTGTTTTCAAATACAACATGCTTTAGATTATTAGGTATTCAAATAGGTAATTCAGGTGCAGGTTCAGCTATACACTACATTGAGATTGGCAGAAACTGATTTTAAATCATCCTAGACTTGCATCTTGCGTTTGTTTTTGTTTAAATACGAACAAGTTTGGCCGAAGCTGATTTCAATCAAATCAATAGCCTGGACTTGCAACTTGTTCTTGATTTTGTATTAAATCGAATAAGGTTGGCCAAGCTTATTTCAAATCTACATCCAACACTTGCACATTGTTTTTGTTTTTGTATTAAATTGAATATGGTTGGGAGAAACTGATTTCAAATCAACATCCTAGACTTTCACATTGCTTTTATTTTTTTGTTAAACCGAATAAGGTTGGCAGAAGCACAATTGGAAGTGAATGTCTTTTATGTAATTTCAAGGTCTGTTTGCCTTTCAAGTAATTAGCTAATTATGCGGTTTTTACATGCGTATCAGAGGCCTTCGAATAGTGAAAGGATGTTATTGCGATTACATAACTGGGAAAATCCAGAAAATAATTACTTTATATTAATGATTTGGGAATACCGGTAAGCACTTTATCTTGAATTTATTTCTATATTATAAGTTCAGGAGGCCTATTGTAGTCTTATGAGATAGTGTAAGGGCCCCTTATTAGAATACTGTTTCAAATTTCGCACAAGAAAACAGAAATGGCCGTCAAAACAGGTTAACAAAATGGCCGCCATTAATCAGTAACCAGGAACACGCCACAGCCCTCCAATCACAGCCTGAGGTTGTACAAAAATTCGTTTTCCATAAAATCAAGCTCAAATTCGTTAGTGAGCAAATTCCAACCAGTGGCGGGGCATTTTTAGGGGTCGTAATTAAAAAAAGTGGGGTGGGGGGGGCATAATTAAAAAAAAGGGGGGGTAAGCTGCTTTCATTCTACTGGCATACCAAAAACTATTAAAGCAGATAACGTTCCTTTCGGTAGTTTCGCAATGAAACAATTTGCAAAATAGTGGTAATTTAACTTAATAACTTTAAGTACTCATTACCCTGAAAGTAACGAAATTGTTGAAACAGGAGTGCAAGTAGCAAAAACAATGTTAAAGAAAGCACAGGAAAACAAATAATACATTGAGCTTTACCTACTAAATTATCGAAATTCAGTTGTAGCTGGTCATGATTGTTCTCTAACACAAATGTTGTATTAAAAGAAACATTAAGATCCAAAATACCAACTCGCGTTAATAATTTAAGACCATCTAATAATAACGTAGACATAAGAATAGAACGGAATTAAAAGATACAGGTTGTTTGGTAAAATAGAAATGCAGGTCGCAATAAACAGGATTTTAAGCCACGTTAAAGAGTATTACAACAAAACCTTCATGCTTTATTGTGGGAAACAGCAATAATAATATAAAAAAATAAAAACTTCACGTTCATATTTAGTAAAAGCTATCCTTATTGTTCAGACATTCATGACAAAATTGTAGACAAATACTGAAATTAACAACACCAATAGTAATAGTCCTAAAAATGTACGCGAATCAACAAGATTGAGAAGACCAGCTGAAAGATTGAATTTATAGGCTTCAGGATGGGCGTGTAGTATATACCGCTAATATTAAATATGTTAAGATTACCACTAACCGCTGCAGTGTAACGTAGATGTACAATGTACGTGCAGTAAGTACTGACTTAAATACTAACAATTTTGGTTATTTAAAATTAAAGTATTTAATAAAGCCAGAGGACGAGGACGAGGACGAGGACGAGGACGAGGACGAGGACGAGGACGAGGACGAGGACGAGGACGAGGACGAGGACGAGGACGAGGACGAGGACGAGGACGAGGACGAGGACGAGGACGAGGACGAGGACGAGGACGAGACGAGGACGAGGACGAGGACGAGGACGAGGACGAGGACGAGGACGAGGACGAGGACGAGGACGAGGACGAGGACGAGGACGAGGACGAGGACGAGGACGAGGACGAGGACGAGGACGAGGACGAGGACGAGGACGAGGACGAGGACGAGGACGAGGACGAGGACGAGGACGAGGACAAGGACAAGGACAAGGACAAAGTCAAAGACAAGGACAAACGAACACGAACACGATTGCGCACACGAACACGAACACGAATACGAACACGAATACCAACACGAATACGAACATACGAACACACACACACACACACACACACACACACACACACACACACACACACACACACCATACATTTGTACTACCAATCCATCGCATACACCAATAAAAACAGTTAAATTAATAAAAAGCGTATAACAAAGGAGCCAAGATGACATTAACAGTATTAAGTGGTCGGAACTCATCTTCGTATCTAAGCCAGTTTACGACCATAACTTCCTCGTTAACGTTTAAAATGGACTGGAACTCCTTGGAAGGATCGATCTTAATTTTGAAAAACTCATGCGGTTCAGTAATAATTACGGTCTGTGTTAAGTTATCCCGCTGTTCAAACTTGCCCCAAAATGAATTTAAAAATAATTTTGAAATCTAAGGCCTGGATTAGCGCAAATTTGGTCTTTGCCCAATTGGACACCCTCCGTTTCCAAATACTGGTGGATGTATCGATCCTTCGATTCGCCGTCGTGGTTACACCACTAAGGCCAGTCCGAACACGTTTCTTACGACCTCCGATGGAGCTATAGCTGAGATTCAAAGGTGACAGATTCAACTCATTGGTTTGGTATGCTTTGAAATTGGAAATGAAGGTCAACGTGTCTGCCTTTTTAACAGAGTTGTTTCCAGGACCCTAGAGGTATTTGAATAGCGAGGGTTTGTTGTTGATGATTACAGAACCGTGGGGAAATCCAGAAAATAATTACTTCATGTTAATGAGGGAAAAACCGATAAGTTTAGTTTCATATTACTTGCGGTATGAAAATTAGAGTGAAATTAAAACCTGTTTATGTATTTTATTGAGGTTGATTGATTGATTAATTGATTTGGGTCACTACTTTTAACTATGACATAATCAAAAACAAAATGGCCGCTGATTTTAATTATGAGTCATAGTTAAAACGAAAAGACTGTGATAGGAATGTGATTATGACTCATACTTTTTAGATAGTTGGGTCGCCAAAGCGATAGGATGTGTTTGGGGTGCCTCCAGCTTGTACCTTAGATTAGTGAACAAATCCGGATTAAAATGACAATTTCTTAATCACTAAAGTTACTGTACTGTAGGGGTGAGTTTTTGAACAGATATTTATACCCAGTGTTTTGAATATTAGTAGTAGACAAAGACAATAATAATCTAACCAGTAGAATTTTTGTAACGTGCAAAAAAAGGCGCGTAAATAACATTTGGAATTGCTAGCATTGAATTTCTACGAAGAAATACGGCTCTTTTAAACCCACACCAGAAGTTATTGTTAAAACTCGTAGAATTGTAAAGTAAACTTAAAGCGCAAATACCACCCTTTTGTCTTGAACTCAAACAGGTAAACATTTTTGCAATAGCAATGAATTATAGAGAACTAATAAAATAATTTATTTTATCCCGCAGTAACTCTAGCGTATGTAAAGAAATCACAAATACGTATTTGTAACGGTAGGATAAAGAACCAAGCAAACCAGATGTGAATCACAACAATGCACAGCTCTTAACATTAAAGTAAGCGGTCAGTACATGCCTAATGTATCCACCTACAATAAATCCATTTCAATAACAAGCCCGAACATAATGATTGTCTTAATAATATCCATTTTATTAGCTTAAATAATAAAAATGAATAACTGGATCGAATCCGTAATCCAAAGTAAAAAAACCCCAAATAAATAGGTAAAACAAACAAATAACTAGCTCTAACCTGTAATCGAAATTCTAAATTAAATACTTATTCTTTTCTCAAATAAATGAAAGCAAGTTGTGCAGAGAACAATCTAATTTAAATACGAAGTACGTTGTTTTTTAATAGATTTTTTTCGGTTTGAATATTAATAATAAATAAAATAATAATAATCAAAACAATGGAACTCTTGTAATGTGTGATATGGTTTTTTAAATAAATAAAAAAGGTGCGTAAATACTATCTAGGCATTGAATTTCTACGAAAAAATACGGTTCCTTCAAACCTATGCCTGACAACTGTTGAAACTCAAAATCGAATACCTGGTAGTGTTTTCAAATTTAAATCCAACTTTTATTTTTGGTACTACATGGAATTTCAAGTTTAATTATAACATTATATTTCATAATATTTTATGTTATATATTTCTTTGACAGCAAATTTGAAATTTAATCTAACTTTTACCATTGTTACTATATTTAACTTTAATTGTAATTAATTGACCCTAAAAGTAGGTAATTAAAGTCGGTAGAACTAAAAAAGATCATTATCGTTATTTATTATTACCCTTCAATTAAATAAAAGTGAAGTAAAAAAAATAGAAAAGTTAAGTTACACGACAATAATGAACAGATTTGATTAGTTTAAAAAGGGAATTATATGCAAGTTGAAACCTAAATTATAAACCAAAACAAACAATTTATTTAAATCTTCATGCTGTCACACCTACGAACTAATCATAAACATGAGGTACTATACAGCTTAAGCACGATCTCTTTAATTAGGTGAATGAATATCCTGCTTTGTTTTCAGTGCAATTACTTTAATTAGCAATCGTGCAAACAAATTTTTTTTACTGTATGATGCAATGTAAACTAATTAATGCTTCCTTTTCAGCTCTAATATTCTACCAGTTCGTAGGTGGAAGGCATGAATACCCTATGCGCCCGGTGCAATACCACCACCTTCGGTAAGGACTGCCGGTCACTCTCTCCATTATTCCTTATGTACTCGCCAATATGCATTAGCCAAGCATGGCGTTTTAACGGCTAGACCTTCAAAATGACGAATTCTAAAACAGACGCTGTACCTCGGGTGTGTAGGGCCAGATGCCCACACTTTCACATCGATTCGTCGATCAGTCCCAAGGATTTGGAGGGGGACAAAATTTGTCAATGCCAAAATCAAGACTAAGAAGAGCAAAATCTGTCAGGAATAAAATCCTGCCCCATTCGGATGCCCGGGAAGGCAGGACTCACGCGACCTCAGATCGAAAGTACTGCAACGTACGTGGTATCAGATCGAATCCTAATGCTGTTCACCAACACGTTGAACAAGTGCAACCGGACAATCTGTTTCTATCTGAACACAAGTCTCTCCTGTAAGCACTGATTCGCCTGACCTGCAATTTCCCAGATACAACTTCCATAACTTTCACCTTAAAGGCGGAGTATGTGCGTATACCAAGGACAACGTAGATTATAAGAAGATGTCCACTTTGGAAAACAACAAATTTGACGCTATTTGGTTTAAACATTCAATTTTAATGCCCACAACTCCAATTGGCTTCAATTTTCATCTACCACTAAAATCCCGCAGGTGATAGTGCAGAAGCATTTTCTGTGTCCTGTGATCTCACACAAATCATTTCCGAACCAACCAGAATACCTGACAACCCTAACCATACCTGGACCTATTCCTTACAACTAATCCACTTGTCCATAAAACAAGAGTCATTTCCCCAATTGGTTAATCATACCACTGCCTAATCGAAATAACTTCCTCTGTACCCAATCTCACTGTTACTCGAAAAACAAATACAGCTATGTGATGTTTTAAATCAGCTAACTGGAGCGAACTGCGAAATTTTTTAGCAACCTTCCCCTGGCATTACTCTTTCAATAACTGAAGTTATCTTGATGGGTATGGAGTTATATATTCCCAAAAAACATAATCGTGTAGGTCATGCCCGTTCCCAACCCTGGTTTTATAGGTATTGTACTGATGCGTTATCGCAAAAGTACAAACTCTATACCAAATGGAAACCAAATAAATCCATCGAAAATCACGCCGACTATATTACCGCAAAGAATAGTTGCAAAAGCATCATCACCAAGGCCAAAAAGATGTTTGAAGAACGTGAATGCAAATAATTAGTCTCATATCCTTTGGGTGGTCGTAAATTTTGGTCATTAGCTAAAGCCATCAGTAAAAACTTTAGTAAATCTTCCTTGCCTCCCATGACGTCTCGCGACGGAGCTGTAGTAGCTGATCCAGCTGAAAAATCCAACCTCTTTGAGGATTATTCTGCATCAAATTCATGTCTCAATGATTCAGGTAAAAGTGTGCCCTCGTCCAAATCTATCCTATACGCTATTAAAGCAATCCACTATCGTTACAAGCTCCTAGAACCAATTAGCAATAAACTTGACTTAAACAAGGCGGCTGGGCCTGACGGTATTCCAGCTATCGTTCTTATAAAATCCTACCCCGAGCTAGTACCTGTATAGTCCAAACTCTTTTCGATCTACATGTCATCTGGTGAATTTCCCTCAGCGTGGAAGTTGGCATATATCCAACCTACTCCTAAAAAGGGCGACAAAAGCGATCCCTCAAACTATCGATTAATAGCTATCACCTCCATTCTGTCGAAAATCATGGAGAAAGCCATCAACCACCAACTACTTTCGTTCCTCGAGTGCAATAAACTCCTAAACGATCACCGGTATGGGCTCAGACAAAGTCGTTCAACGGGTGATCTTTCACATGTCACCCAACTTTGGAATAACGCATTAGAGAAACAGAGAAACAGTCGTAGTAGCTTTAGATATTTTAATTTTTGACCACGTTTGGCACATGTGTCTAGTTGCCAAGTTCACATTGTTCGGCTTATATCCAGTTTTCTCGACAAAAGAGGTATACGCGTTGTCGTCAATGGCTTTTTTTCGAAAGAAACTATTATTAACTCGGGAGTACCCCAAGGATAGTGATAGCACCCACAATTTTCCTGCTATACATAAATGACCTCATTTCCTCAACATCCTAACCCCATCCATTACTTTGCAGACGACAGTACTCTACATTGCAATTCTTCTCAGTTTTTTCCGCAACAATAAGTCTAGTCAGGACGTTAAGGTGAAAATGGTAGCCTCAACCAACAGTGACTTAGAAAGTGTCCTTGAATGGGGAAGGAATAATCTACTCACGTTCAACGCCGACAAAACGGAGTGTTGCTTTGTGTCTGCCAAGAAGGGCCGATCATTTCCGGCTGTAAATATGAATAGCGTATCATCGAACCTTTCATGGGTTGACCACCTTTTGTCAGCCAGCAAAACAGCTGCTCGTAAACTGGGCTTTCTATACATATCTGAACAGTACTTACATCGCAACAACTTTTACTGTATAAGGCTCAAATTCGACCTCATCTGGAATACAATTCCCATCTCTAGGTCAGTTCTCTCCAATACGCCCTTGATATGGGGTAAACTGCATTCAAAAGCTATAAGGCAAATGACCCGTCGCTGACTTCTGACCTACAGTCTCTTGACCATAGTGGAATGGTTTGTGTTCTTTCCTTGTTCCATCGCTATTAATACGGCAAGTGTGCCTCAGAAATACACTACCTAATCCCCTATATCCAAATCCTCCCAGTGTTCCTGAGTGCTTTGGCACGTTAGCCTATTCGGGAATACTATAAGTAAAAAAAAATCAAAATGTGATCCGTACCAGCGGGAGACGACCCGTGAGGAAGTTCCTGCGTTCTATAACTGCCGTGCAAGTTAGTGTTAGCACCCTTATTAGAATACAATTCAAATTTCCCGCGATAACAAAATGGCCGAGGACTGTGGCCTGCTCCGCCCTTTACCCACGTGACTACCTTAACAATTAGATTATGACGCATAATTAAAGACAACATGGCGGGGGGGGGGGGTTGATTATGACTCATAATTAAAATCAAAATAAGTGGGCGTCCTGTACATGTATTATGCGTTAGAATGAGGGCCCCCATATCATTTAAAATTTACCACCAAAAAACAAATGGCCGAGGGCTTTGATTATGACGTCATGATTAAAAATAAAATGGCGGAGGGCTTTGATTATGTGTTATAATTTAAAAAAACAAAATTACCGGCACCCATCAGAAACTAAGGAGGCGTAGCGCCCTATACCTGTCTTATGAGATAGTATGAGGGCCCCCTTATTAGAATACTATTTTAAATTTCCCGCCATGGCCTTCAAAACAAAATGGCCGCCAAAAAAGAATGGCCGAAAAACTACGGCCACAAAATGGCCGCAAGCAAACAGAAACCTGGAGGCGAAGTCCATGGACCAATCAGAAACTAGGGGGCATGGCCTTCCCTCAGGCCTTCAAATCAGAACATTGCATGCGCGCGCACAGTGGCTGCGGTTTCCTACCCTCCAGGCTACCAAAAAGGCTCTTAATACAGCCAAAACGTCAGAAATTAGGGATGAAAATGGCTTCAAGGGGTTGAAAATACCATCAAAGGGTTGAAAATCCCATCAAGGGGTTGAAAAAGGCCCCCGAAAAGAAGCCATCAAAAATGGGATGGGAAATGGGCGGGGGCACGTGGGCGTTGCTTCCCCACCATTTTTAACCCTCAAGTGCTCCCATCACACTCATAACTTTCTTGAAAGCCCTTTGCTTTTTGGCCATTGTTGTCGTTGGTGCATCTTCGTGGATCCACACACGGCTCTCTTGGTGGGTAGGAATATCGTAAAATGGGATGTAAGTTTCATCACCTGTTACTATTTTAGATAGAATACTATGTCCACTATTATTGAAGATTTCTAACGCTTCCCGAGCGATTCGTACTCGCTCTGCCTTTTGGAAACCGTTAAGCGTGTGTGGCACCCAACGACTAACATTTTGTTTCATCCGAAGATGATCATGTAAAATTAATTTACTATTGTGGACCCAACACCAAGAATTGTCTCAATCGGTTGATCTTGGATCTTCGTCGATCATACGGAGCAGGACTTACCAGCAAGTTCCTCAACAAGCGATATAAGTCCTCTTTTAAATTCACTATACCAGAGAAACACAGTTGCGCGTGAAGGACTTTCATCAACAAATGCAAGTTGCAATCGTGTGTGTTCACTTAAACCGACCTTAAAATCGTAGTAGATCATGTCCATGTTTCGATGACAAATCGTATGTACCACATTTGATCTATGACAGAAGCTACTTAACTGACAGTCAGAGCTTACTACATAAGGATGGTGGTATTTACAAATTCAGTGTTGCCAGCTCTAACTTCTCTAGTTTCGTGGCATCTCAAAATATATAGGGTGACCCTCGTATATGTCTATTATCCTCTATCTGGCAGGAAGGTTGCAACATCCATGTGATAGATTATTGTGATTATTTTTATAACGTTACTAATTTTCATTATGGACGTATTACGAAAGTGGTTGCATAATTGTTTTAAAAAATGCATTATTTCATTATTTCGACTTTGTAGGTTGGAAATTCGTGTGTAGTCCACACCAGATATCTTATATTGAAGTACCATTCATTTTCAACGCAATTTTTATATTTTGTTTATTCGTTTTAATTTTCATGTAGGGATTTTTTTATAAAATGTAATGGTGTCTCGAATTTTTTTTAAGCACGACCATCTTTTGTTTTGAACCTGTGGGTATATTTCGCTGTCCATAGTGCAACTATGTTGTTATGGTAATTTTTTGTTATTGAATGTCAACACACCACTATTGGTTTATTTTGTTTAATAACGTCAGGCTATTAAGAGATTTTTTTTGTTCATTAATTAGGAGTAATTTTTCAATGGATTGGAACAGTTAATAAGTTTTCTCACTCACGTGAAGTTCTGTTACCATTTTACGGTGAGTTTTAGTAAGGTTTATCGAATTATAAAAATAGCATTGTGCTTTTCATTTTGTTTTTCATTGTTTAAAAAATTATAATAAAATAAAAATTTTGTGCAGTTGTTATTTTAATAATTTACATCTGCACAAACTTCACATACGTTAAGCATGTGTCACTGAATAATATACAGCAAAGACCCAATGACTCGGATTTTACTGATATTTTTAATGTAAACTGTACACAATTAACTTTCAAAAGGCAGATTTGTTTTTTTTTGTTATGTGCGATTTCTTCATGAATTTTATTTATTTCTTTTCAATAGTTAACACGTATGAGTTTTCAATATTCAGGCGAAATCTTTAAACTAGTGAATTTAGGTATAGCAAATCCTTAATAAACTTTAACGTAAACCTATAAACCAATTAATTTGACATACAATATACAGTGTGTTAGGATAACTGAATAAAAATAAAGTTTAAATTTTGATACATCTTGCATAGAGATGATGGAACTTTGGTACTCCACTTACAAGTCTGACACCTTTACCGCTGAGCCACTGAGTAATACAATATATATTTTTTAGAACTTATGTATTAAACTTTTTCGTGGTTGCGCAGTAGTTTATTGCGCATATTGCGCCGTAACCTATTGCGCAGGTGTATTGCGCTTAAGCTCTTCGCACATTATTGGAATCCATATGGTTTGACTTCGACACTACCTTGGCTTATTCGATTTTCTGCTAGTGCGATGTGTGGCTTCTTTGAGTTTCCGGCGAATTGTATTCTCATCCTTTGTCACTATTTGTGTGTTATCCTATTGGATGCGGTGATCTTCGTTCCATGTTCAGCGATTCCTGATCTTTCTGTTTCGCCTTTGCGGACGTTGTTCTTATGTTCCTGAGTTCTCACTTTGAGCGGTCTACTCCTCTCCCCTATGTATGCTCTATCGCATTCGCATGGTAGGTTGTATACACAATTCTTAGAATTCCGGTCGTTATTGTGCTGTTTGGTTTTGGTTAGTGCTCCCCTGAGCATTCTGGTCGATTGGAAGGCAGTGCGTACCTTATGTTTGCTGCCTATTCTTCGTGTTTCGTCTGAGGTACCTTGTATATATGGTATTTTCACTGTATATTTAGGTTCTCCTTTTTCGGTTTAGTTAATGGGACACACTGTAGAAGTCGTCATAATTTTAAAATGTGGCAACAACTCATTTTTATGAAGTAACTTTTATTGAAAATTATAGAGCAACTAACTTTACCCTATCGATTAACGTGCTTAACAGAATTAAAATTCTTACTACAATGTAATTAGTTAATCCTAAAGTGACATGGTCTGTCAAAAGCGTTTGTTTCGAAATATTTCATTGCACATTGGGATCTCTTGATTATTTATAGCTTGCCAATAGGGCTGGATTAAGAATAAATCAATTATTAGTACATCTGGAATTCAACTAATTTAATCCCTTGTCTATTAATACATTCGCTTTTCAGGCTGATGGTAGGTAGCAGTCAAGATAACAGAACACAATAGGATATTCACCGCTGTTACTGTTCGCTAAGCATTGGCCACGCTTACAGAAATACAGCATGTAGTGACCACATTTTATTTATGTATGTATATATAAATAATTTTAATATAATAATTTCAATATAATAATTTTTATTTTCATGAATTGTAGAGAAAAACACATGCTTTATGTTCGCTTACAAATTGACAAGTATAGGGCAACATTTCTTTATATACAAGAAAAGTTTATCCTTCGTTTTCTATTACTAAAATAGCAGCGATGTTTTTCACAATGTTACAAAAACGACAGCCAAATACTTGTCCGTATTTCTCTTTGTTCTCGAAAAGATACGCCAGATGGTCGCAGCGTTTGTAACTCAATTGTACTTGCGATAAAATCGAGTTAATCTTTTAATGACATTATTATCAAATTTTCGCCTTCCTAATAAAAATGTAGTTGTTTTTTTATCGAATTATAAAAGTAATCAAGAAGAAAAGGACATATTTTCATAAAAAATATACACATTTGCAATGATTTAACGATTTTTTCTTAAATTGTGCTATCGCGTATAATGAACTACCTTCCAAAACGATTAGCACAAAATGTATTTTTGTACATGTTTACTGCTTCTCAATGCAGTGAACAGTTCATTTATTTTCAGAGCAATCGGTAAAAAAATAGGTGCAAGATACATCAAAGCTATCAATATTGCTTATTGTACGTTTCAATACTTTTGTATTACGTGGAATAGTTATTAACCCTTTCGTGGGCGTACGATAAGTTCAAGAGAAAACAAATTAACACACCTTGAAAAGAAATATGATTACACAGTTCTTTTTTGTATATTTCACCTTAACTTGTTTTTTTACGAGATGGGAATATTACATCTCACTGCCCCTTAAATCAAATTTTATTACATCTTTAATTTAAATTTCACTTTTATACTTTACATTAGGTAACACTGTTTCACTTTCCGTTGAATTTCTTGAAACAGAGATAAGCGCAAAGTGGAACTTCGCAAGGTGAACAAACATACCTTTTTTCATTCACCCTTGTGTTGCAATGTTTGCACCTTCTGTAGTTTATTTTCTGTACAATCATATGACTGCCCATGTTTGAAAGCCGTACATCATCTAGAACACATCCTTTGTGCCTCTGGAAGACTATCGATTTATTTCGGCTCTTACGGCTTGAAAATCCATCAATCAGATGCCTGGCTAAGCTTATTCTAAAAGATAGTTGATCAAATCGATTTTTCTTATCAGTTTGCATCAGTATATGCGTATTAACAATTGCCGTGTCAATAAGATAATACAAAATGCATTGTCACTATTTGTTAAATTTTCGGCCAATTTCGTAGCATTGTCGTTGTTGGTTGAATCTATCAACTCCACCCATTCATTATCTTCTTATATTCTGCCACTGCTTGCGGACACCACACGTATTGATTTTCACCCATTTTATTTCTTCTTGCTACTTATTAGTCTCTTTGGGTGGAAAGTATTTGCTGAGTACATATACAGGTCTATCATCCATCAACTTTACAGCGGAAATTTTCTTTCTAGTTTAAAAAACAAACTCACCCCTTTGTAGTTTACCTTTATCTTTGTAAATTTTAGGCAAGTCCGTCTTAGGGAACGTACAGTACCAACTGCATACATGTCATCATTCAACAAGACTTTCATCAACTTGACAGACATAAAAAATTATCAAAGCCGACTAAGCACTTATTATTTTTCAAATGTTGCGTCAGGTTTATTACAATTCTCTTTCCCAGACCAAACTCATTTTTTACCTCACTTTCTTCACTCTTCTTACTTTTTCCCATATACAGGGTGAGTCAGTTTTTTGTAGACAAACTTTAACAGGAGATAGAACACATGTTTCTAAAAATAAAAATTCCTATAAACATATGTCGTAGAAGGCTTCGTTTCCGAGATACAGGGTGTTGAATATAATTTTTTTTTCTCAAATTTTCATTATAACTCATAAACGAATACTTAGATTTTTTCATGTTGGGAGGATAATGTCTATTAATTAAGGGGCATAAAACAAGCGATAAGAATGTTTACAAACTTGCACAGTGGCGGAGTGGAGGGGGTGCTCAACCACTTTCATAAACAGAACTTCTACGCCAATGACTATTTTTTAAAAAAACTGATATTTTCATTATCTACATACAGTTTAACAAAAATAATGTACCTTCTTCTGTTTCGAAATTCCTGTGCGTTTGCGAGTTATTTTGATGTTTAGTGTTTGATGTGGTTAAGTAATGTGCTTTATGTGAATAATTGAATATAAAGTTTTTAATAAAAGATATAATAAAACATTTAGAGCCATTTTAGTACCTAACGATCGTTTCTTTAAAATTTCAAATACATTTTCATTTATAAATAGGTAGGTTATCGGTTTTTTTTAGTATCCATTGTTATTATCCTCGTATAAAAAGAAATGCATAATTATTATTGTTATGCGGTCAATACTTTCTGTATAATTATGTATGTATCAATTTCGCCATAAACATGTATGTAGTTTTTAAGTGAGATTCTAATAAGTTATAGACCGCTGCTCACTTGCTCTCATTAAAGAGCCGCCACTGTATCAAGCCATACTCAAATACAAGACTTTTGTAAATTGAAATCTGTTTAGTACACTAATTTTAACAATCCTTATTTATTATTGTAACAATACTTAATTAATAATTGTGAAATTAATAAGAATTCTTAGCAATAACGATTTATAAATAAATAACAATAACACTAGTATAATAAAATTAGACACTTTGTTCAAAATGTAAACCGTTCTTTTCAATACACATTTCACAGCGACGTTCAATAGAACGTCTTAAGTTAACTAAATGATGCACCCTTATTTCATTGCAACAAAATATGATACTCCTTGGAAAACAAGTAAGTATTAAATTTTATATTTTGAAACGACCGACAGTTTGACTTTTTACAAACACTTGCTTCATCTTGAATAATTTCACTGTTATTAATTATTGTTTTTAAGTTCAAAAAGTTATTTCATTAGATTTGCCAGCTTTTGATTAGTGTAACATGCCGTTTACATTTACAAATAGCGAACAAGCCGACATTCATTTTATTTATGGGTTCGAAAATGGGAATTCAAGGTACGCAGCTAGGGAGTATCGGAGAAGATTTCCAAATAGACGACAACCTCATCATTCCGTTTTTGTGAGTATCCATCGTCGATTTGTTAACCAGGGTTTGAACAATGTACATGGGGGCCGACAGAACAACCGTGGACGAGATAGAATTGGAGAGGGTATATTGCGTGAATTTAATAGGAACCCCACGACAAGTACTCGACGTACTGCTGTTGCTCTTGGTATTTCCCAAAGTAAAGTTTCTCGGGTTTTAAAACGGGATCACAGACGCCCATATCATTTTCAACCTGTTCATGGTTTATGTCCAGGTGACGCCGAACGAAGACTTAATTATTGAAGGTGGGTTCTTAACTCCATTCAAAATAATAGAGATTTCTTATCCAACATAATGTGGACTGATGAATCCTGTTTTACTCGTCGTAGTATCGTAAACTTTCACAATCTCAATATGGGCACATGAAAACCCACATGACATTCGACCAAGAAGTTTTCAACATGAATTTAGTACAAATGTCTGGATTGGAATTTACGGCAACCACTTGTTTGGACCTTATTTCTTGCCACAACGTGTAAATTCAGAAAATTTCCTACAATTTTTAGAAGAAGAACATGTTAATATGTGGGAAGACATTCCTTTGAGTTTAAGAGGACATTCTTGGTTTCAGCTTAATGGATGTCCGGCCCATTATGGCAGAAATGTAAGAAATTGGCTAAACAATAACTACCCGGGGAGGTGGATAGGTCGTGGAAGTCCAGTGGCGTGGCGTCCTGGATCCCCCGATTTAACGCCACTTGACTTTTTTGTATGGGGATTCATGAAGGAAAAAGTGTATACCACTCCGGTTAATACACTTGAAGAACTTCACAATCGCATCAGAGATGCTTGCAATGAAATAAGGGTGCATCATTTAATTAACTTAAGACGTGCTATTGTACGTCGCTGTGAAATGTGTATTGAAAAGAACGGTTTACATTTTGAACAAAGTGTCTAATTTTATTATACTGGTGTTATTGTTATTTATTTATAAATCGTTATTGCTAAGAATTCTTATTAATTTCACAATTATTAATTAAGTATTGTTGCAATAATAAATAAGAATTGTTAAAATTAGTGTACTAAACAGATTTCAATTTACAAAAGTCTTGTATTTGAGTATGGTTTGATACAGTGGCGGCTCGTTAATGAGAGCAAGTGAGCAGCGGTCTATAACTTATTAGAATCTCACTTAAAAACTACATACATGTTTATGGCGAAATTGATAAATACATAATTATACAGAAAGTATTGATCGCATAACAATAATAATTATGCATTTCTTTTTATACGAGGATAATAACAATGGATACTAAAAAAAAACGATAACCTACCTATTTATAAATGAAAATGTACTTGAAATTTTAAAGAAACGATCGATAGGTACTAAAATGGCTCTAAATGTTTTATTATATCTTTTTTATTAAAAACTTTATATTCAATTATTCACATAAAGCACATTACTTAACTTAGTACCACATCAAACACTAAAAATCAAAATAACTCGGAAACGCACAGGAATTTCGAAACAGAAGAGGGTACATTATTTTGTTAAACTGTATGTAGATAATGAAAATAATAGTTTTTTAAAATAGTCATTGGCGTAGAAGTTCTGTTTATGAAAGGGGTTGAGCACCCCCTCCACTCCGCCACTGTGCAAGTTTGTGAACATTCTTATCGCTTGTTTTATGCCCCTTAATTAATAGACATTATCCCCCCAACATGAAAAAATCTAAGCATTCGTTTATGAGTTATAATGAAAATTTGAGAAAAAAAGTTATATTCAACACCCTATATCTCGGAAACGAAGCCTTCTACGACATATGTTTATAGGAGCTTTTCTTTTAAAACATGTGTTCTATCTCCTGTTAAAGTTTGTCTACAAAAACTGACTCACCCTGTATATATATATATATATATATATATATATATATATATATATATATATATATATATATATATATATATATATATATACTGTAAATTAAATAGGGCCACCCTGTAACTTTTGAACGGGTCGTTAGATTTTGTTAAAATTTTGATGGGTTATATTAGAGCCAGTTTGGGATTTTTTTACATAAAAGAAGAATATGACACAAAAGCAGAAAATGTAAATGGAACAACCTGTATATTTTTGCATGTTTGGATTCTACGGCTTCAAATACATACAATTAATCTGCCAAATGTCAACTCAAACACCATTTTCCTTTGACAGAGTCGGCTTCAGGAACATGTTGGGTTAATAAAAATTAGAAAGTTAAATATCGTTTTACTAGTACTTGAAAGATCTATTTAATATACAGGTTCGCCCATGTATGTTTCTATTGAGAACAGTGAGTGTTAAAAAACCGTAATTTTTAAATTTGATCGTTAACAAACTTCTCAAAAATTAATTATTAGGAAAAATAATATTGTGGGGGTAATTGTACGTGAATTATCTATAATTTAGGTGCCGTCATAATGATCTAAAATTAAAAAAATATTTAAAAAGATAAAATTAATATGGCGCCTGAGTTGACATTTGACAGTAGAACTGTATGTATTTGAAACCCCAGAATCCAAATATGTAAAAATATACAGGGTGTTCCATTTAAATTTTCAGCTTTTGCATTTCCGGTGAACCGCAAGTCGGCCATATTGTTTTTTTATGTAAAAAAAAACCTAACTGGCACTAATATAACCCCACGAAAATTTGAACAAAATCTAACGACCCGTTCAAAAGTAACAGGGGTGGCTCTTTACACCCGGTGTAAGTAGTACTTGCCGCTATCTTGGATTTTTTACGTCACAAGCCTCGCCCCCTGGGACACCTTTGGTCGCCATTTTTTTTATATGCCCACGTGAGGGATCGTATATTTTCACCTAAGAATAAAAAGATTTAATCTGTTATTAATTAGGGCCCGTTTTTATCACAGGAAATTGCATAATTATTATTACATTTCTTTTAATCCCATCTACAGGTTGTGGCCTAATTTATTTATGCACTGGGGGTTGCATTCTAATAAGGAGCCGTAGTCTTGTAAGACGATAATCTGTTCGCGGGCTTCTAAATTTGTGCTTATTATCATTAAACAGTTATACAACTTCATTTATATTAATTGGAAAGTGGCCGTCGACATCGCGTTAATTAATATATTTACAAATATTTTAAAAACTTTCTGCTGCACGCACACGCACACGCACACGCACACGCACGCACAGCACTGCACTCGCACTCGCACTCGAACTCGTACTCACTGCGCACGCGCACGCCACCAACGCACACGCACACGCATATGCACGCAACACACCTCACACACACACGAATTACTTTAAAATAAATAAATGAGCGGCAATTAAGTAAGCAGTTAATTAGACATTATAAATTAGATACACATCCAACTATTATTGTTAATGCACGATGCGCTTGTTGGATTTAGTAAATATTTAAAAGACAACAACGAATAGGGTTATCTTAATGTTAAAAGATAAGCACGATAAAACAGATTAGAATATACCTGTATTGCAGATTTTTCTTCACCGAAAATTTTTTTGCAATAGAAGCTGATCATGTACGCCTATCTCTTGTTAAGGAACTCTTAATTTAAACAACTAAACTACTAAAAACGCCTTTATTTATCAGAGTAGAATGGGTTGAAAAACAAGCATTATACAGTTATTTTATTATCTCATCATTTATAACTAAACATGTAGTGAAAAACTTATTTACAAAATCAAGTATTGGTAAATTATTTCTCATTCTAAAGTACAAGAACATTATCGTATAAAGCCCACACAGGTTCAACAGTAAACAAGGAAAAGTTTGTAACGATGTTAAAATCGGGGCTCCACTGACTCAATATTAACTCGCCCACACTTGAGCCAGCAAGTGTTGAAGGTGGAAGCTCAGACGATCTCAATAGCCGTTGCTCCAAAAGTCCATAGCATCTTCACCATCTTCCTCATTTGCAAGGGAAGGCATATCTTCATTTGTAGGTGGAAGTAAATCAAACAGCACTACTCCGTCATTGTTGAGATCCATATTATTTGGATCTGCTGTAAAATATTCTGCAGAATTGTTATTACTGCTGAACGATTACATGTTGCACTGCTTCTCCCAATAACTAGTTCAACTAATTCTCCTTCGGCGCCATAATCGAATTCTTGTTCTGAATCTACCTCGGCTTCGGGAAGACTGCATAACAACTCAAGAGCAGCCTCAGTATGTCTAGGATTGCTAAGATACCAGCTTTCTGAAAATAAAGGTATCCATAAGTGTCATTCATTCTCAAATATTCAGTGCAGATAAACATTTTTACATGCCGAGTGTTATCATTACGGTCGCTGGGAAATATACTTCCCATTTACCTTTTATTTTACAACCTCTGTAGTGAGCAGTGGGAAGTATGCTTTCCACTTATTCAAAGTGTGTTTTGGTATTACTAAAGAAAAAAATCACTGTTTTACGGCACATAACATTATAGTTTATAATGCTTTCAAATAGATTTTGACATATAAAAGCTTAGTACTCACCCATTGTATATAACTAAGCACTGATTTTAGCACAAGTGCTCAAATTTCACGAATAATTTCAAAATAAATCGCTACATTCACACACCTAATCAAACAAACAGTTGAAATCAGCATGTGCTGGTTTGTACACGTGTGTTTCTTGATAAACCCGAATGTCAGTAGATGGCAACATACTTCAGTGGTGGAAATATTTATTCCCGTCGCCCACAACGTGAAAATTACATTGTGGTAACATTGTATCCCACTGCCCATGAAAGGGTTAAAACTGTAATTACGACCGTGAGAATTAAAAACGTAGTGATTCCAAGTAATTTAATTTAAGTAATAACGTTAATCATTACCCATAGTTCCAACATACCGACACCAAGTAAAAACTTAATCAAACAAATTTTAATGTTGAACATTAGACATTGATTTATTGTTATTGATTCTGCTTTCTAATTGTGGTTCTTAAATATTGGGGCTGTAATAATTTTTGTTTCTCTTACCAATTATCTTCCGGTTGTTGTCGGTTATGCAAAAAAAAAAGTTATAATTTGGTACACAGAAAATATTGGTTACATAAGTGACTGGTAGATTCTTTGATGAACTTTTAACACACATAGGCACGCACAAACGCACTCAAGCCTCATATTTTTAATCCATACATGTTTACTACTTAACTTAGGGGAACTGGTTATTGGATAACCGTGGCTTCTTACAATGCATATATTCAACCTGGTTTTTACTGGGTAACATCCAATTTAGTGCCTATGTAGCAATAAGCGTTTACTACAAGTATTATTTATTCAAGTAGCTTAATCATGAGTGTATTGTCCTAATTTGATTTAACTAAAGAACATTGGTCGTTCGAGCCCTATACACGGTTAAAACGTGTTATCAAACGTAGAACATTTAGTCGTAATAGCGAGAATGGTGAGCGATTACCAGTCAAATTACTACGGATCGAACGCTAAAATTAGCAATCCGTCATTGAGGTACAACATCCAACAATAAAGAAAAGGAAAGTGCTACCTGGCGAGCTTACCAAAAGGTAAGAATTCGTTATTTAACCATTTTTAATCCCTTTAAGGATTCGACGACAATAATAATGAACGATTCCAATAATACCCAAAAAGTCAAAGAGTTGCATTACAAAAGCGGGCAATTTTAAAACAAAAATAACTTTTTTCTCCAACCTCCTAAATAAGACGCTACATTATGACAGTATCGCGTTCCGAAAGTACCTGATTTCGGGATTCCAACGTGTTCCCATTGCAGCTGTAGAAAAGGTAATTTGGCCTTGATCACAAAGCAGCACTGATGTTCTTGGGATGTCATTATTTCAATTTCAGAATTCTCACATGTTCATCACAAACAATGTTTTCAGCCATAAATAAGTATTGATATTCAATACTTACAACTCTTTTTATTTTTGTTTTAAGCAAGTGTAGGGTAAGGTTATTGAAATGTTTTGTGTGATTATATTCTCTGAACAGAATTTAAGAAATTTTCCATCGCCGATGGGCCATGTATCTTCATATTATTTCACCATCTGTAGAATTGAAAATTTATCGAGGTAGTAGCAAATAAATATTAATTAAAAACTGCACAGTGTTTTTTATTTCAATGAATAATAGTCATTGAAATAGAAATGTTTCAGACTGATAATGACGTGAACTGAACTCCGCCGGAGATTAAAGAGACGCCAGAACAGGCCACTTTAGTTCTTTTCGCTGCAAAATCACGGGAGGTTTATGAAAAAGTTTAAATGCGCTTTAGGACGTGGTGAAATATTAAGAAAGTAAAGTCTTTTTCGGATAATGTAATCATCTCACCGATTTAGCTATGACCATAAAGCCATCTACTCTCTGGAGCCATTATTCAATGTTGAAATCGACATTATATGTCAAGCATGGTGTAGATATACGAAAATATTCCAAGCTAGTGCCATACCTAAAAAACACGCCCCATGATTATCAGCCTAAAAAAAGCAAACACACTAAAAAGAATAAGTTCAAAATTTTTTAAATGAAGCTCCAAATCCCAAATACTTAATGACTAAGGTAAAATTAAAAGTACTCCTTTTAATTCTAAAATTGAAATATTTTAGGTTTCTCTGGTTTTTGGCGTGGCAGGAGTATTACGTCGTGATGAATTTCCCAAAGTGAAACTGACAGATATCTCTGATTTAGACACTGGTTACTGCCTAAGAAGAACATCTGATACACTGTTGGTGAATGCAGCTGCAGATATAAGTGCATTGAAACGGCATGGAGGGTGGCAATTGACAAGTGGAGCAGAGGGTTATGTTGCTGAATCAAAAACACAAATGATAAAAACATCAAATCAGATCCTGAACGCAGACACTGAAGCGCACAATCGACAGTATCTTATTCCGGAACCACAACCGTCCACCAGTAGTTCAGAATCCAATTTAGTTGCAAATTTATAAAATTTGTAAATGATAGACAGTGTGTGGGAATCTTTTTAAATTAATCAGCCGTCAGCAACCAATTTTAAATCTTTTATAAAACGCAAAAAAAAGGAAAGGAAAAGGCCACGTATTTCATTCCCTCCCAAGACCAACAAATAGGTTAATATTTATAACTGTCATAAAAATTCTGAAGGAAATAAATACCCAAATTAGAAAAATAATACTTCGGTCTATTAATTTTTAACCACAAAAACATTAATTCGTAGCTTAAAAAAAAATTAAAGACGTAACGATCAGTGAGTAATTCGTTAATCATATATTTTTTATCAAATACTATTTGATATATTTAATATATATTTAACATGTATTTAAACATCCACCAACATGAATGAATTGTAATATGTAATATTTCAAATCTGCAATTTCTGCTTAGTAAATATCTTGTTATCAGTATTATGTATTTAATGACTGCTAATGAATACAAAATAAGTAAATTTTCTAACCGGTCTGACAAAATAAACAATTCTCAGATCAATAATTTAGCCAAGATATTAAAACATTGATTACTTTTAAACGGTGTAATCCTTTGTGTAATTTCATACACAGAAACAATGAACTCTTATAATATTGGTAGTCCTTTAAAGCGTTAGAGAGACTAAGGTATCACAGTTTAAATAAATGGATATAAAATAACTTAACTAATGGAACTTTATTGACCAATTTAGACATATTGCTTCCGAGAAACACCACATACAAAAAAAAACTATAAAACTGTATTTTACTATTATTGTGGTAATTTTTAAGAGTTTACTGCAAGTCAGAACTTGTTTAGTCATGTCCGAAATTAAGAATAATCTACGCTATTTTTACCTACGCGCCGGAGATATGAAAAATGCAAGTTATAGAGAACTATGGAAATCTATATATTCAAGTACTTTAGTAGTAATATAGGGCCGGTTCTGGACCAGTTCAAGGTCACTCGCCCTCTGGTGGTGAAAAACGGAAGATTTTGGAGCTGGTGATACACACATATACACAGGTACACAGTTACACAGATACACAGATACACAGATACACAGATACACAGCACACAGAACACAGATACACAGATACACAGAAAAATATGAATAGTATAAACTTTGATGCAGTCAGCTCAAAAACAGATACTAGTTTTTCCACTAACAGGCAGAAACAGCTCAAAACAGCTCAAAAACAGACCTAAAACCGGTACCCGTTTCTCAAAAACAGGTAGCTGTTTCTCAGAAGCGGTAACTGTTTCCGGCAGACTGAAAGCAGTTTAGATTCTCCTGTGTATCTGTGTTCTGTGTATCTGTGTATCTGTGTATCTGTGTAACTGAGTATCTGTGTATCTGTGTAACTGTGTATCTGTGTATTTGTTAATTAATTAATTAATTAATTAAGATAAATTCAATTTTAGTATAGTAAACATTTGGAACGTTTATGCAGTGAATTGGCTGAAGCCAACAACAACAACAACAACAATTTGTAAATTGTACGACAAAACGTCGTAATCACCGAAAATGTGGATAGTACAAACTTTGATGCAGTCAGCTCAAAAACAGATACCTGTTTTTCCAGCAACAGGCAGAAACAGCTCAAAAACAGACCTAAAACCGGTACCCGTTTCTCAAAAACAGGTAGCTGTTTCTCAGAAGCGGTAACTGTTTCCGGCAGACTGAAAGCAGTTTAGGTTCTCATTATCCAAAAAAATTTTACACAAATGCTTATTCTTAGATAACATTTATTTCATCATACATAAATACATACATATATACATATATATATATATATATATATATATATATATATATATATATATATATATATATATATATATTATTTAGTTTAGTCTACATACAAAAATTCAGAATTTTTGGGTAAAGGACTACCGAGTTATTATTTATTAAGCAATTATCAAAGTTTACGTAGACATTATTAAGTATAATTTTTTTTCAAATTTTCTTAGTTTTGAGAAAATTTGGAACTGCTATCTCGCTGTTATTTGTTTAGTCTATACACAAAAATTCAGAATTTTTGGGTAAGGACTATCGAGTTATGATTTATTAAGCAATTAACAACGTTTACATACATACATATAATTGTCATTGACATTTACTTTTTAAAGCGCCTTTCATTCAAATTACAACGCACCTTGATTTTTAATACTTTTCATGGCACATTCACTCGAAGTTGATTCATTTTTTTCTTCAGCTCATACAGCTCTAAATCTATCCGCAAATCTTTTACTTTATTGATTAACACCTCGAGTCTTTTCTTTCTCTCATCAATACTTAATAATTGTTTATTTCTTTCTCTTCTTATCATTCTTATTGCTTTCACCATTTCTATCAATAAAAGTTTACTGAATCATGCATTCCTGAGAAGCTTTTTTATTATTATAAACATGCATCCTTTCAATAGCTAACCTACTCAAAAACTTTTAGATTTCTAAGCATGATTACCTTGCTACTTCTATTTTTAGCTTTGACCTTGACCAGCTTGAAAATTTATATTTGCCAAAAATTTTCTTTATGCAATATAACATGCACTACTGTAATTAATTATTTACTTTTTAAAGTGTCTTTCATTCAAATTACAACGCACCTTTATTTAATACTTTTCATGCATGTATAAGCATCACACTCTCCTCAACGACCCCAATAATTTTTCTTGTTTCTAAAATTACAGCTATCTGTATTTAGGAAAAATTATCCAGTTCTTCTTTGAAATAATCATAAAAGCGTTGAGGTAATACATGCGAATAAGATATGTATATATAGATGTCAGTTAATAAATCTTTATTAGAATTTCATTACAGTTTTTTCATATAAATGATATACATGAGCCAAAGCCCAGTGACAAGTGTTTTGTGTATGAAAAACAACATGGATGAAGTTTGGGTAAAGTAGGTTGTTCTTCAAACACCGTAATGCGTTGTTTTAAAAATTTTTGAATAAAATCACCTTTCTCTCGTCCTTTAACGTACACCTCATCTGTTGTTGATATGAAATCACTAAGTATACGAGGGAATAGATGTGGAGAAGTATATCCATATTCCCACTTGAAAAAGTGGTGGTTGTGAATTAACCAATTAGCTTGTTTTTGAAATTCACTATCCAAGGTGTACCATGGAAATGGAGGCTTGAATACATAATGAGCAATTTGCTCTGCATTATATATCGCTAGTTCCTTAGGTGTAAACATATTTCTTGCTGTTTTGAATCCTTGCACATCAATTATAGCAATCATTACTTTTCTATATTTGTCTGGCTGTCTTCGTTAGCGCGTTGTATATGCGCTAATGCAATCGTGCCGTACTTCTACATGCTACATTTAAACAAATATAACTGATTTTCTGGTTAGGTTTACACACAGTATTACAATAGTAAATATGTAAGCGATTTTAATGTGCAAAAACAGTGCTTTAACATATATACTTTTTAGAAAAACATGATGTCGAAGCGAATGATATGTGATTATAAAATTTAAACTTATATAGAAGGGTGACTCCACGAGGATACCCGAGCAATACTGAGCATGCACAAAGTCTGACAATACTCATAAAGCCAGTTACATGTGAGTAGTAATATAGGGCCGGTTCTGGACCAGTTCCAGGTCACTCGCCCTTTGGTGGTGAAAAACGGAAGCTTTTGGAGCTCTTTCAAGGTCAAACTTTAGGCGGTAAATTTAAAATTTTGGAGCTGGTCAAGGTCAAAGCTAAAAATAGAAGTTGCAAGGTAATCATAAATCTAAAAATAGTTTTCAAGGCTAGAGGTTATTGACCTACGGTGGTGTCACATTACGTTTCTTAGAAATATAAAAAGGTCAAGGTGAAAAGCTAAAAATAGAAGTTGCAAGGTAATCATTTTTAGAAATCTAAAAGTTTTTTGAGTAGGTTAGCAGTTTTGAAAGGATGCATGAGTAGTATATAGAGGCCGGAGCTACTCCACTTTTGGCCGGAAATTTAAATTTTAGGAGCTCGCTAAAAATAGAAATTGCAATGTCACCATCCTCATCATATTACAAGGTCGCTCTGCGCTCAAACGTTTTGGCGGGAAATTTTGTGTCAAGGTCAGAAGCTAAAAATAGAAATTGCAATGTCATCATCATATTACAATTCTTAGAAGTCTAAAAATAGAGTGGCCAAGGTCAAAGATTATTGACCTGTAGGGGTATCGTATGACATTTCTTAGTTTATAATAAAAGGCTTTCTTTGCATGTGCATGATTCAGTAAACTTTTTATAGGCAAACATGACGAAAGTAATGCATGAAGCAGCTACCCCTAATGTAAAAGCTACCCCTAGTAGGTGATAGAAATATTGTTTAAGCAGGTTTTCTAAGCCTTTTCAAACAAAAAAAAGTTAATTTTCCTCGAAAACGGGTCAAAATTTGCCAAAAATAATTTAAAAAACCCCCCCATCACCCACTGTCGACTTTTCAACGTATCTAACACATATATCAAATTGGGGCAGCTACCCCAATGTAAAAGCTACCCCTTGTAGGTGATAGAAATATTTTTTAAGCAGATTTTACTAAGTTCAACTTTTTCAAACAAAAAAATCAATTTCTCTCGAAAACGGGCCAGAATATGACAAAAATAAATTAAAAAACCCCCCCAACTCTCTCCGTCGGCTTTTCGACGTATCTAACACATATATCAAATTGGGGCCGCTACCCCAATGTAAAAGCAGTAGTATATAGAGACCGGAGCTACGCCACTTCAAGGTCACGTCGATCTATTAAGCTATGCATAAAAAGTAGGTCATGAGTTCATTGTTTAGTCTACATGCAAAAAATTGGAATTTTTGGGTAAAGGACTACCGCGTTATGATTTATTATGTATCTAATTACCAACGTGTGCGTACATGTAAACGAAAATTCTGCTATTAAGATACAATTTTTTTCACATTTTTTAGTTTTGAAAAAAAAATTGGGACATCTTTGCGCTGTTATTTGTTTAGTCTATATACAAAAATTCAGAATTTTTGACTTAACGATTAAAATGCTATGTAACTTTATACATATCACATAAAACTGTTACAAAGAAAAGGTGAATAACATTACCTATTGAAATACTGTAGTAAGCAATAATGTTATGTGTATGAAATGTTTTCATATAAATATACTCTTTTATCATAGCAGTTTAATCGTTAGGTCAAAAATTCTGAATTTTGTATATAGACTAAACAAATAACAGCAAAGGATAGCAGTTAAATAAATTCGAATTTCAAAACAAATAGTTTTGTGAAAGTACATAAATGTTGTATATATATATATATATATATATATATATATATGATATATATATATATATATATATATATATATATATATATATAAATCATAACAGGCTAGTCCTATACCCAAAAATGCAAATTTTTTGCATGTAGACTAAACAAATAACAGCGCAAAAGATAGTAGTTTCAAATTTTCTGAAAACTAAAAAAATGTGGAAAAACTCTAAGACCTTCTTTTACTGCGAAATATTACTATCACGATATAAAACGTACATTTTTAATATTTACTATTAAAAATTAATAAGTATGACAAAACTTTAACATGTTTGTAAAGTATTTGTAATAAGGTATTTTTTTTTCTAAAATAGATCAATGTCGTCATCATCATATTACAATTCTTAGAAGTCTAAAAATAGTGTGGTCAAGGTCAAAGGTTATTCACCTGTAGGGGTATCGTATGACATTTCTTAGAAGTATAAAAATAGAATTCATGGAAACAAGAAGAATGCGTTGTCTATGCTAAAAAGTAGACCAAGGTCAAATGGTGCTGATATTGACTAAATTGGGTCAAAATCATTTACTAAACTAAAAGTCGGTGTGTATTTAACAAGTTTAAACATGTTTTAATAGGTACTTAAGTCAAGGACACATTTTTGTGATATAAAACACAGCGAGGTGTGAATAGAAATTGCAATGTCATCATCATATTACAATTCTTAGAAGTCTAAAAATAGAGTTGTCAAGGTCAAAGGTTATTGACCTGTAGGGGTATCGTATGACAGTTCTTAGTGTTTCTAAACTAAAAGTAGGACAAGGTGGGTATTTAACAAGTTTAAACATGTAAGATACTCAAATCAAGGACACATTTAAATCAAAATACGGTGTTTGAAGAACAACCTACTTTACCCAAACTTCATCCATGTTGTTTTTTCATACACAACACATGTATATCATTTATATGAAAAAACTGTAATGAAATTCTAATAAAGATTTATTAACTGACATCTATATATACATATCTTATTCGCATGTATTACCTCAACGCTTTTATGATTATTTCAAAGAAGAACTGGATAATTTTTCCTAAATACAGATAGCTGTAATTCTTAGAAACAAGAAAAAAAATTATTGGGGTCGTTGAGGGAGAGTGTGGATGCTTATACCGTGCATGAAAAGTATTAAATAAAGGTGCGTTGTAATTTGAATGAAAGACACTTTAAAAAGTAAATAATTAATTACAGTAGTGCATGTTATATTGCATAAAGAAAATTTTTTGGCGGGAAATATAAATTTTTCAAGCTGGTCAAGGTCAAAGCTAAAAATAGAAGTAGCAAGGTAATCATGCTTAGAAATCTAAAAGTTTTTTGAGTAGGTTAGCAGTTTTGAAAGGATGCATGTTTATAATAATAAAAAAAAGGCTTCTCCAGGAATGCATGATTCAGTAAACTTTTTATTGATAGAAATGGTGAAAGTAATAAGAATGATAAGAAGAGAAAGAAATAAACAATTATTAAGTATTGATGAGAGAAAGAAAAGACTCGAGGTGTTAATCAATAAAGTAAAAGATTTGCGGATAGATTTAGAGCTGTATGAGCTGAAGAAAAAAATGAATCAACTTCGAGTGAATGTGCCATGAAAAGTATTAAAAATCAATGTGCGTTGTAATTTGAATGAAAGGCGCTTTAAAAAGTAAATGTCAATGACAATTATATGTATGTATGTAAACGTTGTTAATTGCTTAATAAATCATAACTCGATAGTCCTTTACCCAAAAATTCTGAATTTTTGTGTATAGACTAAACAAATAACACGAGATAAGTTCCAAATTTTCTCAAAACTAAGAAAATTTGAAAAAATAATTACTTAATAATGTCTACGTAAACTTTGATAATTGCTTAATAAATAATAACTCGTAGTCCTTTACCCAAAAATTCTGAATTTTGTATAGACTAAACTAAAATAAATATATATATATATATATATATATATATATATATATATTATGTATTTATGTATGATGAGTGTACAATCAAATAAATGTTATCTAAGAATAAGCATTTGTGTAAAATTTTTTGGATAATGAGAACCTGTTTTTGAGCTGTTTTGAGCTGTTTCTGCCTGTTGGTGGAAAAACAAGTATCTGTTTTTGAGCTGACTGCATCAAAGTTTATACTATTCATATTTTTCTGTGTATCTGTGTATCTGTGTTCTGTGTATCTGTGTATCTGTGTAACTGTGTACCTGTGTATATGTGTGTATCACCAGCTCCAAAATCTTCCGTTTTTCACCACCAGAGGGCGAGTGACCCTGAACTGGTCCAGAACCGGCCCTATATTACTACTTACTTTGAGATTTCAAATAAGTTCCAAGTGAACGTTCTTGTGAGATACTTCTATTCTTATTACGGAGTTAATTTCGTAGTAAAAAAAATGTGGTCGTCTCGTGGTTTTACACAACAGCAGGCTTCAGATTATCTTGCGGAGTTGGAAAACTTATCTGAATGCGAATCCGAAAAAGCAAGGTGGTGAAAGTGATGAAGCTATTCCTGTTGATGACAAAAGTAGTGAACAAAGTGAAGAATCTGATGTCAGCGTAAATAATGTCACTTTTGATTCTCGTACATCTAATGAAACTAGTGATTACATTACCAACCAAAACCAAAAAATTACATGCATTTACCTGTGGGGAGTAAGCAACCATCCAAATCTAATGATATATGGGAAGTTGTGGAATCAAGTGGACCTTATATTAGCTGTATAGTTCAAAGAAATGTTCTGCGAAATACTCCTCGACCAACTCCATATGCAAAAAGAAATGTGTTTGCTAACTCTGTGCTAAGTGCATTTCCATTGTTTATAGATAACACAATGCTAAAGCACATTCAGAAATGTACTGAAATGGAAGCTAAACGGCAACTAGGAGATAATACAAACCGGTCATTGTCTCTTCAAGAACTCGACGCTTTTCTTGCAATATTGCTAGCTCGTGGTGCTTACGGCGCGAGAACATTACAGCTTGACAGTTTAAGGTCTGTTACTTGAGGACCGCAATTTTTTCGTGAGACCACCGCAATCGATTTCGTGAAATCATGAAATTTTCAAGATTTGATATTCGATCAATACGAAAAGAACGTCTAGTTAGTGATAAGTTTGCTTTGGCGTCCGAAATATGGGATAAATTTATTAGTAACTGTAAAGCTTGCTATGTTCCAGGAGCAAATATTACAGTAGACGAACAAGGTTTCCTACTAAAGCTAAAGAATGTTTCAATAAGAGCGCAAGATTTGAATTGCGCGCCATGTTTGACAGTCATAATGACACGTGATTATGACGTGACAGATCGAAAGTGGACAGATGGGAGTTAGTAAACGGAGTATTATACGATATAACAACGTGTCCTGATTGTTAAACACTATTATCAAAATGGTGAATGTTTTATTGCCACCATTCGTAAAGTGGGTCCAATATTCTGGCGAAATAATGTTCCTAATTCATCTACTGTGAAAAGAATAATCCAAAAATTCGAAAGTACTGGTTCGGTTAATGATGTGAAACACACGACACGAGCTCGTAGAGGTCGTTCAGAACAAAACATCACGGCAGTTCGAGAGAGTGTGGTCGAAAGTCCAGAGACATCGATTCGTTTTCGTGCACAAGAATTGGACATTACAACAGCCACCCTTCAGTGTATTCTCACTAAAGATTTGCAACTTCACGCCTACAAACCATGCACAGCGAAGAGAGTTCACCAATTGGATCCTTCAGCAACAAGAAGTGAATGTCGATTTTGTGAACAAAATCATTTTCAGTGATGAGGCCCATTTTCACCTCGATGGCTTCGTTAATAGGCAAAACTGCCGCATTTGGGGCTCAGAAAATCCACGAATGATTCATCACAAAGCAATGCATCCAAAACGTGTCACTGTTTGGTGTGCATTCTGGTCTGGAGGAATAATTGGACCGTTTTTCTTTGAAGATGAGACAGGTAATGCTGTAACGGTGAATGTCGAACGTTATCGTGCTATGATAACACAGTATTTTGTGCCTCAATTGGAAGATATTGCTCTTTACCACATGTGGTTTCAGCAGGACGGTGCCACATGTCATACCGCCCGTGAAACATTGACTGTCTTGCACGAGTTTGCTCCTGGTCGTGTCATTTCCCGGTTTGGTGACCAGAATTGGCCGCCACGCTCTTGCGATTTAACACCTTTGGACTTCTGGCTGTGGGGTTATCTGAAGTCACAGGTTTATGCCAACAAGCCCGCGACCACCGAAACATTGAAGGTCGAAATTAAACGCTCTATCAATGAAATACCGCCATATGTATTCAATAATGTTATTGCAAATTTTGCCAAAAGAGTACGCATATGCCAGCAAATCCATGGCGGCCATTTACAAGATATTTTGTTTCATACATGATTCCCAAATGTATACATTATAAATCAATAAATATTTCAATACTTTGCTACAGAAAATCATGTTTTATTGAACCTTAAAATGTTGCGCTCTTATTGAAATACCCTTTAGATGCAGATTTACACAATATATGGCGAATAAGCCTGATAAATTTGGTGTAAAGTTTTGACTAGCTGTTGATACGAATTCTAAATATCTCGTGAATGGTTTTAAAATTAATGGAACTTTTCCTAAATATGGGTAGAAATGTTACTACCGACAAGTTTTTTACCAGGAAAAAGTTAGCAACAATGCTGGCAAAAAAGAACACAACAATAGTAGGAATAATGAACCGATCAAGAAGGGAATTAACAATTTGTGTCAAGAATAAAAGGGCAGAGTTATATTCTACCACAGTAATGAAAAATGATAAAAGCACATTGTCAATTTATCAGGGTAAAGTTAATAAAAATTTCATATTGCTACATCCAACTGTGGCTATAGGTGATGGCAAAAAAAGACAGTGTTGTATTACAATGAAACAAAGCTTGGAGTAGATGTGGTGGACCAAATGGCTAGAAAATATTCTACGAAAGCTGGTTCACGTGTTTTACAATGTTTTAGATCTTGCCACAATCATCGCCTGGATAGTTTATAAGGAAGTCGTAGTAAAATAAAAAGAAGAGACTTTATTTTCACTTTAATTGAGGAACTAAGAAAAGAGTATTTCGATTCAGATCAAGATTTTGGTGCAAGTACCAGCACATCTGATACAACGAAACCTAAAAAACGTCAACAGTGCCAAATTAGAAAATGGGACAAAAATAAAACTGCTGACGTTTGTTTAATGTGTAACAAATATGTTTGTGGAAAATGTGGAAGTGTAACAAAGACCATTATTTGTTTGAACTGTAGAGCGTAATACAGCATGTAAAACTATACCGAATTCTAAATGTATTAGAATCAATTTGATTTTTATTTAATTAAAATGAATATTTACCTAAAATGTATTTTTTTATGTTTCTTTCTCAATTAAGTATAAAATATATAAAGAATACATCTCAAAATTACCTTTCTTGTCCAGAGGTCAAAATGACCGGCCAAGGCAGTTTTAGGTATTTACAATAGCCGGCGGTGCTAGTGTTAAATCAATAATATTAATGTCTAATACTGTTTAACTTAATTCATAAATGCTTAAACATACCTTTATTTTGTTACATAAAGAATTACTTTAAGTTCCTTTTCAGATCGAGCAATACACAATACTTTTTTTTTAATTTCGATGTTTGCTGTCTAATTATAAATCTGATTCAACACTTGTTAAATTAAAAAAAACTCACTAGTACCTTTCAATTCACAAATTAATCCTTTCAGTTGTAAACGTTTAATTACTTCATCCCCAAAATGGGTTTTTGCAGTAAACTAGTATGTACTGCGACACTAATTATTTACAAATAAAAACCAGCACAGATCGTTGTGTTCTCACAAAATACTCTCGCGCAGCCACCCTCTTAGATACAGCTCCTTGCCGAGCATATCATCGTGTACCCTGGCACTCTTTCCCTTATACACCTGTGGTCATCAATTTTGCCCAATGTTATCATATTTTTCCCGCTCAAACCAGAACAGCATATCCCAAAGGAGCTTTGTACTGCGCGTCTTTGTCGAGTGGTACAGCTGAAATAGAACTAACGCAACGAGTACGAGAAAATAGCAGCCATCTTGAATTTCTTTATAAACATTCTCACAATTCTTCGAAAAGACCCTAATTCACATTCAAATTCACTCCATATACGGTCCAGATCTAGATTGAACTTTTTATGAAGGTCTCCAATATGTGCGAGTCTTCCTTCCGCACAATTTAGCAAATTCTAGCACCATTTATGCTTGAACATGCATCAATTTTTCTGTTACGCAATGTTGCGGCATTTATACAAGCAAAAATATACAAACATATTCTTTTTCAACACTTTAATGCAATCTCAATATATCCTGTACACTAATTTACATTATGTACACACCAAAAAAAATTTTTTTGTGCAAATTCACGTTTATTTACCATCCAAAATACGTTTTACGTACAACACAAGATAGATGATTATTGCTCATGACACGAGTATTCGTTAATTTGTCGTTGAAAGCACAACTTAGCGAAGTGAGTTCAAGAAAGTCCATAAATTAGGTGGTAAAATTCAGCGTAAAATCTAGGGCGGTGAAAAATGGACATTAGATTAGAATAAGTTTTATTAATTGTTTGCTTTTCGGTTATGTTGTGATATATTGTTAAATTTCACTAGTAATGTAGTTAGCCCGTGCATGCTGCAATATAATTTTTATAAAATGTAATGTAAATTTTTTCATAGATGGCTGTAAAGATGGGTGTTACCGTTTGGTAACGCTAGCTGGCTATGATATACAAAACATTGTAATCGGTGTTTTTCTTAGACATTGATTTACTTTGGAAGAAGCGGATGGTATTGATGTGTACGAAATATATATAGAGACTCCTGATGCAGACATACTAACAGACGAAGATTCAGGTGAGGAGAATGTTGGAGGATTACTGAATAATCTTAGTGCTTGCCAGCTATTGTCAAAAGCTGAGTTGGTGCTTCGTGGCGGATTTACCATTTAATAAAACGAAAGCGGAAGAAATTGTAGTGCGACCAGCTAGTGGTTCCAAATGATGTCTTTCTGCGTCCAGGACTGGAAAAAATAATGTGAAAAGACTTTGAGGGAAGGATAAGATCATTTTGTGAACCAAATTACAGCAAATATGAAAAAATGAGGTGTTTGGAAATATTTGAAGGATTTTTAGATGACTTGTTAGATAGCTTATTGAAGAGTATGCTCTTTTCTGTAAACAACAAAATCCAAATATATCCAAAGAAGAAAAATAATGTGCAATTGAAATTTTAATCGATGCGGTTATAATGAGTTGCTGTGATGCGATTTCTACTGAGATTGTAACGTGGACATGAACAATTCCATGGTCAGTGAGTCTATGAGAAGGGACAGATTTCGCCAAATCATTCTATATTTGCACTATGCTGATAACTTTCAGCCTAAGTGTGTTGCTGCATGGTTGTACAAGATAGATGCATTTCCTGAAGATATGAAGACATTTCCTTTTACATTCTATTTCGACTATCTTTTTACAAATTTTTTAACCCAAAACAAGAGGGTTACGAGAGAAAACAGAATACCAAAATGTTGTACCGCAGAAGTGTCACGCCCACTCAAGTAAAACGTTATTCTTAGACTAATAGCTGCATGGGTGGAACAGCTGATGGATTAGCATATATTGAGTTAAAGGATTTCAATCTGGTGAAAAAAGTGGTGGTGGGCGATTCATCGATGTTGCTGTAGCAAAGACGTCGTTGTGCTGGAGATGGACTACCAGTACCCGCACCATGTGTATAAAACGTTTACAATATAATATTTTTCAGAGAAACTAGTTACGCATTTATATTACATGTGTCCCATAAACGGCTGGCTTTACCAATATGTAGCACTAGCTTTGCTATGAAAAAATGTTAATATCTTATTAATAAATCATTTTAAATACGTCTACTAAGTATCAGTAACACAGGGTGTCCCGGAAAATCACCGACAAACTTCTATAATGAATTCCCAGGACCAACTTACGACATTTCTCCCTCTTTTATCCCAAAAAACACCCCTAAAAAGTTATACGCTCTCAAATTTCAATTTAAAATACAGAAAAATTAATGTTCATAATTGTTCTGTATTTTAAATTGAAATAATATAACTTTTAGTGCATTGGATAAAATTTAAAGAGGAGAAATGTCCTAATTGGTCCTGGGACATTCAATAGAAGTTTGTAGTATTTTCAGACACTATAACTGATACTTAGTAGATCTATTTAAAATGGTTTATTAATAAGGTTTAAACATTTCTTCATAGCAAAGCTGGTGCTACATATTAGTAAAGCCAGCCGTTTATGGAACACATGCAATATAAATGCATAACTTTTTTTTTTTTATTTCTATCAAATTTGGACTTGTATAAGATAGGTCGACTGTATAAAAATCAAAAAAAAATTTTCATAAAGAGGAGAGGAAATAAAGTGATTTTTTTACATTTTTTCTACATTTTAAATTAAATTAAATTAATAATACTAATACTATCCTACTAATAAAAATGATACTTAACATTATTGTATCAAAATTATTACCTTAATGTGGAGTAGAACTCACCTGCAACAAAAGCACTATATTAAAATTGATAAAAGTTTCTACTTTAAAATGACCTTTTGTATTCTTTTAAACTGCTCTATAATACAAAACAGAGCAAAATAGGGCAAGAAGTAAATGTGCATTTCAATGTTAGCTTAACTTCTTATGCCTGTTAGTTAAGCTTCAATTAGGACTTAATTATCCTTTTTGCTCGATCCTTAAATAATATTGAAATTAGATGTTAAACAGTCCAAGTTTATCTAAAAAAAACTATATGGAGCATCAGGATTTAGTAATAAACTAAAAACTCAATTTTCCACTTCATTGATATAAAAGATTTGAGCGAAAAAACTTTAAAGTAAGAAAGAAACAAGGTTTAGAACTACAAATATTAACACGATTCGATTTACGTATCTAAGTATCTATAACAAGACAAATTATTTGTTCTAAAAACAAAAAGATTCAAATTTATATTAATGTTTATAAACGATGATGACATTTAATCCTCTTTTGAAAAATTGAAATCTTCTAAAATAAAATCAAAGAAGTTTATTTACGTAAAAGTAGTACACGGACCGTATTTTCTACCCCTATGGTTTCTTTTCGGAGGCCTTTTTCAACCCCTAATTATTTTTGTTTCTTACTCGCTTACTTGAGGTGCGTATTTTTTACCCCTAGTTTATGGCCGCCCACGTGTAGGACGCGTTTTTTCAACCCCTAATTATTTTTTGTTGTATTAAAGAGCCTTTTTGACAGCAATTCTTTGGCAGCTGCCGTCAGGAGAAAATACCTCAGCCATAAAAAAGGAGTTTAGATTTATAAACATGCCCCTAGGGAGGATATTAGAGTGTGGTTAGGTCAATACTTCAAACTTCCCTCGAAGATAACCGATTCTACCCGAACATTGACGAGTGCGCCAGCGCACAAGGCCCTAGGCTAGCAACGTTCTCGTTTCTCGTGTGCTTCGCTCTTTAAAGTGTAACTGTCTACGAGTGAGCATTATTATGATGTGTTCTCCTGTTTATGAGCCAACATCAGCGGACATTAGAGATTTTACTGACTTGTTAATAAATTATTACAACATAACCGTTCAAGATAATGATGGAAACGATGACGTGGATGAGCTGAATGTATCTCACATCCAAGGTGATGGTGATGATTCACAGAAGAGGAAGAAGAGCGGCGAGGTAGAGGAGAAGGACGAATCTCAAAACCATGATGATGATAGCGACAAATCACGGTTCAAGAAGAAGAAGACCGATAAAGGTTGTTATTAAATAAAATGAAGTATTGTTGTTTATAATAATAATAATAATATATTTCCAAACGCTAAGTTTTCATTCAATTTTCTCAATAAACTTGTTTTTTCCTAACGGTGCTCCCCGTCTTCATTCATGTTTGCAGCTTTACGAGTTTTCACGTTAGCGTGTTTGTCGCTGACGTGTTCTCGTTTGTGTCTGTGTTTTCGTATTTGCGTGTTTTCGTTTTACGTGATTTCGCATTTGTATGTCTTCGCGTTTACGTGTTTTCGTGTTAGCGTGTTTTCGTGATAGCGTTTTTTTTCGTTTGTGTTAGCGTGTTTTCGTTTGTGTGTTTTCGTGTTTGCGTGTTTTTGCGTTAGCGTGTTTTCGTTTGTGTGTTTTCGTTTTACGTGTATAATCGTTCAAGGTAAAGACGATGAGGTGATTGTTTCTCAAAATCTCGATGATGGTTATGCTCTCTATGAAATTTCAAATAAAATTAGATTACGTCACTCTAATTTCAGATTAGAAATTTTTAGAACGTTTAGTTGACATTGCTATTAATCTCAACTGATAAAAATCCATATAACGTGAAGTACAGTGTGTGTGTGTGTGTGTGTGTGTGCGTGTTCGTGTGTGTGTGTGTGTGTGTGTGTGTGTGTGTGTGTGTGTGTGTGTGTGTGTGCGCGTGTGCGTGTGCGTGTGCGTGTGCGTGTGCGTGTGCGTGTGCGTGAGTGCGTGCGTGCGTGCGTGCGTGCGTGCGTGCGTGCGTGCGTGCGTGCGTGCGTGTGTGTGTGTGTGTGTGTGTGTGTGTAACGTAATTGAATATACAATAGTTAATGTAATCTGAAGATTCAATTATTTAAAGTGATTTTTGCATTAGCAAAATTTTTAAAATACTTGTAGGTGTTTTGAATGTAAATTTTTGTAAGTACAACATAATTGTTAAATACGACTAGCTGTAATCGCGTTTTTTGTGTATTACTTTCTAAATTAGTTAATGATCGTAATGTAATAGCTAGTTTATATCCAGCCATTCATAAAACGTATTTTAGTGTGACTACATGTGAACACGTTGTATAAAAAATATTTTCAGTTCAACATACGGTACAACTGAAGGAAAGCGCTTCTAAAGGTAAGCGTATTATTTTAATATATATATATATATATATATATATATATATATGTCTTTTTACCTGATATTGCTAACAAAATGCCGATGAAGATTTTTAAAGTGTACATTACTCTTATAGGACGACGTCATAAGATCAGCTCTACAAATAGTAAGCACGTACGTATTCGTGGATTTTTAAACTTGTAGTTTTTGTTAATTCACGTATAATAATAAAACCATTAAAACCTTTTGCCTTTTATTTCCATTATATCAGTTTGATATTCTTAAAAACATGTTAATTTCATTTAACTCTATGTTATATATAAGTAATTATTACTTTCCAATCTTTTTTAATGGGTTTTTATAACAGTTAACGAACACGTTTCTATGAAACAATTTTGTGTGTATGTAATTGAACATGCAAATAAATCAGATATAATTTTTCCGAATGTATACGTGGTGTCTGTTTAGAAAGGGAGAATCTGCCTGTACATAAAGCATCACTGCATTAGGGTAGAAATTATTTATTATTTCACGTCATATTTAATTAGACTTTAATGAATTCAGTTGAACTGTAATCTGGTTTCCGCAAACTGTAAGACATAATTTCGGTTGATTGATTGGGATTGACCTGGTTGATTTGATCGAGCATGATTTGTTTGAGATTGATTAATTAATTACTTGATTTGTTTGTGTGTGTGTGTGTGTGAGAAAGAGCCGAAGGGGTGAGAGGGGGGAGGAAGATACAAGATAGAGCAAGAGAGAGGTGTGCATTTAAACTTTTATTATAGAAAATGTTCATTAGTCTATACGCCACTAGATGGCGCTAAAATCAATCTTTACTCAAAGGGGCTAGGGCGCAGACCCTGATACAAGTCCTGTCTTACTAAGGCCTCCTTATTAGAATACAATTTTGTATGGCGGGGCGAAGGCCTACAGTTGTAAGATTAAGTTAGACTCCGCATACAATTACATCAAGGGGGCCACGATAGGGGCTAAGCTCTACACTTATAAGACACTCTAGTCTTATAAGACTAGGGTTCCATACCATCGTCATCCAGGGGGGGGGGGGCGATGGCTCGAGAACAAGTTTCGAAGCCCTACACGTGTCTTACAAGAACCACCTTATTAGAATACAATTTTGTATGACGGGGCGAAGGCCTACAGCTGTAAGATTAAGTTAGAACCCGCATACAATTGCACCGAGGGGGCCACGACCAACTCCAGGTCCAAGACCTAGCCCCAGCTCCAAGACCAACCACTACATCTGCCCCTCACGTGAGCAAGTACAAAGAATTGCTGTCAAAAAGGCTTTTAAATACAACAAAAAATAATTAGGGGTTGAAAAAACGCGTTCTACACGTGGGCGGCCATAAAGTAGGGGTAAAGAATACGCCCCTCAAGTAAGCGAGTAAAAAACAAAAATAATTAGGGGTTGAAAAAGGCCTCCAAAAAGGGGTAGAAAATACGGTCTCCCACGTGGGCGTATAAAAAAGTGAAAAGTGGGTTTCCCCAGAAAATACAAGATGGCGGCCAAGGTGTCCGTGTACTACTTGTAAATTATTCAAGATCACTTGAAAAACTAAAATTACCTACTTATAAGCGATTACTACCAGAGAACAGATTAAAAAATATTTAACAGTGTTGGGGTTAAACAAAATTATTTTTATAAAGTAAAATTTTACTTAACGGAAAAACTGGCAAACATATGATAATGTGTCTGGCGGGATGCTCTCTTAAAATAACCGTTTTCATAAATGATTATTTTTGCAATAATACTGATATTTACTAAATGTGTTTCAGCGTACCGCTGATTTTGAAAATACAATAAATGCTATATATATTTTTAATAAAAATTGAAAGTTTTTATTATCATACTCGTGTTCACCTATTGGATTTTACCTTTGGATCTAAACCCTAGAGCAATTATCTTTCGTTTAACTTTAAAATTTGTTATGTAGCAAATATAATTATATAATTTGAATGTAAACGAGTATTGTCTCATGAAGAAATTGCTTTTTTAGTATATTTTACAAAGCGTAACTTGTGTTACGCCACTGACAATTTTAACATATCATACAATATCATACACTACAGTGAGTATATTTGAAGATTTAAAAAATTTTGTAACGTTAGATTGTGAAATATAAAAATTATAGGCACGTCAATGCGTGCTACCGTATTTGTGATTTGTAATGTGAAACAGTAGCGCATATAATCGAAAATACATAGTACACAGTCTGGTAATTGAATTGCGGGACTGATGCTATATCTCAGCAATCCGAGGCGCCATCTATCGAAATTGTATATCATTTTGAAGCATGGACTCTTTTGAAACTAACCTAAAAGGTTTATTGAAATGGGTTTATGAAATTTCGTTCGTTTGTCCCATTTATTGTGCGTCGGAATACAATCATGGAACAACGCGCTGTTATTAAATTTCACGCAAAACATGGCACAAGAGCCACAGAAACATTCAAAACGATACAAAAAGATTATGGGAGTGAATGTTTATCACAGGAAAAGACATTTGAGTGGCACAAACGATTCTTGGGAGACATACAATCGCTAGAGAATGGCGAACGAGTGGGAAGGCCAACATAATTCGAACAGCAAAGCGCCGAACGGAAGTCGAAATGGTCACCGTAAGCCAAAAAAAATACGAAAAGTTTCATCAAAAATCAAGACAATGTTCATAGTTTTCTTCGATAGTAAGGGCATCATACACCACAAGTTCGTACCAGTTGGTCAAACAGTTACTGCTGCTTTCTATTTGTGAGTTTTACAAAGTTTGTTGGGCAGAATTCATCGAATTTGACCAGAATATCGCGATCCTGACGACTGGTCTCTGTTACACGATAATGCACCGAGTCACACATCGTTGGGCGTTTTTCGCACAAAACCAAGTCTTTGTATTAAATCATTCACCGTATTAACCTGCAAAAGTCACCAGATGACTTCGTATTATTCCGAAAAATAAGAATGAAGCTTTTATGACATTGAGACCGTCGAAAGGACCTCGAGGCGCACCGTGGTAGAAATACCGAAAAATCAACTCGAGAAGACATTTGAATCACTATTGAGTCTCTGAATCAAGAGTAACCTTGTGTAAAGAATAAGAGGGATTTGGGAAAAAATTGTGTCGTTTCATTTTTATAGCTTCAGTCCCGGACTTTATTTGCCGCACTGTGCGTAATCGAAATTGTTTAGTTGATTAAATAGCGTTGAAATTTCTTACATATTTGGAGAGCCCCTTTGTGAAAGTAAGGTTAAAGGTTCAGTTATTGTTTCAATATAACGTAAAGTAAATTTTCTAGTTTCAATATCAGGCATTATTTTTTGCTTTTAGCGTTTGAGTTGTTATACAGGGTGTTTCCAAATTGGATGCCACCTTCAAGGAGGTGTTAGTATGGCTCATTTGTGATCCATATTTACCTGTATCTAAAAATTAACGGTTTTCGAGATACTTGAGATTTAGGAACAGTAATTTTAGTCCAGTTTTCAATAGTAGAATATGTATTTCACTTTCAAAATGCAAAAATATAAAAAGAAAATTGTAGATAATGTGAAAGAAACCAAAATGGAATTCAAATTTTCTATTGCTTTTAGCTTCTAAACTATTCCCTGCATTCAAAACTAGCTCAATCGATCACAAATGAGCCATACTAAGACCTCCTTGAAGGTTGGCATCTAATTTCGAATCACCCTGTATAGTGTATTTTTATGTTACATTTATATATAAATATATAACGTTTCCATAATAATTACAGTTATCGTCCTCCGCAAGCGGTAATATCTGTAACAATTGCTTGAGATATTAGAACATATGAAATATGAAAAAGAGAAAATCGCAAACATAAGCCTGCTATCAATATACCAGTTTGAAAAACGTATAAAGCCAACTATGGAATCTAATTTTAGTAAGAAAAACTAAATCCTTAGTAAACTAAATATTGTTAAACTGCTTTGAAGATGAAAAATCAGGACACCCTCTAACGGTCGAAGGCTAATATGTCATAATTATAGAGCAAACTTAACAAAATTTAATACCATTTAAAATCAGTAAAATCTAACCACGAAGTAGTTGTTTGTTAATAATTGCAATTGTTAGTGTATTATAGTGCTGTAGTAATCTAACGTATAATTACAATTAGTAATGCATTTACTTCAAGGTCTAGGAAAAAGCAGCAAAAACCTAGACATACAAAAGCTGTAATAAACATTCATTTAATTTTGATTGAATTTTACATTTTTTTAATAACCTTAATGTTATACAATTAAATATACATTGAAGTACTTTTGGTTGCCTATTCTTTTATACAAAAGAGTTTTTATTTTTTTTTTTTAACTTCTAATCTCTTACATTTTAACACACATTTGGCGAGTTTATAGATAACACTCTCTCTTTTTACATAAAGTTTTTTGATTGAGTTAACTGATGTTTGGTTGCTGAAGCATCCCTAAATAAGTTTCTGAATCTTCGCTAGAAGGATATTTCGAAAGGAATTGTTTCACAAAGAAAATAAAATTTCTACTCGAGAGTGCTGAGTATTCATTGTTTTCCTCGCATATTGCGGTTTTAAAGTGAAGCATTCATACAATTGATCAAGAACAGCTCGCCTCCCATCTTAGAGGTATGCAAATCTATTATTCTGTGACCTTTTCTAATGATTCAATACAATTTTCAGCTTGAACTTTCCTTTGACCTCGCAGCTGTTTTTGACCTGGTTATTATCGCTACTGTTCCATATTTTTATATACAACTAAATGAAGTTTAAGAGTATACCATCTCTACTTGTTGCAACTTACCTAGAAATTCCATCTTTATACTCCTTTGGTTCATCTCGTAGAAAAACCGCTGCAAATTGTATCAATAGTTCCACATCATAAAATCAGTTTTTTGTAAATAACTCCAAAACAATTAACACTTTTTGTGAGAAATCTTATTTCCTATCTTGTAAACCGTTTATTGTACAGAAAAATTATAGGAACAAAAAATACTCACAATTATGTTACTAACGACATATCAAAAGGAATAAAATCTAAAAAAATAAAAATTTGCGAAAAATCACTCGATTTGGGTAGTTGACATATATATATGTGTGCCAAATTTCAAGTTGTTATGTTAAGTCCTTTGAAAGTTATGTAGCACACAGACACACAGATAGACACAGACAAGATTTGTTTTTGCTCAAATTTTGTTTTTGTAAGTTTTCGAACATTTTAAAGCGATTAAATATTTTTGAAAATTTTTTTAGCGATACAGTACTTCCCATCCTTTGGATGTGGAAGTAAAATAACTTAAGTAGAATATCACCCATCATCGCAGAAATCAACGAAAAGGTCAGCCGTTTTTAATCAGAACTTTCACACCTATAACCTCAGTTCCTTTCTACTCCTTTCCTTAATACCAAAATATGAAAACTTGCTACAACTCCTTGCTTTCACTAAAACACCATTTACCTCTAACCTTATCCGAAATCATTTTTCTTCTCCCCTTCTCTTTGTTGTGCAATCTATAATTATAATTGCTAAAATAGTGTATTGCTTTATCACTAAATTACTTACTTTTTCATTAGATCTTTAATTTAATTTTTGTGTAAATCGTTCTTTTGACGACGACCGCTTTGTAAGCAGCTGTCGGCCATATTTTTATCTTTTAATGTTTGTGGCGTATTAACTATCAAAAAAAACCTGCGCACAGTAGCTTAGGTTTAGATATCTTCCATATGTCTAAATTTTAATTTGATATTGGTAATTGATTAAATTTTTTTTCTTAACAGTCTCTTTTAAATTTCTTAAATTTTTGTTAGGACATAACAGGGATTCTGAATAATCATCTACCATATTAACCTTTTACGATAAAAAAAAAACAGCTACTTTACCTTAGGAAGGCCTTTCGAAATTAATCAGGTTCCTAAAACAATTATATTTTACTATAAAATTACCGCTTAGTACTTTTAATTTTGTTTAGTAACCTGTGTTATTTTCTTTTTATTTTATTTTCTTTAAATTTTTTAATTAACGAACGTATCTACGTTATACACTTATAAACTTACTTTTTGTTTAATTGCGTGTAATTGCCTTTTGATAGAATTTATTTATTTTGAAACACGCTTTATATTTATATGTATTCTTTTTATGCGATTTAATAATTGTAGGTTTTGTTTTATCCCACAACACTCTTTTATTTCACCTATTAGATTGTCTTTTCTCTTTTCCTACGGTTACCTACTCGCATCTGTATGACATCTTTATTCAGGAGCTGGGATAACGGTAAGTTCTTCTTTTATGGAGCGGCTTCTGGCGCCCTTTTTAACTCTACCGGAACTTCCATGACCCCGCCCGAACCGTCTGACCCTAGCGATTCCTTGCATCCGCAGGTGAGTAGCGACCCATCTCCTTTTTCTCTTTTTTCCTCCGCTTCCCCTTTTTGCACGCAACAAAGCTAATATTTGGGATCCTGAAAATTTTTTAAACCTGACTATTTAACAAGATCACTACAAGTTGATGCATATTCACTTAAAGATATTAATGTTATTACACCTGCAAAAAACCTAGAGATAACAAAAGCTAAAATTAAAATTAAAACGTACCATTGTACCTTTTTTTAATTATAAGAATTAAACGAAGATTTACTTCTTGTCTATTGAAGTTATTAGGATGCTTATACATCTCAATAGCTTCACGTTGTAAACGAACATAGTGATGAGCTGTTGATCTCGGAAATCTTTCCACGTTATCAAATTGTATGTCATGATTGAAATTATTTAAAACATGTTCAGCTACCGCAGATTTCTCTAGCTGACCCAATCTACAAAATTTCACATGTTCTTTGCCTATTGTATCAAAGCTCGGTTTTGTGCTTCCGGTATATACTTTTCCATAAGAACAAGACGACTTATCCTTACACTCCGGAAGCTGACAAGAGTTTGAAATATTTTTAGCTGACTAACCGTTCTTTAATTTTTCTTGCAGGTTTAAAAGCTGGCCGAGCGCCATAATTAATTAGGATTTTTCCAGTTATATCTGTAATATCAGTTGTGAAAGGAAGAAAATCAGTATCAACATTAGGCAATAGTTTTTTTTATGGTTATGTCTAACAGGTGTAATAAGAGTATTAATATCTTTAAGTGAATATCCATTAACTTAGCGATTTTGTTAAATATTTATATTGATCTTTCAAAAATTCAGGATCACAAATTCGTTTTGGTGCATCCACTAAGGATTTAATTACACCATTTTTTTGTCATGAAACCTTAGAAGATAGTGAATTATAAGTTTTAGATATTAATATGTCAAGAAATGGTAAACTTTCATTAGTTTCCTTGTGCATGGTAAACTGGATGTTTGGATGAATACCATTCATAAAGATTAAAAGTTTACGTTTATCAAACTGTTATATTAATAGCAGGCTTATGTAATATGTTTATGTTTTTATCTTTTTCATGTTTCATAAATTTGTTCTAACATATTAAAGCAATTCTTACAGATATTACTAGCTGTAATTGTTATAGATTTACATAAAATATGAATAGATGTTTGTGAATGCTTTTATCAATTTCAAATTAAACTTAAACTTACATCATAATTTGATTAAATTTTGTTAAACTTGTTTTGAGTATGACGTTTTTCACTGTTAGCCTTCGACCGTTCTGATTTGCCATCTACGATACAGCCTGATAATATTTCATTTCTTAAGGATTTAGTTATTACTTATTAAAATTAGATTCCATAGTTGGCTTTACACGTTTATCAAACTGTTAGTTTAATAGCACGCTTACGTTGGCATTTTCATTTTTTTATATTTCATAAATTTGCTATAATTTGAAGCAATTCTTACAGATATCACCACTTACTAGGGACGATAACTGTAATTGCAAAAAGCCAAATATTTTAATTTGAGCAATAATGGTGAAAGTTTACAATTATATTATTTGAGTTATTTGAGAATATAGTGATGTGAAAATAAGATGGACTGAGAAAAAGCGGTATGTTAACTAAAAAAAATAATTTTCACAGATAGGAAAGTACTCTTATCAGGTGCAAATTGAGCAGGATTCAAAGCTTAAGGCATTTAGAGAATTTTTTCAGTAGTATTTCGCAATTTAAGTTGAACATGAATTAAAATTTTTAATTACCAAATTTAATGTCATTTGAGAATACTACTGCATCTACAAGGAGGTTTGATTTTTCAAACATATATAACATGTAACTTTCATCATTATTACACATATTTGAGTGTGACCGAAACTATTGAAAACCCAAAAAAGCTAAGTATTTTAAATACGAGACAAATAAATTAAAACAATAATTTGACATAGAAATTGTTTTGTAAATTATCAAAGCATTTTCAATATAAAAATTGTCATTGACAGGCCTGAAGAGCAATACAGCGACATTTAGTTATATGTATATTATAGTACGTACGGTTCGCATTACTATTGAAAAAGAGAAAGAGAAATTACGTTGAAGTATGCTGAAGTTGAGGCTTTGAAAATTCTTGAGTGAACAGTTACGATTAAATAAGACCACATTTAGGTTTACTAGAGAGTATTGGCAATTTAGTTTTGTAGAAAAACTGCTGTTCTGAGGATACTTTAATGAGTAAATAACAGGTTAATGGCTGCAAATCAAGCCAACCAAAGTGAACTTTCGTGACACCGTTTAAGTAAAACAGGGCATCATTTAATTCCACGAAATTCTGAGACGGGTGTACATTGAAGGATTATGTTCCACGCATTTTTTGGAATACGTTCTGTGCCACGTGCTGGATAAACGCTACTCCCAACCGTCAGAAGCTGATTATTTGGTAAAAATAATTGCATCAGGTGATTTAATATCGAAATGTGTGCCATTCCCACTTATTTTGATAATTAGTATTCTATATTGAAAGCATTCAACTATTATATTTTTTAACTAGATTAGAAGATATAGGGTATGGTAATTATTGTTTTTCCAATACTCGTATTAAATTTTTTTGTTGTTTCTAATGTCGTTAACCTCCAATAGTTTTAGCATTAAAAGAGATGGTTTGTCTATGTCAAATTATGAATTATTAGTATAAAGTCAGTTGGCCATAGAGGTAAAAACGCGTGTAGTTTAGTTCCTGGTCAACATAACGTATATTTGGCTTTAAAATGATTAAACATTTATAAAGCTTGAAATAAGTAAATAAGTAGAATAAGTAGCTTCCTCTCTAAATTCATTTAATTTTTAACTGAAAGTGAATGCTTACTCATAACTAGTATTCCACCACGTTTTATATAAATGATTTGGTGAGTACGTTATCGTTGATTAACTTAATTAATGCATTTATTCCTTTGCGTATAATTTTCTAGTAAAGAAAGATTTTATGCAAGTTGAAATACAGCTTATGTCATAAACAGTATTGGGTGATTAGACATTTGGATAAGAGTGTCAGTCTCTGCATTTGTTATATATACTCCATTCAAGATTAAACTCTTTCAAAATTTAATCGATATTTATTATATTATGTTTTCAGAATTCATATAACGATTATTTCTTCATTATTTTGGATTCAAATAAATTTAATGAATTTATTTTAGTACTTCTTGAAATTTAAAGCAAATATTATGAATTTTGCATTTAAACCTGAGCTAACAATTTACGTGGTTGGCAATTTTTTTCTTTTAAGAATCATTCGGGATTTTCAACATTTATCCTAGAACCTTTTACCGAAAAATTCCAATCGTAGCGGCGCCCATTAACCCATATTGTCGATTTTCAGGTTTATTTCAGAGTGTATAAAATTTTGAAGGAAATTTTACATATTTGACATCTTATTGAAACCCACGTTCTTCTTCGATGAGGTTAGTCGAAACCAAATGATTTTAATAAGTCTGCGCCACGCCTAATGTGAATTGAGCGTTTAAAATTAAATGGCACTTTCATGATTAAATTGGTAGAGTGAGCGCCTTTTAGAACACTAATTCTTGGTACAATAGTCAAGAGGGTATTATTAAAAACTTACTGTATAGATCTTTTCATTAGACCTTAAAGGTGTTATACTCCTATCAATTAGTTGTAGTGTGTTACCTGTATAAAATGATTTAATTTTGATGTCTGTATTATCAAATGTCTCAGAATTAGAGCCACTTTTAATTAAATACCATATCCACATAATTTTGTTGTATCGGTCTCATCCGGCACGTCCGTGCAGTTGTCTGGCTGTGTCCAAAATCACAGATACCTGAAACTTTTTGAAATTTATTTTTGCTAATTGATAGCATAGCAATAGTGTCTGAGGTTACAGGATAAACGGCGCAACCTTTTGCAAATCTGTTTTTCGCAAATCATATCACATCCAATAAAGATGTGCACTTCCTTTTTTGACTTCAATATGATGACCGTAATTAAGTCAAAGGTCAAGGTCAACAAAATTTTCCACTTATAACATATGGCAATTCGAGTGTCATTTGGCAGTATTTTGTAGGGAGATTTCAAATATATAATTCATTGACATCATAGACATTTCTCACGAATATAGGTTAAAGGCCAATGTTCATTTCTGAGATTGCATAACAAACGACTCAACTTTCTTGAAATCTGTTCTCAATAAATGATTGCCTTGTAAGGATTTATACTGGAGATTTCAAATAGTTATTTCATGGGTTTCTACACATGACTCATTTGTCATACATTGAGGTTAAAGGTCAATGTTTATGTTCGCGATTACAGCATGAATGATTGTGATTGAGTGCAATTGAAACCACTTTTCGAGGAAAAAATTATTTGATTACCCTCTGTCCATGACCAATCTTCACAAAATTCAGTTTGTAGGGAACTAATTTTTTTCTGGGACAGTTTATTACGCTCACAATTGGCCTTAAAAGTATACGTAGTGGTGATTTATTACACTATAAATATAGAATTAAAATTAAATTTATTTATACTATCAGAAATGAGATAGAACAGAAACATAACTTCAACTTTCAACTAATGTATTTTCAAACAACTAAAACTGAACTATAATTTCTAGATCATAGTTTCTGATTCACCGCGGCTTCTGATACGCTAGGCTTTGGGGGCAGGTCAGAACCGATGGCTGCAAAAATACGTTGAGTCACGGTGTCGAAGTTTTAAGACACTGGGTTGATTTAACTCGAGAGCGCGGAACGCATTATATTAGTATTATTTTATTTTTTTTCTTGTATACAAAAACAGGTACGAAAAGGTAAATATTACCAGAACTGCGTCAAAAGTGTTATTTATAAAATAACAATCCATTATGGTATTTGCCACGTATATCATGTTTACTTCTATGTTTACAAGGTTAAAACTATTTTGAATCTCTAGACTATTTTTACGAAAAATCATAATTATAATATTTACTGGATAATCTAGATCTAGGAATGCGATTTAAACTTATTGGCAATTTGCAATTATCTTATTTGCGTTAACCTGAAGTATTCGAATATGAAATTGTTTGCAATATGCGTTTGTGGTTGTTAAAGGGCATTATATTCAATGGGAACCTTTAGTGTGAAAGCAAGTGCAGTTTCGCTTTATTCTAAAATACCTATAACGCTTTCAAGAGTAGGCATAGCGATTTTTTTGATGTGATTAGCGCATAATTTATCGAAACGCTATTTTTTGTTACGGGAAATGTTTTACTTTTATAATGTAAATTACTTTCATTCATAGGAGGTGTATTTTTAAAGTAAGTACCGGGTTGAAATAAAGAGAAAACAAGTAGACTCTTCTTGATAAACTTATTTTTACATAAAAGCCTGTATTTTAATCTACTTTTCTAAATAATGCCCACCAATATTAAGGTTTGATCGTATCGTACAACCAACTTTTGAATACCATCCCCGTAGAAATCTGCCACCTGGTGAGACAACCACTGCAACACGGTTGCTTTGACATCTTCTTCGTTGTCGTGGCTCTGTCCACCCAGATGAATTTTCAAACTCTTTAGATAACGGCAAAACCTTAAAGCGTCTGTTCTCTCTCACTTTTTCATCAACTTTCTGCACCATGTCGTCAGTAATGATTGAAGGTCCCGCACTTCGTTCCTCATCATCCACATTCGTACAGCCATCTTTAATCGTTTCTGTACCATTCCATCATTCATAATGTTTTTTTCATACACTTCACCGATCTGATGATGGATTTCAGACATGAAGTCTTTAGCACTAAGAAAACAAATCACAGCGCGTATTTCACAGTCGGCGGAATTCTCAATCGGAGGATACATTTCAAATACTCACTACAAACGTAAATACGGCTGAATTTCAGTACGGTACTTTAAAAATGCGCTCGTAGACAATTAATAACAACTAATTTGACCCTGTTAAAGAATAACCCCTCATTACGCATTTCATATAAACACAAAGTATAAATCTCTTTGGTAATCTTATGAAGTATTACAATTTTATTTTTATTTTTTAAGTTTTGCTTCCCTTTTATAAGGCATGTAAATGCTTTAAATTACATTTTGTATGTATTATATTTATTAGGGAACAAACAAAGGGTAGGCCCCTACAGAAAAAGAAAACCGCTGAAATTACGAAAAAGCTTTTATTTGGATAAATTTCCGCGTCGTTGTAAAAGCGTGGTGTGACGTCAAGATGTAAAAATGCATAAAATGACGCATGATAATGCATTGTCATCTTCCCGAACATAAATGGGAATACCTTCGCATTATTACCGCTTAATGTTAGTTTGCCTGCGTTTGTAGTTTTACCATTATTGGTATGTGGAAGACATGAAAATTACCTTCACTTCTGATCTACAGTTTGTTTATTTGTACGTTATTAACAAATTAAAACTATCGTACCTTACCTTACGTTTATCTTATGGAACTTACGTTACCTTCATTTATGGTCTACAGCTGGTTTATTTGTACGTTATTGACAAACGGAAATTACCTTTATCGTATGTTTATCTTATGAATTGGAAATGAAAATTCTCCGACTGCATTGCAATTTAAGACAAAGTTATATTTATTTTGTACAAGTAAATACTTACCCTTTTAGTGCAGTTTAAGTAAATAAGAAATCAATTAGTGTTATTTTGATCCAGTTAAAAAGGAACAGCTGAGTTCTGGTCTTAAGCTAAATACATTTGAGTTCATAACCTATCGCAACTGTAATTTGTTGACATATGTCAATACACGTTTCATTATTGAATACAGTTTTGATCATATTGCATTTTGAATTTTAAGTAAATATAGATTATAATATTCAGTGTTTAAATAAATCTCTGCTTCCCTCACACCTGAAAATCAATGAGTTCTCAATTACAGTAAGTTTGTACCTCACTGAGCTAGACCGTGGTGCAATTTACCTATGTAATATAACAATAACCACCTACCACCACATTTTTTATTTGTTATAAATTGGTAAGTAGAAGTTAAAATTACGGTATTAAACATTTTTGGTAGTTGCCAACACCATTGAGTTTGGCGAGTGAACATTTTAATTTTATCATTAGAGGCTATATTTTCGTTTCTTTTGTGACTTCAAAGTAAGGGACGATTTGATTAAAACCCCACGCGCTCCTTAGAGTTTTGTTTAGTTACCTCGGCGGGTTTTGAAAACGCTATGGGATCGTTTTCTTCTAGTTGATGGGGCTATTAAGTCACGCCAGGGAAACGAACCGCATTGGAATTTTCCTGGAAGGAAAGGTTTAATTAAAACGTACCCAATTATTCATTCATTTACTTTACTTTTTTAAAGTGACCGTTATGATTTAAAAACCTAAAGTGACAATTGATATTGGAATATTTAAAGGACCAGAGGGTTAGGTACATGCAATTTTAGTAATTTCCTGTTACCACTCTACGTTTCTAAATTTGACCACTTTTTGCCTTAGAAATCTGGTTGAGCAGTTAATATTTAGGGATCAAAGGCCCGCATTAATTACATATACAGCCACCTTGTGTACATAACCGGAGACAAAACAAGCAAAAACTTACTATATTCGACTGCTTATAAATAATCATAAAATAGTCAAATTGCGTATTATATTTGAAAATTGCCAGTTTCAATCTTCCAATTAAAACTCAATTCGATTTCAAAGTTTAGTAAAACTACTGCTATTAAACAGAACCTCTTCGTAATTAAAGTAAACTTATCCTTTGCGTTTTTTAAATGGTGTACCTTTCTATTTATATTTTATCTAAATTTATACGTTTCGACAACAATTACAGTTATCGTCCTCTGTAACTGGTAGTATCTATAAGAAATACTTGAGATGAGACCGTTTACTGAGGACGATAACTGTAATTGTATTTGAAACGATAAATTTATATAATATATAAATAGATAAATACACCATTTAAAAACCTAAAAGATAAGTATTTTAATTATGTATAACAGTGGTGAAAGTTTACATTTTCAGAATCATTTCTACTCATGCAGAACTCATAGTAAAAATTCACTTTTCAAGAGAAACTATATCCCTATTCTGATAACAGTAGTATAGCTATGCCGATCCTGACTCACTTTTGTCACTAGATTTGTCACTAGATTTGTCACCAGATCTAGGAAAAAGTCACCAGAAAAGTTACTAGATTTCAAGGTCGGTAACATTGCCTATTTCAAGGGGTAGCTGAAGACCACAGGTGTGTAACTCTCTTCATTATGTGGTTGGTAAGCCTCTTCGAGGTCCCCCGCTTCAAGGTCATTATAGTCCTGAAGGTCATTGCCCTCGGTCTCAGGCAAGTCTATGCATGTTTCTAGGCCACGCCCTATTCTGAGAAACAAAGGGGGCCCATTGTTTAAAGTCTATGCTTTCAAGGTCACATGAGAGAACAAAGACGATCTATTGTTTTGGCTGAGTCATTCTGAAATTCTAGGAAATCAATAACAAAGACGATGCATTGTTCAAAGTCTATGCTTTCAAGACCTTGAAAGCATAGACTTTGAACAATGGATCGCCTTTGTTCTTGATTTCTGAGACCTGAAATGGTGGGGGTAGCTGGATAACAATCTATTTTTTTATAACTCAACCAAAACAATGAATCGCCTTTGTTCTTTTCTCAGAGGTGTGAACTATTGTATCTCCTTTAACACAATGAAAACCCATTCTAACGCCTAACACACAATAAAAACTATTCATATAAAAACAGTCAGGTCTCCTTATCCTGCAACATTAAAACTATAAATCGATTTTCTTAACCTTTTGTATAAAAATTATATCAAATTAACTCCATTTCTATACTGCAAGCTGTCACTGTTTACTCTTTTAAGTCCAAGGGTAGCCAATTTAGGAATAGGGCTGACATTTAATTTTTAGGTTCTTGCAAAAAAATCAATTTAAATCTCCCTTATACAAAGGAAAGTCATTGTATTTTCATTATAACGCTTTACTAATAAATTTTAGTTCACATATGCATAAACGGCATTTAATGATTAAAACAATAACGATCTGCATTAAAACCAGTAAATTGTTTTATTTAGGGATCATTTTACTGCCATTGATCTTTTCAATAAATCTTCTTTATACGTTGTATATAGGCCAATTTTACCTCTTTAAAGCCCAACGTACGGCAGGGTTCCATTTCCTTATGGGAGATTTCGGTAAAGGTGGATATCGAACCGCGCCTAGATATGCAGAGCCAATAAGGAACCATTATGGGAGAAGAGAATACCGAAAACCGTCTCTTTAACTTTTAAAGTCTTTATTTTTAATGATACAGTTATTTAAACCTAATACAATTGTGAGATACTTATAACAACACATAGCAGCGTCTTTTCTTCTTCTTTAAAATAGGTATTTAAACTCATCCTTCCCAAAATTTCATGTTTTACTACACTATTTTACATATTGCTAATACGCAGCTTCATCATTTTTGTTTTCACTATATAACACTCCAAATCGAGTTTAATTTCTTTTACTTGTTTTATTAATGTCTCCAACCTCTTCTTTCGCTCCTCCACACTTACTGCTTTTTCTGTACTTTCTACCTTACGTACTACTACTTTCGTCATTGCTGCTAATCAAGAGTCTACTGTGCACACATACAATGGGGACTTTTAAACCCTAACAATCATGGTTGCCAACACTACTTTCTATTCTAGCTTTTTCAAAAATAGTCATTCTTCTTCTCAAAAGCGGTGCAGAATTCATCATTTTTCTCGGGGTCAGCATTGCACTCCTAGATGATAAGCCTATTGGAAAAGCTACCCTTTACCCCTAAAAGTGATTAGCTTTTTCTATAATATAAAACTACTTTCAGATTGTACTTGGACCTTCTAACCCCTCATGACCAGATGTTTAAGTTTTGACCTAGTTCAGTTTAGCCTGTGTTGAGTGGCGGCTCCCCTGTTTTGGGAAACGGTTATCTGTATTTGGGGAAACATCCTGGCGGACCATAATATGAGCCCACGCTTTTTATTAAAATTTAGTCAATAACCTTGTAGCATAGACCCCCTTCTTGTTTCCATGACTCGTTTAGAATTGGTCCTGCAGGTTTCGGCTACATTTCGATCGGATGATGTCGGGTAAGATCGGCCTGTAGGACATATGGTCTTGAAAATTTCTTGGAGACCTTGAGAATTTCCAACAACCAGATACTGTAAGCATAACGTTTAGCCAATACAGGAACCTTGATAAACATTCAGCATAGACAACAACCCTCTTGTTTCCACGAACTGATTCTATTGTTAGAATTCAGTAATAGGAACTCTTATTTGCTGTTTCCCAGAATTTTACCTACAAGGAATGTTAAAAGTTGACTTGTTGACCTAGATGGATAGGCTGGGTTATAACCTTAGAAATAGTTTGCATCAGAGGGCTTTTACATAAAATAATACACTTAAAATAATAGCATTTTATTGTAAATATTACAAACTTTTCCCCTTTACTTGTAAGCACACATTTTATGAACCTTTTACTGAAATTGTCTTACATAGTTATTATATAAAAAGTGTACATTCGTTAAAGCACAATTACAGGTGGCTTGTGTATGAAAGAAACAAGTTGTTTTCATTTTGGGTAAAGATGGTTGCTCCTCAATTTCTATAACTGACTGTCTCAACAGTTTTCGAATGTAATCGGCTTTTTCTCGATTTTACCGATATTAGTTCACGAAGTATATGTGGAAAGAGATGTGTAGAGGTATATCCAGATCCCCATTTCGTGCAGTGATGATTATTGATTAACCAGATGGCTTGTCGTTGAAATTCTACATCTAAGAGGTGCCAAGGAAATGGTGGTTTGAACACAAAATGGGCAGCTTGATTTCCATTGTATATTGCTAGCTCTTTGGGTGTAAATACATGTTTTGCCGTTTTGAATCCCTGTACATCAACTATTACAATCATCGTCTCTGTAGCGTGACCCCCGTAACTACTTATGAGTACTCGAAAAACATATGGACAATTTCAGAATTTTAAATGCACAAGAGCGCATGTGTAGTTAAACCGCACAATTCGAGGCATTACCCTTTTATGCAAGTGTCATACATCTATAACTTTAACTAATATCTAATTGCTCTTCACGGCACTTTAGGTTTACCGTAAAATTATTCATCCCTATATAGATGCACCAGTTGCATTCGGGGTTAAAATATGGACAGGATCGAACAGGATTGGGACCATGAAAATTATTACTCTGAATAGTAATATGGCGTGACCTTGACAAATGGTGGCTGGTGATATCTACGTGTCTTAAAAAAAAACACCATATTAACAACAGTATTTGTTTTTTAATCATCATATTGTTATTACAGCGGTATTAAGTATCCGGCAGTAAACATCGTTCCAGGAGTGATTTAATTGCTGCTTGCATGACTTCACTACAACTAAACACTAATTTCGAAATGAGTATGTTTGCATATGGTTGGATGCACTAAATGTTATGTTTATCGTTTTTCCGACTGCACCCAGACTACTCATGAATACATCCTTTGTGTTTAGCATCGTTTTAAATTCCTCAATTCGATTTTCTTCTTCTTTGAAATACTCGTAAAAGCGTTGAGGTAAAACACATTTAAACTCCTCTGTTTCTAACACTATACGTTCACCATACTTCGTATTGATTATTGTGACATTAATAACTTTATATTTTCTCGATATCTCTAGGTCACATGCATTTTATAGAGTTTGCAATAGGTGCTTTGGTTTAACCCTGCTAATTCCATGTTTAACAACTTACTAACCGACTGATCTCACTGTGACTTATATATCCTTGAAGCATCGGCTTGAACAATGGATCTCCCTTGTTCTTGGTTTCCTAGAATTGAGGTGGGGGGTAGCTGGATAATAATCTATCTTTAAAAATTATGACGGAACAATGGATCGCCTTTGTTCTTTTCTCAGAGGCGTGACCTTGAAATTTGCAAGGATAGACTTTGAAGCGTTGGCTAGAATAATGGATCACCTTTGTTCTTGATTTCTTAGAATAGAAGTGTAGTTAGATAACAATCTATTTTTGTAACTCGACTAGAACAATGAATCGCTTTTGTTCTCTCGTGTGACTTTGAAAATTGTAGTCATAGACTTTGAAGCGCCGTCTTGAACAATGGACCACCCTTTGTTCTTGATTTCCTAGAATTGAGGTGGGGGTGGTAGCTATTTTTAGGAATCATGACAGAACAATGAATCGCTTTTGTTCTTTTATAAGAGATATGACCTTGCAATGGGGGGGAAACGGATACCTGTGTTAAGAAACAGCCATCTGTTTTAGAAAACGGACCCCCTGTTTTAGGAAACGGCTACCTGTTTAGGGGAACGGCCACCTGTTTAGAGTACTTCAGGGCACTGGGGGGGGGGGCGTTACCATAGTAAACATCACCTTGAAGCATGCATAGACCTCAGGGTTTGCGTAGGTTTGTAATAAGTCTCGAACAATGTCTCAAAGTAGATCCTGATATGAAGGCTTTAAGGAAAGCTGAATGTATGACTAGTAAACATTATAATGAAGCGACGACCTATAAAGAAAGATGATGATGTCTTGTGGACCACATTAAACGAGAATCAGTTGAAGGAAATTGAATGTGAAAAACAAATAATAAATAGATATGATCCAGCAAAGGTATTACAAATGTTAAGTACATCAAATTTGCCATAATATGTATATTTACTTAAATCAATATTTTATCTGTATATATAGATGAATATTGTGGTTTTATAAAAATATTTTACTTGTTAGATGACCTAATCAGTCTGAACAATGCATCGTCGGTGTTCTCAGAATTTCAGAAGCTACGACTCAGCCAAAACAATGAATCGCCTTTGTTATCAGAGGTGTGGCCTTATAAGCATAGACTTTGAAGCGTTTCTTGATTTCCCAGAATTGAGATGTATTTAGATAACAATCTATTTTTTAGAATAACGGAATAATGGATCGTCTTTGTTCGCTCATGTGACCTTGAAAATTATAAACATAGACTTTGAAGCGTTGGCTAAAATAATGGATCGCCTTTGTTCTTGATTTCTTAGAATCGAAGGGTATTTAGATAACAATCTATTTTTATAACTCAACCAGAACAATCAATCACTTGCATAGACTTTGAAGAATGGACCCCCTTTGTTCTTGATTTCCTAGAATTGAGGTGGGGTGGTAGCTGGATAACAATCTATTTTTAGGAATCAGAACGCTTTTGTTCTATTATAAGAGATTTGACCTTGAAATGGTTACCTGTGTTGAGAAACAGCCATCTGTTTTGGAAAACGGACCCCTTTTTGGGGAACCACTTGAGGGCACTGGGAGGCGCGACATTGCTTACCTTGAGCATGCACCTCAGGGCTTGCGTAGGTTTGTAATAAGTCTCGAACAATGTCTCAAAGTAGATCTGATATGAAGAATTTTAAGGGAAGCTGAATGTATGGCTAGTATACAATATAATGAACCTATTAGGAAAGATGATGTGGTCCGCATTAAACGAGAATCAGTTGAAGGAAATTGAATGTGAAAACAAATAGTAAATAGATATGCTCCAGCAGAGGTATTACAAAAGTGACTATTTCCCATAATACTTAAATCGATTTTTATCTATATATTGTGGTAGTCTTATAAAAAATATTTTACTTGTTAGATGACCTAATCAGTCTGAACAATGCATCGTCTTTGTTCTAGGAATTTAGAAGCTACGACAGAGCCAAAACAATGAATCGTCTTTGTTCTTTTACCTTGCAAATTGTAAGCATAGACTTTGACAATGGGCCCCTTTATTCTTGATTTCTAGAATTTCAGAAGCTATGACTCGGCCAAAACAATGAATCGTCTTTGTTCTCTCATGTGGCCTTGCAAACATAGACTTTGAAGCGTTGACAATGCATCGTCTTTGTTCTTGATTTCCTAGAATTGAGATAACAATCTATTTCTAACTGAACAATGGATCGTCTTTGTTCTCAGAGGGTGACCTTATAAGCATAAACTTTAAATCGTTGACAATGGATCACCTTTATTCTTGAAAGAGATGTATTTAGATAACAATCTATTTTTATAAATCAACTAGAACAATAGATAGTCTTTGTTCTTTCATGTGGCCTTGAAAATTGTAAGCATAGACTTTGAACAATGCATCGCCTTTGTTATTGATTTCCTAGAATTGAGATAACAATCTATTTCTAACGGAATAATGAATCGTCTTTGTTACTTGTATGACCTTGTAAGCATAGACTTTGAACAATGGATCCCCTTTATTCTTGATTTCCTAGAATCAGCTAAAACAATGATCGCCTTTGTTCTCTCATGTGACCTTGAAAATGTAAATATAGACTTTGAAGCGTTGACAATGGATTGCCTTTATTCTTGATTTCCTAGAATTGAGATAACAATCTATTTTTATAAATCAACCAGAACAATGGATTGTCTTTGTTCTTTCATGTGGCAAAATGTAAGCATAGACTTTGAACCGACGGCTTGAACAATGCATCGTCTTTGTTCTTGATTTCTAGAATTTAGATAACAATCTATTTTCGACCTGAACAATGAATCTCTTTGCTCTCATGAAACGGTTGGAAACAGCTATCTGTTTTGGGAAACGGACCCTGTTTTAGGAAACGGCTACCTGTTTTTAGGAAACGGCTACCTGTTTTTAGGAAACGGCTACCTGTTTAGGGGAAGGGACACCTGTTTAGAGCACTTGAGGGGGCGTGGCTTTGAAACATGCACCTCAGGGCTCTTGATTTCCTAGAATTGAGATAACAATCTATTTCTAACTGAGCAATGGATCGTCTTTGTTATCAGAGGTGTGACCTTCTAAGCATAAACTTTAAATCGTTGACAATGGATTGCCTTTGTTCTTGAAAGAGATGTCTTTAGATAACACTCTATTTCTAACTGAACAATAGATCGTCTTTGTTCATTTACCTTGAAAATTATAAGCATAGACTTTGAACAATACATTATTCATGATTTCCTAGAATTGAGATAACAATTTATTTTTATAACTCGACCAGAAGAATGAATCGCTTTTGTTCTTTTACCTTGAAAATTATAAGCATAGACTTTGAAGCGTTTCTTGATTTCCTAGAATTGAGATAACAATCTATTTTTATAATAACGGAACAATAGATAGTCTTTGTTCTTTCATGTGACCTTGAAAGCATAGACTTTGAACAATGCATCGTCTTTGTTATTGATTTCCTAGAATTTCAGAATGACTCAGCCAAAACAATAGATCGTCTTTGTTCTCTCATGTGACCTTGAAAGCATAGACTTTAAACAATGGGCCCCCTTTGTTTCTCAGAATAGGGCGTGGCCTCGAAACATGCATAGACTTGCTTGAGACCTTCAGGACTATAATGACCTTGAAGCGGGGGACCTCGAAGAGGCTTACCAACCACATAACCTTGAAGAGAGTTACACACCTGTGGTCTTCAGCTACCCCTTGAAATAGGCAATGTTACCGACCTTGAAATCTAGTAACTTTTCTGGTGACTTTTTCCTAGATCTGGTGACAAATCTAGTGACAAAAGTGAGTTAGGATCGGCATAGCTATACTACTGATAACTGGTGTGTATGAAACCCTTCCTATTGCATTACTATAAGAAATAATGCCAAATTCAACCCAGATCTTGTTATTTAAATACGCAAAGCAAGTTCACAAACATGTCAGCTAGGTAAAACACGAAATTCAATTTATGTGCACCTAATTTCAATTATTTAAAACTTTCTTGTATTATAATTTATTATTTCTCCTTTTTTGTTGATTATTATAATTTAACTCCAAGTAAACCAATATTAACGCACTATCACTAAATATGTAAAACAGTTAATTTACTTACTACTTGCAATATTTCATCTTGGGGATTAATTTTATGACATCAACTCGCAATTTCGTTAACTAAAAGAAGATAGAGTTTAATTACATTTGGAAATAAATAAACAACCCGCATCATTTTGTATACTAACTTAGTTACAGAATCCACCACCTAAAAGGAAGACTTATTGCGGCAAGTGACCGCAACACACCTCCAGCACTGAGTGTATGATTTGCCAAGGATTCAAGAAGAAAAAAATTTGTATTGAAAATTTTGTAAATTGATTTATTATTTATGACTCCTATACATAACACACATGCAGGCACGAACACGCAGCATTCTATGCACACGCACACACACACTCACACGCAATACACGACACACACACATGCACACGCACATCACGCTCGCACACAACACACACACACATATATATATATATATATATATATATATATATATATATATATATATATATATACACATTTCCATAAGACACCACGCACGAACACATATTTCAGCCGTGTTTGAGATCTTCTTCAGTGGTTAAAGAATGCCGCAGATTACAATTTGGAAAGAAATGCATTAATCGAAACTAGTACATAAAATGTATAGTTAGTTAGATTTTGAAAATTATAGCACTCAGTCTTTATATTTCAGATATACTCCTGCAAGATGGATTGCTCCTATACAACTTCAGTTTTCGGGACTACACAAAAGAACGATTTTAGACAATTCCTTACTACACAATATAAACGATTCAAAAGAAAGCCTAAGAGCTGTCATAGTCCATGTTCCCGAAAAATTCTCCAATACTTTTAATGCTCATTAGATAATGTTTAAATTGTTTAAAATTAACTAAAATACACGATTATATACCCAAAATGTAAGAGTATTTTAATTATGAGTGATAATCGTAAAGGTTTACATTTTACGTTACTTTCAATTAGACCATTCTCGTAATTAAAGCAAAATTGAAAACAATTACTTAATCTCAAAAAAAAAGCGAAATCAAGAACAATTGTGTATTTACTGCAAATCTTCTATTTTAATATAAGTGGCGAAAAAAGAGACGAGTAAGTATTCGCAATTCCAAAGTGCTTTAGCAAACAGTAGAATCTCTGTATAAGCAATCTCCGTTAACTGCATTTGCAACTGCAGCATTAAACAGTTGATTGAAATTTAATAGAATATGAGTAAAATTTGATTATTTTTGCTAATTTTACTAATTAAAATATTCGTTTTGCGATGTAGTGTGTCCCAATTTCGTTGTTTTTTAAAGACATCGTTGTTGTTATTCAAGATAGAAGTTTGCAGTTTTCACATTCACGTCTTTGTTACCTAGATTTCATGGCAAAATCTAAAATTTAGTATCTTCCACTTATAGCCAAACGTCGATATTTCTACATTTTTTTAAGGTCTTGATACTGTTATACTGATATATTTCGTTAACGGTACATATATATTGAGAAGTGCCGAAGTCAGCGGCGCGTTTAGAATTTTTATAGAGGGTGCGGTTTTTGATTAATAATATAAACTTGCATTTTTTTAAGCTACAGCTACAGTTCTTTTTTACCGTTTCGATAATATAAATATAAACATCTTCCAAATATTTTTTGTCAACAAGATGGTGCCTCAGCCCATAATGCTTTGACAGTAAGGAAATGGTTAGAAAACCGTTTCTCAAATCTAAAAACTGCAACCTTTTATCTTTGATTATACCAAAGATATCTTTTAAAACAACGAAATCGGGCTGATTATTCTTTGGGGGTAGTTGCACTTTACGAGAAAGTTCTGCTAATATGAAGACAAGTACAAAACAAGAGAAATTAATGCACAATAAACATTTATTTATTTAATGAAATACTTTTTTATTGCACAATATCCTCTGATATACAGCGGCGGAAATTTAGGTGTTTAAGTGAACCATAAAAAATTACCCTTAAAAACACATACGCCAAAATGAGTAGAAATGTTAGTTTCTGGGATTAATTTTTAATTTTGGTAAAAACTGTTCAAAATATGAGCTTTTTAGGGTGTACTTAAATAAATGTCCGTCACTGTAGATATCAAAAGATTGTAAAACTACTAATCAAAGTTAAGCAATAAAAAACTAATTACTAAATCATCTGCCACTGCCATGGTACAGTTTCGGTAGTGGTAAACTGGTTAGCAGAATTTTTTTAGTTGTTAGTGAATAGTCTGTTCGCAACATCACCTAATTGACGTTTTTTCAACCAGTTATGTAAGGCACAAGTCGTCATTACCATTTGTTGTACTGCACACACGCGCAAATGGTTTTTCAAAAATACGAAATCGAGCTACGAGTATTCAGGCTGTTCTCTACAACCCTTCGAGCTCTTGAAAGTTGATAGTTGAAATCAGGTTTAGTGTGATCCAGTGCTGCTATTCTTGTATAATGTTTTAGTATATTAGTTCTCAATGGAAATGAATCGCCTGCAACAAAAAGGCCATTCTCTGGTATGTTTAAAGTACTTTTTCTCTACCGCTTCATTGAATACGGTTTTTTCAGAATACAGTAGCATCATTAGCCCTTCCATTTGCTCCACATCAATATATATAAAATTATAATTTGCATCTGCAATTGCAAACAAGATTATGCTGAAACCTTTTTTATAATTGTAGTAATCGGATCCACTGTTTGGGGCGGAACGAATTACTACATACTTCCGTCCATTGCGCCATAACAATTAGGAAAACTCCATGTTACATAGTACTCTGAAATACCACATTTGTGAAACACTTTAATACCTACTACAACTTAAAATAGAAATAAAATGTTTTGTTGAAGGATCCTCTGAAAACATCACGCAATACACAAGCTGATACAACCGAAGAACCTGATGAAGAAGTGGAGGGAAGTCGAAATATTTTGAAAAATCAAAGCATCGAGGATCTGAGTGAAGAGTCTGTGTATAGAGGCAATGTGATTCATGAGAACATACAAAAACTTGCGATACAGAGATCTGATGGTCATATACAACAATCCACTCCACATACAAGCACTCCGTCTGGCAAACGTGCAATTAAACGCAAGATTGATAATAATGTAAACTCGATTCAGGGAGCTACACAAAAGCTTCAAAACTCTCAGATGATAGCAAAGAAAGCTAAGGATCCACATGAATTTAATATCTTTTATAACAGCTTAGCCATACAATTTAAAAAGATGCCACTTCGACGAGCTCTAATTTGTCAGGAGAAACTACAAGCTGTAGTGACACAGGAGCGTTTATCAAATCTTCTTTCACATCATAGTACTTCAGTAAACTCATCCCCCATCTCGGTTGTTGAATATTTGCGCAATTACAATTATTGTGGAAGATCCATTGAAGAGACGTTATAAGTGAAGCAATCTACAGTATGGGTGGATCCGATTAAGCTTAAACTACCAGTATAGTTACAGTTATTATTATAGTTATTATATTACATATTTGTTTTCTTACTTCAATAAACTGAAATTTTCTTCACTCATTCGCAAATTTCTAGTAAATTTTGTACCTTGCGACATTATAAATACTGATATGAAATAAATAAAACATTGAAAAGTGTAAATTGTTCCGTTTTCAATATTCACTTTTACTAAAGATGAATCATCGGTAGTGTGCATCAAAAGTGTAAAATGTAAATTCGCCTTAAGACCTATTTCTTGTGAACAACATAATCAGGTTGTTTTTTACGTATTTCATATATTAGCAATTAACATTCTCTAACATTGTTTTGTTCTTTGAAAAGCATTATTTTAGTTCCGAATACACAACGATAAACTCGTATGTTCGATTTGAAAATATCTGTGAAACAAACACACGACCTTCTAACCTACAAAATGGAAATTAAAAGAAATGAAATAACTGCAATTTTAATTTTTTTAGGATAACTATGCAACCTCTTTTATATACATTCATAACGAAAACAAGCAACATTGTAAAAACAAAACAATAATCTATGTCAGAATGGCGTTTAAAACTTCATGTCAGACAGATATTAATGGTCATAAAGTTTGATTCAGATAAAGTTGGGTATGACTCATCGATGTAAAACTCTACACTAAAATTACATATTTTTATCTCTCTCTCAACTACATGTATTAGAGAAGGATGGCCATAAAAACATTAATCTGCTGTACAGTGAGTCCCATTTTCGATGATATTTCTGGGTATCTCACTTACGAGTAAAGATACAGTTGCGGTTCACAATACCGTGCTACTTTTTTGTGAGAAGAACGCTGGTATAAACAAAACCTTCATAGCCCGCTACATTTCTGAGATACAGGGCGAAATTTAAAGTATTGCATTTTGGGACCCCCTTTGTATCTCCGTTACCTTTTAATGTATGGCAAAGGTAAAAATTCGGTAGCTATAAATAAAACTTATGATTTTTTTAACGGAACACCCTGTATATTTTTATTGAGTTTGATTGGTAATTATGTAAGCTTCACAAAAATAGATAATACATTATGTGTATTTTAAATAATAAACCTAAAATCAATGATTTCACAAAATCTGCGTAATAACATACTGTGTATTATATAGAATTAGAATTACTAGGTAGTGAGTTAATTATATTAGGATATTATAAACATAGCAATTTTAAAAAAGCTATTATACTTTTTTGGTCGGGGTTGGATAAATGATCCATGTTCTACCAAATCTTTTTGCCTTCTTTCTGGATATCTACAACGTGATCAATCTCAAGTGTACTGTAGTGGTATGACAAAAATTCTTAGTTGTTAATATTGTTTTGTTTTGCAGTTGGCTGCTTTGGATTTTTAGTGTGGTTTTAGTCGTTTTAGTTTATGTCAGTTTATGTCATATTATACCTTCGTTTTTCACTTTTGTATTTTCTTGAGTGTGATAACTAATGTATACCTAAGGAGTTAAAAAAAAATTGTGAAAGACATTGTCATTCCATAAACATGTACTGTAAATTTTATTTAATTATAATGAAATTATAACATTTAAATACTTAATATTCATTATTTTGTAATGATGTAATCCAATCATTAAATAATATTTTATTTATTTTGTTGTATTTTATAAGGATGCAGTCTAATCAAATACAAAATAGTCATTATTTAAATTAAGATAATATTTTATAATATGTATAAGTTAATGACCTTCATACAGATTTGAAACTGATCGTAGTTTTTACTCGAACCGTGCTGTAGCTAGAGCAATACAGCTTCTTACCAACCTATCTGTGGTACCAACTTAAATATTTTGATCACGTGGTATACACTTGAGATTGATCACTCTGTATAAATCCAAATGATATTTAAATAAAAAATAAATCCACATACGTCAAAAAATAAATAAGTATTAAAACCAACCTTTTGAAATACAGTTGGAAGCCTCACGGGAGTTTTGATTGCTCTGTATAAAACAGACTAACATGTCATATTTTTCAAAATGTTGGTAATTTTAATTTTCAACCATTGTAACGAATACAATATTACGCAGCGAATATAAATTTTACAACTGACAGGTCTTGACAAGCGCTTAGCAAATGATCATTTAATTGTTCCAATAATCACGGCCTACTAATTCTAATGCTATATATTACACACTGAATTATTACGCAGATTTTGTGAAATCATAGATTTTAGGTTTATTATTTAAAAACAATGTATTATATATTTTTGTAAAGCTTGCAAAATTTCCAATCAAACGCAAGAAAATATATACAGAGTGTTCCGTTAAAAAACCATAAGTTTTATTTATAGCTAAAAATTTACAGCTTACAGCAAAAATACGACTACGCCACCGGACTTCGCGTAAAAAATTGTATAAGAACCTATCTCAGAAATGTAGAAGTCTGAAGGTTTTGTTTATACCAGCGTTCTTCTCACAAAAAAGTAGCACGGTATTGTGAAAACCGCAACTGTGTTTCTTTACCCGTAAGTGAGATACCCCGAAATATCATCGAAAATGGGGCACCTATACCATTCATATTAGCGCACTAAAACTGTGTTGTTTGGAAATTTTAAAAATTTTTGAAAATTTTTTTTTAAATTGCGTTTTTGGTTTTAACTTTTTAAAAAAATTTTCTTAAACTTAAACCTACCAACTTGTAAAAGTGAATTATTTCGGGTAAATTCGGGAACATTTTTCCAAATTTCTTTTTAAATTATAATTAGTTAAAATAAACTTAAACCTTTTGAGGAAGCTTGGGTTAGTTATAAAACGTTGGCTTAAAATTTTGAACCCAAAGAAAAACCTACAATCAAAGGGAAAAACTTGTTCCAAATTTGCATTTGTTATGTGGTAAATTAGAAACATTTTGTTTTAAAATTAAATATAAACTTGGAAACATTTTGTACTGTAACCTGTTTTTAGGTATAAATCTTAGTGGCTTTAAAAAGGGTTAAGAAAGCCCAATTTAAGTAAAATTTAAACCTTTCCACAATTTCACCAAGCGGAAAAAGTTTATGGAAAACAAATCCACCAAATTATGCCAATGTGAAATACTTAAAGAAAATTTAAAAAAAAAAGAAAATTTAAAATCCCATTCTTAGATGAAACCTTTTTTGTTTGGTATAAATCTTAAAGGTCGGTTAAAAAGGGTTTAACCAATAAATAAGTTTTTTGAATTTAGTTAATCAAGGTTTAAACTTTTTCCTTTCATTTGGTTTTCACAAAATTTAAAAGTTTAGGAACAATAAATTCTGAATGTAAGTATTAATTTTCCAAAATAAAGAAAAAATTTCCAAATTCATTCTTAAGAAGGAAAATTTTAATTTTCTAATGCACAAAAATTTGGCCTATTTAAAAATTCTAAAGGTTTAAGAAAATTTCCAATGGTTGAAAAGCAAAAAATTTTTTTAATTTAATAAAATAATTTAATTTTTTAAAATTATTAAAATTCAAATAGGTAATAAACTTGGATTTAAATTCCCTTCCTTCCCTTCCCTTTTTCCCTCTCCCTTCCCTTCCTCTTTTTTCCCTCTTTTTCCCTTCCCTTCCTTTTCCCTTTCCTCTCTTTTTTTTCCTTTTCCCTTTCCCTTTTCCCCTCCCTTTTTTCTTTTTCCCTTTTTTTTTCCCCCTTTTTTCCCTTTTTTTCTTTTTCCCTTTTCTCTTCTTCTTTCCCTTTTCCCTCCTCCCTCTCCCTTCCCCCTTCCCTCTCCCTCTCCCTCTCCTCTCCCTCCCTCTCCCTCTTCCCCTCTCCCTCTCCCTCCCCTCTCCCTCCCTCTTCCCTCCCTCTCCCTCTCCCCTCTCCCTCCCCTCCCTCCCTCTCCCTCCCCTCTCCCTCTCCTCTTCTCCCTCCCCCTTCTCCCTCTTCCCCTCTTTTCCTTCTCCCTCTCCTCCCTCCTTCTCCCCTCCTCCCTTCTCCCTTTCCCTTCCCTTTCTTTCCTTTCTCTTTCTTTTTTTTTTTTTCCCTTTTCTCCCTTTTTTTCCCTCCCCTTTTTTTTTTTCCCTTTCTTCTCTTCCCTTTCTTTTCCTCTTTCCCTCTCCCTTTTCCCTCTTCCCTTTCTCTCTCTTTTCTTTTTTCTCTTCCCTTTTGAGAACAGGTTGAACATTTGCTCCTCCTTTAACAATTTCCCTCACATTCTCCCTACTCTATTCCCCTTTAAGAATCGACTTAACCTTGCCTTTTCGTTCTGTGACAAATTAAGGTTGGTCGAAACAATTTTTGCTTTAAAAATTCAGGACCTCCCTCTTCCTTGAAATTGGGGAAATGAAAAGATTCCACCAAAAAATTTACTGCTGCACACAGGAGGTGTAGCCGGTTTGTTGCATTTTCGTTGTTCAAACAACTTTTTATCTTTAGTGATAACACTTTTGGGTATATCTCCTTTGATTCTGTTTAATTTTATTTATTTTTATAAGGTATTGCATCGTTCCCAACCCTGGTTCAATTTTAGGGGTTGGAACTCCAAATATAAGTTTTCAGACCTGAAAGGCAGTGTCCGAAGATGAGCACAAAATATTCACGCCATAAAGGGTTACAAAAATTCCGTAAATCACGGAATTTGCTTTAAAACACCACAAGGTTATATCAGTGTTGAAAAGAAAATTAGGGAAAGAAATTGTTGTTTTAGACAATAATCAGATATCCTAGTGGAAAAAAAGTTTTATAAATAAGTACTTTTGATGAAGAGATCTAGTACTTGTAGTGTTTGGTTAGGGTATCTGGGATTTTGTGGGTAAAATCAAGGAATAATCAAATACCAGCCTTGTGAAAAAAATTAATTATAAAAAATTGGTCGGAATTTCTATTTACAAATTTAGGAAGATCACGTCGAATTTTGATTCTCCAAAAATCCTCTGGTTTGTCCTGGAAAAACCTCCCTTGTATGGTTTGAGTTGAAACAGGGAAAAAGTCGAGTGAATCGATTTCACACTTGTGTTTTAGATAGAAACAAATTGTTAAATTGTAACTGTTGATGAACAGCATTAAAATACAGCCAGTTGCAAAGAGTGAATCAAAAGTGTGTACTTTGGTTAATAAAACTATCTTTTTTTCAATTTAGACTTTCAACCCGATAGGAAGATAGTGAAGGCGAGAGGAAGAATAGGATGAGAATATCTCAACGATAAGGAAAAAGGTGACCGGCAGCCCTTACCGAGCTCATAAAATCGGAAACCCAATATTAATGCTGGTGGTACCACTCCGGCTAGCATGGGTTACTTCGAAATCAAATGGTGGAGAGGGGATTCATTGGAGCAGATCTTCGGTTTTAGCTCCCAACCTGCAGATGGATGCGTATGTATAGATGGTTACGCAATCAAATTTTTTCTCACTAGCGCTAAATCGTTTTATCTCATTTCTCAACGTTTGAGAAGGTTTTGGGAATATTTGGCGATTTGGTGTGTGAACCTGTGTTGGATTATTTTAGTATCCAAATATAAAAACAGCATTTACGTACTTCAAGTACAGCCCTGATGTTTGTGTGTGCGGATGTGCGGATGTATGTTAATACCCAAGATAACTCCAAAACAAAACACGTACGTTCTTTAAATTTTGTATTTAAGCTTGTTTCAAATTTGTTGAACGTCCAAACATTCAAAATTTAATTTTACATAACGTTTCTTTATAAAGTTTTTTAATTCCAACCCAAATAAGTCTAAAAATTAATTAAATAGGTTTGAAAATGTATTATCGATATGTTTATAGAAGCTGTCGGCTTCGGAATTTTTTTAAGTTAGCATCCAGATGTTTAATCTCTATCTGACATCAGGTTTTAAATGAAATTTTAGAATGATGCATATTTTCCTTATGAACGTATTAAAGAGAAAGTTGCATGATTATCCTAAAAAAAATATTATTAAAATTATATCATTTCTTTTAGTTTCCAATTAATTTAACGTGTTTTTCCACCGTATTATCAAATAAAATAACTGCATATTTCAAAGAAGTAAGAAATTCTCTAAATGAAACACAAACTATATATTTGTATATTCAATAAATCAAAATAATCATTGCTGTTCAATTTCAGCATGAATGCAATTAGTAATAGATCGAACATAAATAATGTTATTAAGAACCTTAAAGCTACACTGGGTATATAACCTACCCTTACTTGGAATTATTACAAAATAAATATTCGGATTGATCCTGAATAGTTCAATGTAACAACTCAAATTCATTACTTATGGTTGAAACGACTGGGGATTTATGATGACAGGGTAGAGGATTTCCAAGCATTTATGGGGATGTACGGAGATGTACAGGGATGTACAAGGAAGTACAGGGGTTTACAGGAATGTTTAAGGATTTATGGGAATGTATAAGCAAGCGTGTTCTAAAGAAGCATGCGTAAACGTATCGTACACATTAATTGCAATTAATGTGAGTGAAGTGTATAACGAATTTCTTAACAAAAACGGTAAGTACCTGAATTTCTTTTAACGCCTTTTATTGGTAAACACTTCATTATCAGAGACAATCTCACTGCAACCAATTAATACCTGTTACTATCAATATTAGTTCCTTGAATCCGTTTGAAACCATTCCGCAACCCCAATTTTCCAAAAACAACAAAGGAAACGCTTTTAAGCGTGTATTTCTGCTAAGTATCAGTAATACAATTTCACAAGAATCTTGGATATACGTATAGCGATAATTAGCCAACACGAATTTAAATGTGACAATTACTTTAAAGTAACACAAAAAAAAACATAAAAATGAGTAGAAATAAGTTCTATAATCGCAAATCTTGTTATCCGTTACCTGGGCTTCAATTACAGAAGAAGATTCGAGCACAGACCCAAATCCCTTCGAAAATTTAGAAGAAGGTTCATGTTGGTTTCGTGATGTAGAGATTGCATTGGTCATTCAAATTGAAAAGCAGCTAAAATATATTTTAAAACGGTATAGTTTCGATGAACCACGGCGCTTGGAGAATATCTGTGAAGATCTTCGTAGCATTGAAGTATTTTGGTGGAAACCGCACATGAATTGATTCCAGAAGAAAGCAAAAAGTATGGAAATGGGCCAATCAACTCAACTAATGTGTAACCACAGATGCAAGACACCATAATACAGAATTAAAAAAATGCCGAAGCCCGTGGAATAAATATATTAGGCATTTCTTCCGACGGCAGCACACGCCTGCTAAAGGCAATGAGACTCAGTGCATAGTTACCTGCCCCTATGGGAAAAACGAGGAAAGAAATAAAACTTGTGGATGGGAATGGTTTCAGGCAGGTAACGTTAAAAATAACCCAACTTCCATAATATATGTCCAAGACACCGTGCACATTGCAACTTAGGACTCGACTCCTTAGTCGTAAAGTAAATAATGGGCTCATTTATAGCTTCCCCTTAAATATTTAGAACTGATAGCCAACACCTCGAAAGATAAGCATTTGTTAACTCAATCAGACTTAAAATCTGAAGATAAAATGAACTTTAAAGCCGCAGAAAAAATGTGTTCTAATAACACTTCTAATAACAGTGTTTTTTTGCGAAATTGGCGCAAATGGCTTGTTCACCGCCATGTTTACCTTTATAAGTTCAAGTTGGGCGCTTTTATGTAGTTTCTTTTTGAACAAAATTGTATTTGGGACGAGACGAAATAAATAAACCGCATACTGAAACCGAAAATGGATAAGACTTCTTTAAAATACACTACTTAAGATCAAGAGAAAACGATTTGGAATGTATGTATCCTAAAACTAAAGATGTTGATGTAGTGAGAAAGAATACATTAACGGATCTGTTTTTAGCTCCCGTGAGGCTTTTTGTGGTACATTGAAAATAATTCCAGCGCAATTAAATGAAATTGATTTATCGTACAGCAGTTTAAACAAAGTTTTGATTTGCCAGAAAGAAAGTTTCTCCGGAAGTTTCTACAATAAAAGTGTTACTCTAATTACAACAGATACTTCTTTTTTATATTTTTTGCCTACTCCCCGACCCATTCCTACTATAAGGACATTGAAAAATAGAAAATAAAAAAAATTTGTGCAATTATACCAAATAAATTCTATGGAGAAAATATGTAATGTACTATTTCGGGCAGGGGCGAGGAAAGATATAATAGGGGATATTTGGGAATTTCAAGACGTATGTAGGGATGTATATACGGGGATGCACATGGATTTCTAAGGATTTACGAGGATGTATAAGGAGTTATGAAGGACTTATAGGAAAGACGTATAAAGGGATGTACGTGGAAGTATAAGGATGTACAGGAATGTATGGGGATGTACGGAGATGTACAGGGATGTACAAGGATTTTTAAGGATTTACGAGGATGTATTAGAATTTATGAACGATTTGTAGGATTTATTACCAAAAAAGGAATTTTTTTTGGAAAAAATTTAAAATTTCTTTACCCTAATGGTTGCACAACATTTAAAAATCGTTCCCATTAGAATTTGTAAAATTTTTTTAATTTCTTGTAAGACAAAGGAATTTAAAACATTTTCCTTTTGTTTGGTTCCAAGATTAAAATTTACAAAAGAAAAATAACCATTTTCTTTAAAAATTTTATTCTTGGGAGAAACAAATAACCTTTCTGTAAGAACCCACAAAATTTTAAATTTAATTTTCTTTAATTTCCTAAATTAAGGGTTGTATTGTTTAAATTGCTTTAAACAAAAGTTTATACCCAAATTCCGAACCCTTTTGTTTGTTAAAGTTTTGAAATTTTTTATAAATTTTATTTTAACTCCTTGGCGTTGTAAAAGGGGCAAAAAACCAAAATTAGTGGGCCACAGATTTTGCCCTATTTTAAACAGAAAGAAGTTTATTTTGAATAGTTAAAAATTTAATCCCAAAACCAGAAAAATAAATGCACCCTTTAATTTCATTATTTTTAGGCTCCTAAGGAAAATTTTTATTTTTTCAAAAAAAATTCCCTTTGAACGAATTTTAACTGTCAAAATTTTAATGGTTTGCTTTCCAATTTTTGTATTTTTTTTTTTTTTTTTTTTTTTTTTTTTTTTTTTTTTTTTTTTTTTTTTTTTTTTTTTTTTTTTTTTAAAAAAAAAAAAAAAAAAAAAAAAAAAAAAAAAAAAAAAAAAAAAAAAAAAAAAAAAAAAAAAAAAAAAAAAAAAAATTTTGTTTACTGATAAAGCTGGAATTAGTCGCAATGGTATTTTAAACACACATACCGTAATACGGAATCATTACCAGTATCGGTTTTCTATTAATGTACGGGCAGGTATAATTAACAATTATCTAACTGGTCCATTTCGATTGACAGGAAAAATATATTTTTTGAAATGTTTGATTTAATATTTAATAAAACCCTTTTCAATTTATAAAAAACAACTTCAACAGCCTGTAACTTGAAAACAATAAGTGATCGGACATTAGTGTATAGAAACTTTTGTTATTATTGTTTTCTCTTCTATCCCGTGGTGCTATTCATTGCAGTTTATTCGATGTCGCCCTGTATATACAGGATTTCGAGTTTCCCTGTTTATCTGTGAATGACAAACAAACAAAGTACTCACTAGTTTAGGATACAAGCTCGTCCTGGTCCTCCCTACGGGGCTGCAAAGCCAATAGACCATTAACCAGTCTATATATTTTATTGCCCTGTCTGTATATCCAGACCGAGTTCACCCCCTAACTGGTTCGGTAACAATAAGGCCTTGTTTTCTTATTAGGTCGACACCTTGGGCTATCCAGCGCCGTTCAACGGATCGCGCTCGCTATAAGCTACCGTGACATGATTCCGTGCTAGTTAAACATTAACTGATACAATAATGGTTCAGGAATATAGAATATCTGCCAGGGTTTTATCAAAATTAAACAACTCATTTTACGACAGTAAATAAAAAGTTAAAAATAAAACATATTCACTTCATTAAAACTTTAACAAAAAATAAACACCTTTGGAACTCCAGACCAACCCTTTTAAACGTACCCTTTTATTCTAGACCCCTCCAAATCTCGCTTTGCCAATGAATTATAACCGGTCAGCTATATTTTAAGCTTTTCTTAAATAAGGGTGTCAATCATAATGACGTTTTTATATTTAGCATTCACAATTTGAAATATTGATCTTATCACCTGACCACAACTCGGGCCGAGTTGACAAAATAATAGAATGGTAACAGATACTTAAAGTAAAATAATAAAAAAGGTTTGAATCCATTCATGTTTTTTTCCTAACATAACTTTAAAATCATATACAATTTAAGAGGAAGATGTGTTTTTAAACAAATGGTAACAACGTATTAGTTATTTATTACAAACGGTGTTTACTTGTTTTAGGTTCACTTATACGATCATCACGGTCACTTTCACTTTCCGAAGCAGATTCGCGATTATTAGATACGAAAGGTTTCATTCGATCAAGAGCTACTACATTATGGTACTTAGCTCGTATGCTTCGATGTGAACCCGGCAGGTCTCTGACTCTGTAGCGGTCGTTTGGTAGCACTTCCGACACGATCACGATATATTTTGGTGATAATTTTCTACAATAATTTATTAAAAAGGTTTCAGTGTGGAAAATTTCATCAGTCGTTTACCCTCATGGTTTTTAATTTAAAATCGTTCACCATAAAAGGAGGTCCTGTAAGGCTCCTTTAGTTTCTGTCAGACAAAGGAATTTAAAACATTTTCCATCAAAATGCCTCTTGTTCCAAGATTCAACAATACATAAAGACAAAAAAATTCTGCTTAAAAATTCCATCTCAAAACATACACTTTCTTATAGAACCGCCCCAAATTTTTACAATGGAATTTTCTAATTGATATTCATAAATACAGGGACAATATGACTACAATATAAGGAAAAAAAAATAAAACAAAAATTCCTTACCTAATGTCCATTCCTTTTGTTTCCAAGTTACAAGTTGTTGAATTTTTTATAATTTTGATTTTTTACAATCCTTGCGATTGTAAAGACAAATGAACCAAAATTAGTGCACAGTATACCCTTGCCCTATTTTATGTCAGAATATGAAGTTTATTTTGCATCCAGTGGCAAGAGGTTTTTCAAACAGAAAAAAATAACACTGTTTCCCTTTAATTTTTATTATTTTTTATTGCTGAAGGAATTTTATTTTTAAATACAAATCCTTTGACTGTCAAGCTAACTGTCAAAATAATTTATTTATAGTTTGTCGTGTTCCTAATTTCCTATGTATCAAGTTGGTTGTTTAAAGTTGCTTTCAACAATGGTTCCTATACTTCTGCAAATACAGAGACATGATTATTTGTTATGGCGAAGCTCTATTAAGACAAATTCCTACTTTATAACATTTATTAACGTGCATAGGCGTTTGTGGAACATTGCTTTAAAAAACAGAAGTTGATTGGGGCTCGATTTTGTCCCTATTGCAAAAGAAGCTGTTAGTAATAGTAATAAAAATAATCCAAACGTAAACCAGAAGAATAAATGCAGCTGTTGAATGGTCAGTTAAATCCTCAAAATTTCTTCTTCGTCCATTCATTTTCAAAAATGTATCACCTATTAACAAATTTTTACGTGTCCATTGCAAGTGGTTGCAAAATCAAACAATACTTTCTGTCATTAATTTTGTTTACTGATAAAAAATTAGTCGTGGTTTTTGAAAACATACCCTGGAATCATTACCAGTATCGGTTTCTATTAATGGGTTAATTAACAATTATCTAACTGGTCCATTTCGATTGACAGGAAAAATATATTTTTTGAAATGTTTGATTTAATTAATTTAATAAAACCCCAATTTAAAAAAACCAACAACCTGTAACTTGAAAACAATAAGTGATCGGACATTAGTGTATAGAAACTTTTTTATTGTTTTCTTCTTGTTCTTTCATTGCAGATTCGATGTCGCCCTGTATATAAGGATTTCGAGTTTCCCTGTTTATCTGTGAATGACAAACAAACAAAGTACTCACTAGTTTAGGATACAAGCTCGTCCTGGTTCCCTATGCAAAACCAATAGACCATTAACCAGTCTATATTTTGCCCTGTTTATATAGAAAGTTCCTAACTGGTTCGGTAACAATTGGCCTTGTTTTCTTATTAGGTCGACAACCCTATAGCGCCGTTCAACGGATTTTGCTATATTTCCGTGACATGATTCCGTGGTTAAACATTAATATTTTTCAGGAATTATAATATTCCATTTATCAAAATTAACAACTCAAACAAATAACAGTAAAAAGGAAAAACAATAAAACATATTTTCATTAAACACTTTTTAAAAAAACACCTTGGAACTAGACCAATTTTAAACGTACCCACAAATCATTCTAGACCGTCAACAAATTGCTTTATAACCTTAGCTATATTTTAAGCTTTTCTTAAATAAAGTGTAATCATAATGACGTTTTTTATATTTAGCATTCACAATTTGAAATATTGATCTTTTCAATCAACCAGTTGACAAAATAATAGAATGGTAACAGATACTTAAAAATAAAAAAAAGGTTTGAATCCATTTTTTTTTAACATAACAAATCATATTTCAATTTAAGAGGTTTTAAACAAATGGTAACAACGTATTAGTATTCTTTATTAACAAATTAATTTTTTTGGTTCACTTATGATCATCACGGTCACTTTCCTTTAAGCGATTATTAATACGAAAGGTTTCATTCGATAAATACTACATTATGGGCTTAGCTCGTATTTGATTGAAAAAGGTCTGACTCTTAGCGGTCGTTTCACTTTTGACGATCAATATTTTGGTGATAATTTTCTACAGTTGAGTATTATTACAAAAATTTTCAGTTGGAAAATTTTCATCTTTACCCTCATGGTTACACATTTAAAAACCCCAGGTGGGTCCTGTAAACAAAGTTTCTTCAGACAAAAATTTAAAACATTTTCCATCCAATGCCTCTTGTTCCAAGATTCAACAATACATAAAGACAAAAGGTACCATTTTTAAAAATTCCATCTCAGAGCAAAAACTTTCTGTATGAAAACACAAATATTTACAATGGAATTTTTAATTGAATTATAAATACAGGGTGACAATAGTGACTACAATGCAAAAAAAAAAATAAACAAAAGTTCCTTATAATGTCCGATTTTTTTGTTTCCAAGTTAAAGTTGTTGAATTTTTTATAATTTTTTGATTTTTCAATCCCTTGTAAAAACAAAATAAAATTATTCCGAAATTCAAATAATAAGTTTATTTTCATCCAGTGGCAAAATTACTCCTTCAAACAGAAAAAATAACACTGTTTCTTTAATTTTCATTATTTTTTTGCTTTAAAATTTTTTATTTTTATACAAAACTACAAATTTTGCTAACTGTCAAAATAATTTATTTATAATTTGTCAATTTTTCCTATGTATCAAGTTGTAGTTGTTTGGCTTTCAAATGGTTTTATACTTCTTAGAATAAGAGACAATTTGTGTTTCAACTCTATTAAGACAAGTTCCTACTGTTATAACATTTTTAACGGAATTTTTGGGAGAAATTGCTTTAAAAAAAAGAAGTTGATGCTCTCAAATTTTGTCCTATTAAAAAAAAGGAAAAATAGTAATAGTAAAATAATCAAACGTAAAGTACCAAAGAATAAATCAGCTGTTGGAATGATCAGTTAAATTCAAAAAACTTCTTTCCATTCATTTAAAATGTACCATTAAAAATTTTTTTTAAACATTAATTTGCAAAATCAAAACAATACTTTTTATTTTTTTGTTTACTGATAAAGCTAATTTCATGGTATTTTGAACACATACCAAAACAAATTTCCAAGTATCTTTCTAAATGTAATATAATTAACAATTATTGGCCATTTCGATTGACAAAAAATAAATTTTGAAATTTTGATTTAATATTTAATAAAATTTTTCAATTTATAAAAAACAACTTCAACAATTAAAAACAATAAGTATGGACATTATTAGAAACTTTTGTTTTATTTTTTCTCTTTATTAATTTTTTATTCAGCAGTTTTCGATGTCGCCCTAATACATTTATTTCCCTGTTTTCTAAAACAAACAAACAAATCATTTTGATAAATCGTCCTTTTCCCACTGAAAGCCAATAGACCATTAAAGTCTATATATTTTTATTGCCCTGTCTGTATATCAGGGACCAATTAATGGTTCTTAATAGGCCTTGTTTTCAAGACCACGGTTCAACGGATTGCTATAAACTATACATATTTTATTTAAACAATTTATAAAAATGGCAATAAATGTTGCAAAAAATTACCAAAATTTCTTAAACAAAAAAATAAAAGGAATTACCAAATTTAATTACCCAAATTCACCTTTTAAACAAAAATAAAACCTTCAGAAAAGCCAAATAAATTAAACCCAAATGATTTTATTTTAGCCCCAAAAATTGTTTCCTAATTAAACCCAGCTAATAAATTTTAACTTTTTAAAATAATGTTTAAATCCATTATTTTTTTCAATTCACAAAATTTAAATTTTGAATTTTAAACAAATTAAAAAATAATTAGAATGCAATCTTTAAAGTAAAATAATTAAAATTTTTAAATTCCATTCATTTTTTTTAACTTTTTAAACAATTCCAATTTGAAGAAGGTTTAAACAAATGGTAACAACTATTAGTATACTCTTTATTAGCAAACGTGCATAGCTATTGTTTTAGTTCACTTATACGATCATCACGGTCACTTTCACTTTACAGATTCGCGATTATTAGATACGAAGGTTTCATTCGATCAAAGTACTACATTGTATTAGCTCATGCTTCGATGTAAGCAGGTCTCTGACTCTGTAGCGGTCGTTTTACTTACGATCACGATATATTTTGGTGATAATTTTCTACAGTTGCCGTCTGACGCAGTGTTGCTGATTAATTTCTGAGCCATTGTTTGTTGCACTGCAATTTTCACCTTGGTCTGCCGTCTGACGCAGTGTTGCTGATTAATTTTTACTGAGCCATTGGGCCGTTGTACAGTCTTACCTTGGTCACTGAACGTCGTACATTAAACAGTCCTCAGGCGCTTAATCACTTATTTACTTTTCGTCGATTTTGCGCTCAATAAAGTGAACTTCTAAATCCGTCAAACCACAATTGTATATTTTTTTGGTTCTAACGAAGTATGTATTGTATGAAAACCGGTTCTTTCTGAATCGTATGAAATACCTCTGCGCCAAAGGCATTCTATTAAAAGATACGACACAACCGTTAATGTTTTGCTACATATTCCATATCGAAAGCACTTATCACTTAATTTTTGCAGTGCTTTCAAAGTACCGTAATGTCTGATAACTTAATATTTCGTCAAATCAGCATCAAACATTTATTCCTTGATCACGAGAGAACTATGCATTTCCTTATTGCCCTGTCTGGACATCCTGGTTTACCCATAACTGGTTGCTAGCAATAAGGCCTTGTATTAGGTCGACAGATTGGGCTATCCAGAAGATAGCGCCTGTCAACGGATCGCGGTCACTATCCGCTACTGTGACATGAACCCATGCTAATTAAGCATTAACTGATACAATAAGTGTTCAGAAATGTATCCGGATATCTACCAGGGGTTTTATAAAATTACAACAGAAGCTCGTAACAAATACGGCAATAAATAGGTAGTTAGCAAACAGTACAAAACACGTTCAACTTAAAAATAAGCACCTTGCTAGAACTCGAGACTAACCATTGTAAACGTCCACCGCACAACTGATATTATTCTGGACCGCCCTCAACAACCCTCGCTTTGTCAATGAATTATGACCGGTCGGCTATATTTTAAGCTTTTGTTAAATAAGGGTGCCAATCACACTGGCCTTTTTATACCTCCACAACACAAACAACATATGAAGCTTTGTTCTTTATCACTTCTACGTACTTAAACTAATTCAATTTAGCTTGTACAATAAAACTATAACTAAATGCGACTATTCTGAACTACGTCAACGTTACATAAAAAAAAACCTTTTATAGTAATTTATTCCTATTCCTGTTCTTAGAAAATTTCTCTGTTCGAAAATATCAAACCTGACTAGCTCTTAAAGCGATTTCGCGCAATTTACTTTATTGTTCTAACGTATTTTACTATTTCGAAATCTGACCTGTATTATAAAAATATTTAAAGAATTCCTGTGACATAAACAATCCCTAAATAAATAATTTGACGCTAAAGAGGGACTAGCTCCTACTCTAAGTTGCCTATCAGCTGATTTTTCGGCAGTAGGTGGCTTGTTATCGATCTCTTTTTATGTAACGATGCTAGAAGCTCGTCTGGAGGATCAACGCTAACACCTTTGGAACGTCTTATTATTATTCCACCCTTAAAATTCTACTTATTTAAAGTGTCCGAATTAACTTTAAATAAATACCACTCAAGTTGCTTGTTGCTGATGTTACCTAACCTGGCCATTATAGAATACAAACAACTATGTTTGACAATTATACTTATTTAGTGTCCGTATTAACTAATAGTTTGGACATCCAGAGTTCAGTAAGATCAGCTAGATTACTTGCTAGCGAACTCATAAGCAAACTGTATATGTTATCCCAGAATCTCCTTGTATAGATATTGGAAAATAAACAACAGGCATAACGAAAACGTTTGGTTGCTTTCAAAGTGAATAAATAAAACAGGTGGTTTCGTAATTTTTTAATACAGGGCATTATTTAAACTGTACAAGGTTATTTCTTAGTTTTAATTTATTTAAAATATAGGAGTAAAATAGCCAATAATAAACCATTTAAAACCATTCCATAAATAGTGAACAATTTATAAAGATTAGCTAACGTTCCTATTTATGAAAATAATAAATGTTTCATTGACCTTCAGTGATATAAACATCACATCTGGTGCAAGATTTTATATACTAATAAGCTCCACTAAATGAAAATAAAATGAATACATTATTTCGCCTTCAACTAATTATTTTCAGCCCTACGTACCGGGTGGCCAACTAAGAACGGCCGTCGGCCATATCTCAGGAATGGATTATTGCACAGGTTCGGAAAAAATTTTTATAACAAAAGTGGCCTCGAAACGCCTGAAATTATTTTCAGAATTGTAGGTCCACGCTAGAGCGTATTTGACAGTTAAAATTTTAAAAACCAAAATTTTCAAAATTTACTCAATTAAAGGGCATATTAAATATTATAATCAGATTCTCGACAAATTCTGCATATTTTTATTTGACAAGTTTTAGTCTATCTCTTCAAATAAGGGGTGGGGAGTGGGAACCTTGTTACGAAAAACGCCTTTAATTCAGGTTCTGCTTGACCGATTTTAATAAACTTGATGTTGTTTGAAAGAGCTTTTGTTAAACAATAGAAAATTTGTAAATTTGAAAACAATCTGATTAATAACATAAATGCTAGAGGGCGCTGTTTAATATTTTTTTAATATTGTGTTTTCTCTTTACAATTTTAAATGGAAGCATAAAAATTTAAGTAGGTCTTTAAAAAGTAGACTAAATTAGTAATAAAACAGTGAAAACTGCAAGTCGATATCTTTTCCTATCCTGAGATATCGTAAGAAACAGGTAAATGGCGGGAATTGTTCTTCCAACGTCTAGTAGGCTAGTTCGCGTTAACGGAAATTATTAAATTTAGCCTGGATGAAAAGATCTTACATTGGTCTGCAGTAATTTAAACTGTTATCATACTAATGTTATGGTTGCCGCTAGATTACCTAAATGTAATGCTGTCGCTACTAACAATGAGAACAAATTATAAAATAATAATGTGATAAATCTAACATTTTTTAATTATATAAGAATGTTATATTTGTTTTCAAGCGATGTGTTAGTAAATCAAAAGCATAAAATATCAATAAAACCGATATTTAGCAACAACATACAGTTTGAAATATGAATTACGATTTACTGATGACAACAAAATTAGTAAAGAGGCCATGTAAGATATAAAATAAATTCCTGTTGAAAAAAGCAAGCTATGATTTTCACGCATATGTCAAAATTATTTATCGTTTGCATTTAATAGACTTTCTTTATCTTTTCGTACCAAAATGATTCTTACAAATGAAGAAGCATTTGATATACAGTTTATTTTGAATGTATGATAAATGCAACCGTTGCTGCTAGAGTGTATGCACTGCAGTACCCAAATAGACAGTATCCATTTTATATCAGTTTCAATAAAACACCAAATTATTTAATAAATTATCTTATGCTATGTGAATAGATTTTAACTAACAACATGATAATTAAGTGAGGCAAAGTAAAGTAAAATACCAATAATAAAAATAATGAGCCAGCAAAACATTCAATAACATTACGAGTTAATGTATTTAAAGTCTTTTTTGTTTACTAACAACGAATGACTTCAATGTGTTAATTGATCTGATTACTTTATACTATATACTATTTTGATTCATATACATGTCTACCATAGTTGAAGAACAATTCCGCCATTTACCTGTTTCTTACGATATCTCAGGATAAAAATATATCGACTTGCAGTTTTCACTGTTTTATTACTAATTTAGTCTACTTTTTAAGAACTACTTAAATTTTTATGCTTCCATTTAAAATTATAAAGAAAACACATATTTAAGAATATTAACAGCGCCCTCTAGCATTTATGATTAATCAGGTTGCTTCAAATTTTACAAATTTCCTATTGTTTGACAAAGCTCTTTCAAACAACATCAAGTTTATTAAAACAAACAGAACCTGAATTAAAGGGTTATTCGTCGGTTTTTTTATTTGAAGAATCAAAACTTGTCAAATAAAATATGCAGAATTTGTCGAGGAATCTGATTATAATATTTAATAATTGAGTAAATTTTGAAAAATTTTGCTTTTTAATTTTAATGTCAATATCTAGTGGACCTACAATTCTGAAAATAATTTCAGGCGTTTCTCGAGGTCACTTTCGTTATAAAATTTTTTGAACCTGGCTGTAATCCATTCTGAGATATGGCCGACGTTCTTAGTTAGCCACCGTACATATTTATTTAATTATAGTATAAGAATAAATCTAGTTGTTTAAATCATTTTCCCTGTGTATATAAAACAGTATTCTAAGTAGTTCAAGGTCCCGATTCAAAGTGACATTAGCCTTGAATTTTTCACAATTTAAACTTTCCCTTTAGATTGAATTATACTAAAACCCTCCTATCCAGGTATTCCAATAATTAATCAAAGCTCAATTAATTATTCCCCATTACGGAAAAGGAGCCGTGGAATACAAAATTAACCTCAATCTCATTACAAGTTATTAATTAATATAATAATTGCGAACTTCAACTTACCTGTTAACATTCATTATCAAAATGATCTGGTAAAATATACACATCATCCCGAGTAATATTAAAAACCATCTATAACGTTATGTTTTTCACTTCAAAACCGGAATACCATTTATGTTTATATTTTCAAAACGTATAACCAATGCTGATTACAGGAAAACACCGCTACTAAACAAAATTCCCCAATAACCACGTGCCCACGCAAGGAAGCCACCATCCACGCAGTACAGGTTGGTATTCTACCCATCAGGGGTCCATGCACAGAATATAATAATTGGTTGTGACTTAATTTATAGCTTAATTACTTGTTTGTACCAGAACATATTGTTTATTTTATATTCATTTTTATAATATTAATTTAGTTTCCATTTCCAGAATCGTTTACATTTTTTGTTAACCAGAATATTGTTTTGTTTCAATATGTGTATAAAATTTACTCGTACCTAATTATTTAATAGTTATATAAGAGTCTAAAACAAAAACACTCACACTACACTGTAGCAAGTCGAACATATTAACTAAATCCACTAGTAGTAATTTAATTTGTCAAGGACCGAAAGGGCCTTTCAAGCGAATTTTATAACTGGATTTTAAACCATCATAGACGTGATTAATCTTTTATAAACAATATTTTGTTTACGGATGAGGCAACCTTTACCAGAAGACGGATATTTAACAGCCGAAATTGCTATATGTAGTCCGGCGAAAACCCAAATTTCGCAAGGGAGCGCCATTTTCAACACAAACTGAATGACCGCGAGTATCTAATCCTCCTTCAGCATAACTTGTTTAACCTGCTGGAGGAAGTTCCTTTAAACGTTTCTCGTGAGATGTGGTTTCTTCTACACGCTGCCCCTGCCCATTATCTATCTATAAATAATGTATTCTCACATCGTTGGATTGGAAATGAGCATCGTTTGGCTCCACGAAGTCCTGATTTAAATCCAATGGAGTTTTTCTTCTGGGGGCAAAAAATTGAAGCAATTAGAAATCTGCATCCATCGTTTTTTGCAGTAAGAATACATTTTTTGAAAAGATACCAAAGATGTATTGGGGCGAATGGTGGACATTTTGAGAATACCACTCATCATAATTAAATAAGTAAATTTGCAAGTGAAATATGTACATTCTGCACAGTTCACTTTAAGTGCATTTTTCTCTAAAGCGGAACTATTTAGCGATATACAGTAAGAGTATCTATTTATAGAAAATAGCACGAACTTTCAGAAATGTTAACAAATCTTTCAAAATCTTTATCCACAAAAAAAAATACAGCGGCAACCAAAAACATGAGTAAGGAGTTGGCGGTGTGCTCTATCTTTTACGTTGAAAATAATAAAGTAGATATTCATGTTTGTCTACCCGAAAAACTCCCCTGTATCAAGTTTAAAGAAGATATCTTTAAAAATGCGACATCTATCGGAAAAAGTGAAATGAAAGATGTATCTTTGAAAGGTCATAACTAAAGCGGATTTATGCACTATAAAATCGAAATATGTGCATATATATGCACTTAAAATAAAATATGCATCAAAATTATTAATTCAAAATATGCAAAATATGCATAATATTGAATCTTCTATTTACCTGTGTTAATTCAAATTATAACATTAATATATAAAAGTATATATGCTTGTAATTTTTTAATAGGAAAAAGATAAATTGCATACAAACTTATTATTTTAATTCAAAATGATGTGTTATTTAAAAACTACATATTTACTTATACACTATACATTTATAAAACTGCACCTGTCATTACTACTAAAGCAATTATTATTTTAACATTATTTTAAAATTATGTGTTATTTAAAAATTACATATTTACTTATACGCTATAGATTTATAAAGATTACCCTCTCATTAATTTGCAAAACAATTTATAACTAAATATTTTCCAAGTTTTCGGGCAGAAAATTTTGGTCTGTCCGATAGATGTTTTGTACAAAGAAAACTTCTTTCTACATACAGAAGTTATTGCATATTTTAATGCTAATATGAAATCTAAATTTATAACAAGATCATCGTTTTCCTCAAGTTTCAGAACTTATTATTCACTTTTAGTAACAACTGATATCCATTTTTTTTGTAAAATTTCATTTAATTTATTAGAAATAGTTTTTACCAATATTTCCTGAAACAGCAGAAATCAGCTGTTGAAATTTATTAATTATTTATAGATTCATTTAATGACAATGTTTCTAATTTTGCAATGGTTGAACAAAATAGTAATTTGCTTTTATAAATTCCAGCTCATTGCGCAATTGTGTTTTCTTTAAAATGGATTGAGCTTTTTGAACGTAAGTACTTGAATTATCAAAATTTCTAAAAGTAACTCTTTATTTCCAAATGATCTATAAAAAAGAGCTGCATTTAAAGACCCCAACGCGTAATCACAGGCTCTGGTGGTAGAGAATATTAGGTAACTTTTCTTTGTACAATTGAATTCGTAACGGAGCTTTTAAAACACTTTCTTTATTTTTATCCATACTTGAACTAAACTATTTTTAACTTTCGGCATCTTGAAGTTCACTTAAAGCCGTACCATTCAGTTACGTCTTCGAAAGAATGTTAAAATTTTGCATTTTGTCCGTTACTCTCAAATTATTTTCAAGAAGGATTAACTAAAACACTTACCTGAAAAAGTAACTTGATTGAAATTTCAATCAATGTTTAACATCTACTTAGATACCATTGAATTTTCAAATACTACAAATAAACATTGAAACTTCATAATGAATATTAACGTTGCATTAATACTTTCTTTAAACCTGTCTTATTCATATAAAATACATTTTAGTTAGACACCGTAACAAAATTAAAATAAGTTAGAATAATGCATTTTAAAGCAATTTATGTTAATTATGAATAAAGGCAAAATATGCATAAAATTGCAATATATGCAGTATTTAAATATGCAATAATTTTAATGTCAAATGATTGCATTTAGTGCAATTCGTCTAAAACAAAAAACGATATTCTTCAACTATAAAATAAGCGATATGCATTTTGCATAAAATTAACTCTAGTCATAATCTTTAAGAATCAGAATTGACTAATAAGTTGGCCTCAAGGGTTAATTTATTTAACAAGGAAACTATCTCTGAACTATGCAATTCTTTATGGGACACCTGTATATCTATAAGTTTCTTAAACCAAACAACTATAACTGAAAAATACAACAATGAATTTTGGTAATGACATTTAGGTACACTGTTTATAAAAAAGACTGTAATTAGTCAACGTCATGTTTTAATAAATGAGAATAAACTAATTAACTTTGCTTGTTTAGTTTAGTAGTTGTAACAGCCATTTACTGAACTAAAATTACTAATTCAAACAACGAAATGTGATATAACAGGACAAC